>CAJQZP010001366.1:0-10497 GCA_907164705.1 Parnassius apollo
TTAAAAGCAATCTAATGCACGTAGTGCGCTTTAATTGAAATTTACGAAAATTAACTGCACAGAATGGAGGACTCAATACGACATATAGAATAGAAAGGATTTTTTTTCAAATATGTCACAAGTAATTCTTACCTAAAATAATTTTTCACTCTTATCATAAGTTCCGAAAAAAACCTCTATCCTGGGAAGAACCAGCAAGAGACTCAGTGAAACTTTTTTTAAATTAAACACAGTACAGTACGTTATATTATATAATAGAAAAGAATATTTTTATTCAATATGTGTTAATATGTAATTATTATTGAAAGTAATTTTTTTACTTAAACATATACAATATTAAAGATTGTACAAATTGTTTACAAAATTAACTTTAGAAACAGCAATTCTATTTTTAAAAAGTTTTTGTTTTTATTTAATTTTTAATTTTTAATTAAATATTTAAACTTGCTAATAAAGAGAGCTTATATATTTTCTGGGACTTTATAACTATAGAATTACATTTGGTAACCAAAAACAATTACATTTAGTTCACGATTTGTGCAGGTAAACTTCGAACACGCCACGTACCTCGCCTTCTATTCAGTTTCAGCAGTATTCGACTAAGTAAAGACGTCTCTACTAAAAATATCACAATCTCAAAGTCATCTAATTAGTTACATTCAAAACTCGAATTGAAAAACTTCTCTTATTGAAGTCTGCTATAAAGGTGACGTGACATTAATTTTGATTATGTATATTAATGTCCAATACATTTAAATAAACCCCACTCACCAGTTCTCTCCAAGGGACACACGGAGCGGAAAAATATCGATGAATGAAATATCAATTACATTTAAATTTTACGACGTATTCTCAACGCTAGTTGTGGACCGTCAATATATAAAATCTGATTTATATGAACCCTAGCCGAAGTGATAGAGAATATCCAGATATATTTTATACACATATGACATTCATATTTCCTAGTATAGAATAAGGTTGGCAAGCGAGCACACAGTCCACGTGATGGTAAGTGGATGATGAGGCCCATGGACCTCCACATTTGTCGTCGTTTAGGGATAAAAATGAATATGCGTTGTCACGTCTGAGAACTTAGATGGAATGTCTGGTCACCTGTAAGAAGGGTCACTGGTTCTCTACACTGACCATACGAAACAGCAGCCTTAAGCCGCTGCTTAATGCTGTTATTCTGTGACAGCGTGGTCCTGCCTCGTTCCAGCCGACATTTTCGTGCTAAAACCATAATATTGCTGCAGCGTGGCTCTACATTTCTTTTTAATTGTGAGTAGTGTTTACGATTCATGGTAACTCAGGTGGTTAGCGCCCGTTGTTAATTTCACAGTACGCGAGCAAACCTCATTCAATCCCCGCCGTCACCAATGAAATAGTTGAAAATGAAATTCACCAATTAACTTGTGCTCGGCGGTGAAGTAAAACATCGTGAGGAAACCTTCATGTCGTAGACATAATAAAAAAGAAATATAATTATTTTGAAGGCATGTGAAGTTCGCCAACACGCATTGAGGCAGTACGCCGGTCAATTCCTTGCCCTAAAACCCTCATAGAAATGAGCGAAATACTGTGCCCAGGAATGGGGCGTATTTGTAAATTTTACGATCATAATTATTATAAATATAACCCTCGATCTATATATTAAATATGACTGTTTGATCAGGACTAGGCACTGTCGAAAAATCTTAGTGGTTTTTATCAATGCCCTTGATTATTGTATCAGATTTAGCAGCCTCTAACTAGATGGAGTGACAACCTGGTAAGATGTGCAGGAAGTCGTTGAACGTCCTACGTTCAAGTTCAAGACTGTGATTTGTGGCATACCTTGGGGGAGGCCTATGTTCAGCAGTGGACTTGTGAAGGGCTGTTTATAAAGTGATACACCAATGAAGAAAAACTGCTACTTAATATTTTTTATTGCAATTAAATCTCATTTCTCGATATCGATATTGTGCTCGTCGATAGTCTCATAGTACGCGAGTAACCCTGGTTCGATTCTTGGCAATGAAATTGTTAATTGAAATTTATTAATCTGAAGAACCAAAGTGTTTTGAAGACACGTAAAGCCAACACGCACTGAGGCAGCATGGCGGACTAATTCGCAAATAAAAAAACGAGCGTTCTTATACTACATGACCTAAGAAAATATACGCTACGCACACGACTGAAGTAAAACTTCTTTAGCTCCATCTGTATAGTATATATATGTAATGTGTATGTATAATATATGCATGTATTTATATACATTCATTTTCTACAAATACTTAAATGTATTATCGGCTTCCTTCCATAATTTGTTGTTCCGTTCTGATTCTCGTTTCGAGAATTCACAAAACATGAACTTTAAAATGAATTTCACAATTTTATTCACTTTGAACGTAGAACATTTAATGTATTGAACAAAATATTTCTAATTCATAAAATTGTTCCGATGCTGCTGCTGCACTTCTTTCCCCACTTTATAAGTATCTCCTTTCGGAAACTATCCTCATGCTAAGCAGTCGTATTTACGATCGTTGTACTGGAGCTGAACATCTAATGCCGCTGCCCGTCTACGTTCTGGGTAATTGGTCGCACTATCATATACCACCATGTGGTGGCGGTGTTTGAATATCCACTACCTTATATCGTCTCGTGAGTGTCGTGAGGGACGACAGAGGGAAACTACTCAGAAAATGTGCACAAGCGTCTTTATTTAACTGTTAAAATTTTATAAAAACTGCGGATGCCAACGCACCTGACAAGCGTGGCAGCTGTGGCAAATATCCACAGTTGCTATTTGCCATAGTTAATACATAATTCGTCTGTATCGTGATCTCTTAAGATTCCGGTTTAAGTAATATCAATTTTCATTGCAAATCAACGATTTTTTAAAACAATGAATACAAACGAGCGTACAATACAATCCACGTGAAGGTGAGTGTTGTGTCCATGGAACAGGTTTAGGTGTCTGTGGGTTACTTACATCTTTCTTCAATTAAGAATCAAATTTTGATGTGTTGTCACCTCCGAGGACTAATATAGAATGTAGCGTTACCAGTAAAAGGGGTCACTGTAATTCTCGTCAACTACAATAGGAAACAGCACTATGCTGCTTCTTCACGACGGTAATCTGTGAAGTAATTTAAGGAATTTCCCTATTTAGCTCTTATAATATTAGAGTAGATATAAGTGTAAATATCATAACTATATTAAATAAAGATTGAAGACGATGTTGTTATAGTCATACATATGCATCACTGCACCGCTACGGTGGAACGTAGCACAAGCCTACGCCGTTGCACAAGCTTACGCTATAGCGTAGCTATTCCACTGTGACGTACTTATTATAAAATGTATTAAATTCAAAATTTATTGTAATTATCATAAAATTGCGTACTACTTTACAATTGATATAAGGTGTTTGTTGCAAATTAAACTATAAGTACATATATGGGACTAAAACAAATAAGGAACAAAAATTAACAAAATCAGGTGATACTTTGCAGAAATCAATTATATTAAAGGTACTAAAAACAAATTAGGTAAGATCCGCGTCATTATACAAAATTTTCTTTTACTTAGATTGGAGAGCACCACCTGCCCTCCCTCAATTGCGTGCATTATCCCTGTCTCGATAATACGTTACGATATACATAAATATAAAGTAACATATCGAGTGACGTGCAGTTTCGTGGTCACTTGAACGGGAAGGCCAAATTGGCCTCTAAAAAGCTTGGCGTGCTCAGCAGAGCGCGACAGTATTTCATGCCGGCACACCGCCTGCAACTTTAAAAGGCGCAGGTTCGGCCGCACATGGAATACTGTTCCCATCTCTATGCTGGGGCTCCTCAGTACCAGCTCCTTCCACTTGACCGCATCCAACGCAGAGCGGCTCGAAACGTCGACGACCGAGTGCTTTCCAATCGGCTCGATTCATTAACGAATTAACCGATTTTGATGCGGTTTGAGGCAAATCATGTTGTTTTTGAGGTTAAGAGCTGATTACATTTTGAAATCGATCGATACATTAATTTAAAATTAATCTCAAATAAAAAATTTTTTTTTTGAAATTTCTTTGAAATTTTGCTAAATCTAACGAGCCGAATTGATTCAAATTCACATAGCATCTAATGGCAATAGAATTCTTTGGAATAGATCTGGCCGCGATTTGGTCGGTCAGCCGTTCAAAAGTTATAAGGAGTTTACATACCCCCCCTCCCATACATACGTACATTAAAAGGATCATCCTCCTAAGAATAGTCAAAATAGCTACCTAGGACCTCAAAACGTGAGGATCTGATGAGATCTCGATTTTCGAAAACCGGGGTGAAACTAGTAACTTCCCAATTTTTTGAAAATTATTGATTTTCATAGCGGGAAGTTAAAAAACTAAAACCAGAAACTTAAACTATCGTTCAGTCCTACTCCTCGCATAACAGTACCAAGAACACTGGCCGTGTTTCTTCACTGGATGACTCTACTTAGCCTTTGCGAAAGAAAAGAATCAGACCTCTGTTTACCAGATCTTATCTTACAATATTTGTTTTCATATTTAAAATTACATTAAAATTGTAATTTTCTAAATAGAAAATTACCCCTCATTTTTTTAAATATATATATTCCATATATGTGGGGTAATTATAGAATATTACCCCCGAACTTACCTCAACAAACTGCACATTACAAAATATATGCAATATTATGCACCATTACAAAAAAAAAATCAAATGCTGCTAATATTTACTACAATATATAAAAAAGCAATCCAACAGTATATTCTTATAAATAAGTTAATAATAATTTTTTTAGATAGGATTCTAACATGACTTCGTATTTATGTTTTAGTATTTAATTTCGCTGAGAGAGGGCGCTACTGAGCCACGATAAACATCGTATTCGTATTTAGTGTAAAATAAAAATATAAACAAGTGATGTTTAACATCAAAGACAAGTGGAGTGGTATAATAAACAAGTGACTATCGAAAAACATTGTGGACAATGTTCAAAAATAGTGAACAAATTATTACTCGTGCAAAACATTGAAGTGAAAAAGACCTCAAAACTGATCTTATTAACAACATTTCCCGTACTAGATTCTAATAGTGGTCTACAAACAAATGAACGAAGTGCAAAAACTACAATTTACATCATGCAAGTGCAAAACTTACAAAAACAATAAAATCGATGCATGATTATGCAGTTTTTGATCAATAAAACAGTGCCATCTAGAGAAAATACTCAAAACTATAAAGACTGTCTCGCACCAAACAGCTATGCCGATCTCTAGTGCCTAGTCGAGCCAACAGAGGGTAGCACAAGTTGCGATACAGAACTCATAATAATCACAACACTACATTATCGTAAAATATACCCGATAATCATGGAGAAAGTTATGAATATGCTTAGAAAAATTCAAAATGAGTTGAATGAACAAAAAACAACAATTGTACAGTCGGCTGACAAAGTTACGAAACAAGTTAAGTAAAATATAAACTACATATTGGAGGAAAAGTTCAAAGTAATGGATATAAAATACGAAAACCTCAAAGAAAAGCTGGAAAACCAAGAAAAAAGATTATATTTCTTAGAAAAACAGTCAAGACAGAGGAAGAGGAACATCGTAATTTTTGACTTAGCCGAAACATTGTATGCAAATTTGGAAAAAACCGTAACAAGTTTCATAATAAATACTGCTCTGTAGGGCTAGAACACATACAAGAAATTAGGCGAATAGGGAAGAAAGGAGAAAAACTACGGCCGATTACCGTAACTTTTGCTTCATTGGACACTAAATAGAAATCTTTAAACAGAGGAGAGTATTAAAAGATACCACTTATTATATAAAATAAGACTTCCCACTGCATATTTTAGCAAAAAGAAGGGAACTGCAAGAGCAAGCAAATATTGAAAAAGAGAAAGGAAACGCCGTCACTATGAAGTACGACAAACTGATAATACACCACAAAAATACAGATACATCAGGAAACAAGAAAATAACTCTACCAACATCACCAAACTAAAATTATTTTATGCAACCAGAACCAAATACACAAGCTAATAAAAAGAACAAAACTCAAACAGGACTACGAAGATCATCGAGTTTGTCAGAGGGAGTTATTAAACCAGGAATACACAGTTTTCCAACGACCAAAAATCAAACCACCAACAACCAAAAAAACCTACCATACGACCAAACAAACAAAAAGAACAAACAATGGCAATTACCTTTCACGGAAAACATTACAAATAAAAACGAACACTAAACCACATCTTCCAAGCCGGGTGGTCTCCGTGGAAGATTACGACCGGAACTCTCCAGAGGAAATATTAGCAAGTCCTTCAAATACTAAAAAACAATTATTCGTATCATAACATCCTATATATATCGACTTACAACGTTAAAACCCTTTCGAATTACTCACGACTACTAGAACTAACAGAATCTTTACATAACGTAAAGTACGATATAATTGGTCTCTCGGAAGTCAGAAAACTTGGCAACAAAATAGAGGAACACGATGAGTTTATTTTCTGCTACATCGGAGAAACGCCAGGACTATATGGAGTAGGCTTTATTATTTAAAAACACCTGAAAAAATACATAAAAAGTTTCAAGGGACTGTCAGAAAAAGTGGCGCTGCTAATAATGGATACGAATAATATAGACTTAAGCACTATTCAAGTTTAAGCCCCAAAAGAGGCCTCGAACGAAGAAGAACTAGAGGTTTTCTACAGTACTGTCGACAAAGCTATATAACTCTCAGGAAATAATATAATAGTTATGGGTGACTTTAACGCCAAAATTGGTCAACCCAAACCAAACGAAACTATGACGGGAAGTTACGGCTATGGTAATAGAAATTGTAGAGGAAACAGATTCATTGAGTTCGCATATGAGTACAATATAGCCATTATGAACACTTTCTTCAAAAATAACAACAAATGTAGATGAACTTGGATACCACTTGATGGTAATACGAGAAACGAAATAGACTACATTTTAACAAACCTACCGAGAAACGTAGACAATATGCAGGTCTTAAACATCACTTACCCTTCGGATCACACACTTGTTAGAGCAGCGTTCAGTATTCTTTCAAGGTCAAAAAATCGTAGGAAGTTTGGTAAACGCCCCAGAATTCACTTAAAGAACGAAGAAGAAGTGAATAACTATATTAAATCGCTGAACAGCAGCTCAGCAAATCTGCTCGACTACACGAATGACAAGGACACCGTCAAAAATTACTATGATAAAGTAACCAATGCAATAGCTATCAGCCTGAGAAAAGCACATGAGCCAAAAACTTACACAAACATAGAGAGAAACCAAATAATTTCAGCACACACAAATGCATTAATCAGTAGAAGACATGTAATACAAAAAACAAAACCGAAATCAAGGGCTATCAAAAATGCATTAAAAGCACTTTATAAGCGTATAAGTAAACGAATTAACCACGATTATAAGGCACATCGCACACAAACCATAGAAAAATGTCTTCAGGCCACAGGGAGTGCTAAGAAAGCGTACAAGGAATTGAGAACTCATAAATCATGGATTGAAGAGTTGGAAAACGAAACTAACTATACAAAAAATAGAACGGAAATACTTAAAGTAGCCACAGATTTCTACAAAAATCTTTACAGTTCACCAAAGCTACCAGCATATAAGTTACCGAGTGTTAGTGCAGACGAGGCGAAAGCAAGCATCGATGAAGATGAAGTGGTTATTAAAGCACTAAAAATATATAAAAGCCCAGGGCCCGACAGAATCACCAACGAGTCTATAAAAATAGGATTCATGTATCTAATTAAGCCTCTAACCAGACTGTTCAACATGATAGTGAATTGCAAAAACACCCCACGTCAATGGTCAGAGTCGGAAATATTTTTGCTCTACAAAAAAGTAGAGCATAATAAATAACATTATTGACCGATAAGCCTGCTACCTTCATTATATAAACTTTTCTCCTCTATAATTGAGAAAAAAATAAAAGAAACAACGGAAAATTTCCAACCTTAGAACAGGCTGGCTACTGATGAGGTTTTTCCACAGTTGACCATATACACTCGCTAGAGATGATAATAGAAAAATTTTAAGAGTTTAACAGACCACTCTATGCTGTCTTTATTGATTATGAAAAAAAAACCTTCAATACTCCACTCCCCTCACCGATTTAGGAAGCTCTATTCTCTCAAGAAGTGGCATTAGACTACATACAAGTGCTGAAAACCATCCACGACAATAGTACTAGCAGAGTGAAGTTGGAGACAACTGGGCCACTCATACAAATAGAAAGAGGTGTAAGGCAAGGAGACCCAGTCTCACCAACGATCTTTGTAGCGGTGCTAGAGTCCATCATTCGCAAACTAAACTGGGAGGAAGTGGGAATAAACATAAACGAATGTTACCTGAGTCATCTCAGATTTGCTGGCGATATAGTTTTACTATCAGAAAGCACAAACCAACTCTAACTGATGATAAACTCTCTACATGGGGAAAGTCGTAAAGTAGGCTTGGAAATCAACTTAAATAAAACTAATGTCATGACAAATCATACTAAAATACCTATATATCTCAAAAATCTGCCTTTCACCTATGTTGATACATTCATATACCTGGGTAAACAAATCTCATTTAACCCACACAACAATGAACAGGAAGTAGAGAGAAGAGTCAACATCACCTAGAAGAAATTTTGGAGCCTAAAAGAAATTCTAAAAAGCGACTTGCCCATAAGGCTGAAAAGCAAAGTCATGAATAAATGCCTACTTCTCTCACTAACATACGCCTGTCAAACCTGGAAATTTACTAGGAAAATAAAAAATAAGATCATAACAAGAAGTTTTGAAAGAAGCATTCTGAAGATAAAGAAGACCAAAAAAATCCGCCATACTGCCATAAGACAGAAAACTAAAGCCATCGACGCTTTCAGCTACTCACAGAAACTAAAATGGCGATGCGACAGACTTACTGACAATCGCTGGACCATAAAGACAACATCATGGTTAGGACCATCAGGCCAAAGAAAAAGGGGTAGACCAATCGCACGCTGGACAGACGATATTATAAAAACAGCAGGTACTCATTGGATACGAGTAGCAGAGGACAGAAAAAATTGGTCATCTCTGGAGGAGGCCTTTACCCTCCGTTAAAGAGGGGATTTTGCAATCGTACACATACATAAAAAAATAACTAACTAATTCTACACTGTGTGTGAATTTTAGGGAAATTTAATTTTAAAATATTATCAGAATCTATTAAAACTTTTAAAATGCATTCTTATAATGGTCCAGGACAACTACTATATAGAAGTAATTTATTGCAATTAATTAATGAAATTGTAAGTCTATTATAAACCTTGTTCTATTACAATCACATAAATATCAAAAGTAATACTTACCAAAATACTAAGTTTTGTAACACTGGGTCAATTAATTTTTGCATGCACACTGTTTCAAACTGTAAATGTGAAGCAAGAAATAAAAGGCTTTTTTTATTTTATTTTATTTTATTTATTTTATTTCGCTTACGCCACTATTTCATGGTGAACGACTACCCTATGATGTTGCGGCTTCACTAACGAGCAACGTCAATGCCCAAAACTAAATAACGCAACAATTATTGCCTTAAATTTAACGCGATAAATTGAGTGGCTATACTTGAACGGTCAACGTCGTTTCAGTTTCAATGCCGTTGAACGGCATTAAATTTGCCGTTGAACGGCGTTAAATTTGCCGTTGAACGGCGTTAAATGTTTCGACCGGGGGAAGGACCACGCTCTCACAGAATACCAGCGTAAAATAGTAGCTTAATGCTGCTGTGTTTCGTATGGTGAGTGTAGAGAACCGGAGACTCTGTTTACTGGAAACGAAGCATTCCATCCTAGTCCTCACGGGTGACAATGCATCTGCATTTTGATTCGCAATCGAGGATAGATGTAGATGTCTATGGGCTACAGCATCCACATACCATCAGGTGGACTGTGTGCTTGTTTGTCACCCTATCCTATAAAATAAAAATATAAACGAAGAAAAAAGAATTCAAAGAAAAAGAAGATGGTGGATGCTATAAATCCACAGGAAACGTATACTATAAATCTATTTATGTTTTATTTTGTTTTCCCCCACCCGAATTGCACTAGAAAGACGTCCAATGGTTTAAGCTAAATAATAAGACAAACGTAAATATATTTTAATGAAATAATAACTAATAAGCCAATCATAAATACTGGTCAAGTGCGAATTAGATAGACGTACCCAGGGTTTAGTATCACTGTACACTATGAATTTTGACCTGCAAAAAATTGTTTTTTTTTCTCCTGCTTATTTTTCTTAGTTTCATACCGTAAATTAAAGTACTATTTAAGTATTTTTTTTTAATTCAATCTCGAAAAGCTTTTTCATTAATCCACTTCATCGCAGCCATACGTGCAATCCCGTAGCACTCACCGTGCACAATGAGACAAACGTAATGTAGCCGCTTCAACGCGATAATTCGCG
>CAJQZP010001367.1:600000-992500 GCA_907164705.1 Parnassius apollo
TGAATTTCTAAAATCAGTGTGGTCGATGTTTGCGTTTTAATTCGTAGTCTATAGCGTAAATTTTCAAATTATATTGTTTCTTACTATCCAAGGATTAATTAGTTTGACATGGCTTAGTCACGCCGCGTGATGTCTGCGTGCAGTTCTACAACGAACAATTTGTTAGATACTTAGGAGATAGATACATTACACAGCATTTTAATGAATACAACAATTTCGAGAAATTTAATTACGTCGGTACAATATACATTGCCACAAAAAACTTTACTGTGTTTATAGTAACGTATTTTTATATGGCAATGTATAGAATGTATAATATTGAGGATTATAGGATACCGTATACATACTATCGTCACTACAGTTCAATACAAGTCCAATACTAAACATACACTTCCCCCACAGATTGCCACAAAATACAGCCCTGAGCCCATCCATCCATCTTTGGTACCCATCGACTATCTGCGTGTTTCATCAGGTCGTCACTCCATCTAGTGGCTGGTCACCCAACTCCGCGCTTTCTAGTTGGTTGTCGGTACCTCGAGCTATATGGCCGGCTTTTGATAATTTAGTGGTTCGTTGAGCTATGTCGGTGAAATCTAGTTGCTATATTATGACAATAATATATAATGAACACCGTACCCTACACAATATAGGGTTTCTGGTATGCGAATAAATAAAGGATAGATGGATAGATTCTGATAGATTGGATTAAAGGAAGGAAGGAAGGATGATAGAATGCCCACAACAATTAACCACAACAAATTTATCTAAGTTTGTCGCTTTATTCAAAACGAAACGGTTTGACGTGTAACCCCCCCGAATATGAGAACTTATATCTGACGACTGAAGAATCTTTTTTTATTTTAAAAAACGTTACCCCCACACTAGGATTTTCTCCTATATCGTAAAGACTGTTTACAAACAAAAATGGCACCATAACAAACATCCAGACACGACACAATTATTTTTAGGCCATATAAGTACTTGTAGCGTGCGGGATTCGAACTCGCAGCCCCTTGCGCTGCTACTCATTTCTATGTCACTGCGCCACGGAGCCGTTAGTCGAAGTAGATACATACAACAATCACCCAGAGTAGAGAGACTACAGACTTCCATTTGGCACTACAGACTTTTAGTAGAAAATAGAAAAAAATACCAGCTGTCTAAAATTTTATTTCCGCCAGGTATTTTACTCCGTTATCCAGAACAGTATACCAATTCGACTCACACACATAGGCCGAAGTTTTTACACTGGAGAAATAGTCTTTAACAATTTTAGCACAATAGAAACTTTAAAAAAGACTGTCAGTCGTAGGACTGCACGTCAGAAGTGCTTCTTAGCTTCACAAACCTGTAAACATTATTTTTGTATATATGTATCTGAGAGTGATGATCACGCGAGTTCGGTGATTTTTTCCCATCCTAAAAGTGCTCAATAACGTGGCTAAAAAGATTTTCTTTTCAATATTTTTTGTTCGCATTATAATATAATACATCATACGAAACATCAATGAACTCGTGAAATAGGAATAGGTATAATATAACAACCGCGCAATAGTTCTTTGTGCCAGAGCTCTAACAGCCTGAATGACCTGTCTCTTTCATTCATGTAAGTTATATGCATATGACTAAAAGGGATGGTTGAGCTAATTGGTTTTCGAAGTCGGTCAGTCGAGAGATGATCACTTAGCTGCATTGAGGGTAATTGCATCGCATCCGCTTGCTGAACTCACTGAGCGTTCGCAAAAGCTTAAGTAGCGTGTATATCTTATAGAATATACATATATTTTAGAAATCACATTCTCTAATAACACAAAACCTATTACTTATATTCAATAAAAAAGGCTAAAATATTTTTTTCTGTCTCTTAAAAAATATTTTTTCATAATATTCAACATGATTCACGTATCTATGCGCTAGAAATTAAAAAAAATTGTTTGTGAGCAAAGTGAAATTTACTATTGAGAAATAAAAACAAAAAAACGGCGATTTTTTTAAACGAGCATACTCTATTTTTAAATGACGGCAACGCATCTGCAATTCCCCTGGTGTTATAGTTGTTCGTGGACGACGGTTGACACGTAACATCAGGTGAGCAGCTTATCAAAAAAATATGTACATGCAGTTCAGTGCCATCTATATTTCACCGTCCAATACGATATTCATATGTGGTAGAAAGGTCTCTATAAAAGAAAACGCTATGATAAATAAATACAATAACATTTATATATCTCAAAAGTCTCAATACTATATGAATGGTAAAAGGGTATGGAGAGTCCTTTCACGAAGGTGTCTGGGTACGACTCTCTTATCTATTTCTGCTACACAACAACAGTACGTGCACCTCTATGTTCCGGTCTGAAGAGTATAGAGAACCAGTTGCAGTCTGCAAGGCATTCCATCTTAGTCCTCAGGTGACAACGCGTCTATAGCTTCGAAGTAGGATGCAGTTGTCTATGGGCTGCAGTACCCTTCATCCTCAGGTGTATGTATATCAGGATAAATTTTTTTTTGCAATATATAAATAAAAAACCGGCCAAGTTTGTGTCGGGCCACGCACAATTTGGGGTTCCGTAGTTGCCCGTCACAATACGTGTACTTACAAGGGGCCTTTATGGTACTATGAGCATATTCAGAACGTTCGTGATTTGACTGCTATAAGGACTATTTGGGATAGTAACTGAAGAATTTATTTTCTAAGCAGACTTATTATGGAGTGACTTTCAATAAATATTAAAGCAACTATTCGATTTTGGAAGTAATACAGTCTACATTCACATGGCAAGTATGTACAAAAATGGTCATAGTAGCCAGCAGCGCAGCCCTACGATATACATGACAGTAAAGAACCTTCCATTTCACAGCTTTGTAGGCGTAATTAATATCTACAGCTACGCTAAATTACAGCTTTGTAGTACCTAGGGTCTCTAAAACCGTGGACGGACGTACATGGCGAAACTATAAGGGTTCCTTGTTGTTTAACTACGAAACCCTAAAAAATGGACACTAAAATATATTTACGAAACGGCGGGAGACAACAAAAACAAGCAGTAAAATCCGCCGTCGCTATTTGGGGATGATCTCCAGTCCCCAGACAAATAAAAGTGTAGACAGATTCGTATACTGGACGGACTTGCGAGACGGTGATTCATAAAACTGACGAAACGACATTTATTAATGCCTGCCTTCTCTCACTTCCCTTCTTTATAACGGACATCTAAAAAGAAGACGTTTCTAAAGTCGGAATATTTCAGCAAAATAATTCTTTAGAACATAGTCCGATTTCATGGTTCCTTTTTTGTTTGACAAAGGGAATATTTATAATATAAGGTCGTCAAAAAAATTTCTACGTATTTTATATATAAATTCCCGGACCGGATTATTTGCATTTGCATATTTAGTACCTTTTCAGCGGAAGTTGCATATTTTAGCAAAATTTTCGAAATCATGTTCGCTCATCTCCTAGCTATTATAAGCACTCATTTCGCCCACATTTCTGCGAGTATTGTAACGCTTGAAACTCATGAATTGGCGTTGAATGCATCTATCCAGTTTATGAAGAAAATTCGTCTTATGACACCTTGTTGCCAGAGCTATTCCCGAGGAAACTCAAAATTTTCAAAACATACTGAGCAATAACCCAGGGTTTGAACCCTTATGACAAATTGATAGCTCCATCAACGGGTCCGCGGGTGGAATTTTGGACGGCTCCATAAGTCCAAACAAGGCTCCCAAATTTAAATTCTGCCCAGTATTCTCAGTGAACGTAGAATGGTCCTTTTTAGCTTACAAAAATGTAACAAAAGATGGTAGACACAATTTGTCTACACTACAGAACATTCGGAACAGTACACATTTTTAAAGGTAAATTGTAAATTTCGTTGTTAAATGTATTTCGTACTTGATCTTTTCGCAAATATGGTTGTTATCGTTAAGAAATACTAACTTTTTAAAATAAAACATTTAAAAAATACTTATGTTTTCATATTGCATATTTTGGCCCTTTTTATGCATCTTATTTATTTTAATTAAAAACTTTATAAACATATAACATATGCATGCAAATATGCAATAAAATATGCACTTGACTGGTAGAGAATGCCTTAGGCATTAAGTCCGCCCTTTGTTTAGTTTAGGAACTCTACCAGTCAAGTGCATATTTTAGCTATTTTATTGCATATTTGCATGCATATATATGTTCGGCTTTTTATGTTATATATTATCCGATCTTTATATATTATATTTATTGAATTTAAAAAAACTTTGAAATTTATTGAAATTGAGAAAAAACGGCCTAATGCCGGCCGTTTTTTCTCAATTACTTGCTTGAGTCTCAATAGTTGTAGTAGTAGAGATCCGAATCAATAGTTTTTCCTGACGGTAAAAGCTCATAATAAACGATGCCCTTCCAATCCTACCACACAGACAGCATCACCTTATTGTGTGTTAATCCGGGTTTTGTTACAGCCTGTGGAGCTTGTCTACCCTTTCACCATGATCTTTATGATCTTTATCACACGTTCTTGTCGTAGGTCATCACCAGTGATCAATCTTTTTTAAAACTGGTTCGATTTCATTACGTTTCAATAGAGAATCGCAAATGAGTACCTACACGATTTAATAGGTTTCTTTCAGTGAGCTCCTGTGTTACCCAAATATCGTTATTTTGTATAGCAAGACTTGTTTAAATGGGTCAAAACTGTTTTTTTGGTCAATCATCAACTTCTCGACTATATCGTTACTACTAATATGCCAATCTGGCTCCACTTTTTCAAAAATGGCATCGACTATCCGTATGAGAGCGAGCTGCAAATTTGACATCAAAATTCCCGGACTGAATAGGCGTGAACCAACTTTGTACTACTTTTACTGACACTGCATTGGGATGGACCTACTAAACGTCACAATTTTATTGCAGCTTGAGTCGCATTTTTCCTTTTTTTGTAATAAAACTTTTGAATCAAGCAAGCAAGATGTCTGTTACTGCGATCGTCACTTCGTCTGCCGAGGGCAGAAGTGACTAGTAAGGGCGAATCCTCCCACTACGGGAGTTATAATTAGTGATTTTAGTATCAGACGTCTCGCACCTTTGACGCTGCTTTACATATGGCGTAAACTTCATATAATAGACGATTTTACCGCTCGAAATATTTGACCATGAAATATTTCTGGCTTTTCCATGGTCAAAACCGTTGTGAGGCCATCGGCAATGAGAACAGACGATAGACTTGTCTTACGTCGCGTCGTCACCACACCAAATAATATATTATTTATATAATGGGTGATATTTCATACCGTCTGGAAAAAACAGGATGTAACAGGTTAACGGATTAGAAGCCTATGGCAATGATATTTTGCAATATTTTATTAATTTGAAATAAACTTTCTGTACTAAAAAATAGGAACAAATTTTTTTGAACTAAATAAACAAATCACTTAAAATCTATCGAAATTAAAATAACACGTACCCAATTAGTAATATTTATTGATAGATCAATTCCATAATATGTTAATGTAAAAGCAAAAAAATGTAAAATACCATCTTAGAGTATACGTAAGCAAGCTATGCACATTTCCATATATAGGTAGTCAAGTGTAATATTGTGTTTATTCATCTTTATTATTCATTTTTATCCCAAGGCCTAAATGCTGAACGTTCGACGTTCGAGCGTGGCCACCACTCATTTGTTTATTTATTAAACACTGTAAGTGCAAAATCCTTGCAGTCCCATAGGTTTCTATTCTGTTAACATGTTACACACCCTATTTTTTTCTAGATGGTAAAAAACTCATTCAGTATAAAAATTACATGTCACATTGTTTTTCCGCGATGAACTTGTTAACTACTGAACTGATTTCAATGTAATTTTACACACTGTGTAGTTTAGTCATACCTGAGAGATGGGATAGTTCTGTGACCATCAATATTTTTTATTACGAATTTAAGTATTTTTTTACAAAACCAACGGTGGTCGGAGAGACCAGAACAACGTCTGCCGAGCTGGCTAGTTATTTATGACGTTTTAAGTATGTAGTGAAAATAATTGAAATATAAAAAACAATGCTATTATTATAGTCGGTAAAATACACCTGGGAACTACTTTCGAATGACAATAAAGTGATATTAATCCGCGATATTGGATGCGCTTTTTTACAGTGATTAGCATAAAATAGCAATTTTAGTTTGGTGTAAGTCTTGGGAAACAAAGGAGACACGTAGTTTTCACCAAACGGTGACGTGTTAACTTGTTAGTGACGTGAGAAAGTACCCACGGCTATGGGCTGCATAGGCGACAGTACTGCGGCAGTTTTCACTTGCACTGAGCAACCTGTGAATGTCGTAGTGAAAAGCATACCGCCGATGTTGTAATAGGTTAATGTGCAGGAAACACCAACGCGTAACCGTCTAGAGTAATACCTATTAGCTACTGATAATAATAAACATTTATTTCTCCCACGTTCTCTGGACTACGTTTATTAGGTAAAATTAATTTTCAACCGACTTCAAAAAAGGAAGAGGTTTTCAATTCGTCTGAATTTTTTTTATGTATGTTAGCCGATTACTCGAAGACGACCAACCGATTTGGAAATTTTTTTTCCATATACTTCCCAGGGGGTCCTATTTAATTTTTTTTTTGTTAACAATAAAATATTTTATTTATATTGAAGTCGGTTGTGCAAAATTTTTAATTTTACCACTTGTAACTTATCATGTACATACATATTTTCTATTTATTGCTTTGTAATGGAAGGAGGCCTATGCCCAGCAGGTTGTGTTCCATATGTAATAATCATTATTATGCAGAATGCACTTCGTTCATTGATTATAAACGCAATTTCTTATGGGATATTTTGCTACTTCCGTCTAGAGGGTTTTAAGAAATTTTGTAAACAACTCAAACTTGATGCTCACCTCGCCTCACATATTTATAGCTAGCTAGCTTTTTAAATTTATTATGTATGTCTACAAATTGTAATTTATGTAATCAGTAAAAAATATGTTGTACATGTTGTACCTATCTCTACCAATACTAATCAACTTTATTATAAATTACCTACGTATCTACTTTCATCAATCTAGTATTTTATCATTTGTGTCATTTTTTTTTCACACAACTGTTAGGGCCCATGTTTTAGAATCGAATATACGATAATATATCGAATATAGTTATTGAATATATATGTAAACGAGACCACACGACCGCACTGTAAGGGAGCATTTATTGGAGTTATAAATGGAAAGCAAATTGCATCGTTGACATTATGTTCGAGTGCACGCTCGTACAATAGGGCAATACGTTTTTATCTGCTCTTACTTCCGTTCTCACGCGACAGTTCACTAGGGGTTGTGACTTGAATTAGGGCTGGGGAAACAGTTCCGTTTATCTGTTCCACTTTTTTGTTATTACGTACTTTATTTTTAAAATGTGAGCCCGAGTGAGTTTTAACATTTGTGACAAAAGATGTAAAATTAAACTTTTTAATAAAAAGTAAAAAAAGTCGGTATTGCCTTTTTAGGGTTTTCACATAACTTTTATCGATAACTAATATCGGTAACTTCTAATATCGATTATAATGGCGGCTGTACACGCTCGTCGAGACACCACGAGACAGGCCGAGTACGAGTGTGTACATTGGTGCTCTCTGCTCTCGTCGCGTCGAGTCGCGTCTCGTGGCCCTCGTGCGCTCTCTGAAGCGCGTCAGTTTTTTGCGCTCGAGTCAAAGCAACGACTACACAGCGCGAATAGACGCCTAATGTATGTACTTCTGCATCAAAAGTCTGAAGTAAGCGGTACGGTGGCGGCGGGTTGAAATGCACGCTAATTAGTTAAAATCAAGGTTGCGACACTTGCTAATAGACAAATAGTGATGTTGACGTTGAGTCAAAGGGTCTCGTGAGTCTCGCGATGAAAAAGAGAGCGTACTATATTCTATTCATAGTACATGGTTCAGTTACGGTAAATAGAAACCATCCACCATCTTCTTCTTCGCCGTGGCTTATTCATTTTATTTTTATGGTATATGTGTAAAAAGTTATAATAACTAATAGCACAAAGGCAGCTAGAGTTTCATCTAGGTCCATCTCAACGGGCATACGGAGTTCAAATGATATAACGAGTGTGTACATAGTGTTCTCGTGTCGGGCCTCAAGACGACGAGAGGCACGCGAGGCGACGAGAAGAGCGTGTATAGCTGGCATAAGACACAGTGTAGGTATCGAAGAAAGTACCGGAGATTAGAAGCTATTAAGTGATTATTTAATTCTTTTCAGTTCATTAAAGATGACTTACTTTTTATTAAATTTAGATTTTTTTATTTACTCTTTTGAGTGATCTTAGCGAGCTTGAGATATTCTTAAGATTTCTTTTAATTTAAATAGAAATAAACAGGTTCCTGCAATGTAACTTTTGTAAAAAATATCTTTATAAATATTTTAATATGGGTTTTACAACCAGACGTCTTAATTTTTTTTTGCCACGATAAGACGAAAACCAAGCAATGTCAAGATACTCATATACATACCTACATAAGATACATAGATTTAATTACTCTGTCGAAAACAATACAAATATTAGCAGGTTTACCACCGAAAATAATTCAATCTAATTTGTTTTCAATTCGTACCTACTCACTTTGTTTCGAACCCTCACCACAGATTAAATGAGTACTCGTAGATACCCTGACTTTAAAAATTCCCAAACCAATTCGAAAACTTATTCAAAATTCAGCGAAAATTCAGAGTTGTGATCAAACTTAACAGCGCCGCTGGGCACATCCCACTGATTATATTAGAGACAAATTCTTAATGACTATGGTTAGATAATTTTCAATAAATAAATAAATCACTTACTTTTCATTTACTCATTACCGCCTATTCAAAAGCCACTGCTGAATATAGACCACATATAAGCCTAATATTTGCCACACCTGTGGCTAATATCCCCTAGTGAGGCATCATGTTGCCATAGTTGCCACGCTTGGCAGGCGTGTTGGCAACCGCAGTTTTTTATTTATTTTAAATTGTTATCAGCAAGATGCTGCCGCCCATCTTCTATTTCATGACCCTCTATCGCCTCTGATCAAAAATTCATGTTTTAATATTTTTATTTCACAAATAGGACAAACCTATGAAGCAAAATTTTATTCTCATTGCTTGCTACGAGCTACGAGCGCCATCTAGCGGTAAATAGCTGAAGACCCATTTCTAGTCGTATATTATTGTTATTACTTAAACGAAGAGATATCTTATTTGGATTGGTTGGTTTACAAACTTTCTACTTCATAGTTTTAATAGCAAACACTATTTTTCAAATTGAATTGAATATAAGAATATTAAAGAAAGGTCCTTATCGCCATAGACAAAAATGATAATATATACTTGTGAAAACTTTAATACAACTATAAAAAAATTGAGAAAAAAGAACATTTATACACGTTTCTCGTAAGCTCGCAATTAAATGTCGCAACGAACTGAATTCCTGTAGTGGCAACAACCGACGAGATTAAAGTGAGCACAGCAAGCTAACTAAGGCGGAACCACTGATTTAAACTCAATGGGCGGAACACGACCAATAACGATGTGTTTGATAACAAATTCCTTGAAACTATTCAGTCTCAAAAGATCTAAACAAAGTGTGTTTTCTGTAATCGTGTATTTTGACAATTAATTTCAAATAATCTTACTTAGTGACAACTATTCATTCGAGTCAGATTTGTCTCGATCGAAGTTAATAAAAATTGAAAGTCCTTCCATTTTAATATTACTTTAACTTTGAATTCAAAACTCGATTTATTCAGAACACGAATCTGTCTGGAGTAGTTCTGCTGTTTATTGTCATTTCATTCAATTTGGATCACAAAATCCCCCCGCGGAGATTATGACGTTTGATTATATCAGCACAGTCAAAATGAATATTTTATTACTAGAAATATCAATTTCTAATGTGGGCTCCAGACTCCTGTGTGATTCACGGTGTGAATTCACGCCGTAATTTTGCCGCGAAGTCGTCGCGAAAAACATATCCCTCCACATTCGCAATCGTTCACAGTTAGTTTACTTCGCGCGCTTGTCGAGAATGGACGCTGAATTATGCACTGCTATCGCCGTAACGCTATGCGCTTTGGCTCATGACAATTACGTGTATATAAAAGATAAAAAACCGTATTTGTATTTGTAGTGTTTTTACAATTTCGCTTTCTCCTAGAAAAGCATCGATCACGTCAAAGGCAATCCAAATGGGCTTGTAAATTTTGTCGCTGCTTGCTCCAGAATTCCTTTCAGAAGTTCTTATAAGTTCTATAACTGGACATTAGACTTTTTTTCAATCAGTCACTTCTACGCTTTTCGTGGCAGAGCCACGCTGCAGTTATATTAGTAGTATAGTTGTAGCACGAATGGGTCGGCCCGACCGGGGAAGGACCACGCTCTCACAGAATACCAACGTAAAATAGTAGCTTATTGCTGCTATGTTTCGTATGGTGAGTGTAGAGAACCGGAGACCCTTTTTACTGGAAACGAGGCATTCCATCGTAGCCCTCACGGATGACAACGCATTTGCATTTTGATTCGTAATCGAGGATAGATGTAGCTGTCTATGGCCCACAGCATCCACATACCATCAGGTGGACTGTGTGCTCGTTTGTCACCCTATCCTATAAAATAATTGTCATCATTTCCTTTATTTGTACTCATGCATCATGTACTTACTTTCATTTTATTTTTATGATCTTTGTGTTTAGCATCCCATAAAACGGGTTCGGCATGATAACACTCGATCAACAAGAGTTCCTGCTCGTTCGTCCAACTGGCGCTCATTTTGGCGCACCGTCCTACGTAAAAAAATACAAATAATCACAACCTCACAGCAACGAGTCTCGTGCGTTACTGTTTTCAAACGCGATGTGCTTGCGTTCACGGGAAGTTCACGCCTTGTAAACCCTTTGAAGCGGACACAAAATACCCACACTGAACGGGGAACAGGGCGAGAAAAGGCGCGAAGCCCGTGAACGGGCGCGAATGTCATCCACATTCGTGGTTCACGCCTTTCACAGGTGTTCACGGCGTGAATATGGAGGGCGCTTTATATGTAAATGACCTGACTGTACCTATATGACTATATCTCTTATTATATTAGCAGATTTTATTTCATACAATGCCATCTTACATTATTCATACTCACCACTACATGGAGAATTCTATTCGCATTCAAAATGTAAGACTTTCGTCAACAGATGTCACTATTACTATGTTTTTAAACATACGACTAAAAGATATTTATTGCAAAGGAAGGATGTAGTTGAAATAAAACATAATATGGAATCATTTGTATATTTTTTATTTCTATTAATTGAGACTGAAACAATACATTCACAGCGAATACATCTCACTGTAACCATAATATATTACCCCGAGCTATACACATGTGACTTTATAAAACATATCAATTACATAACACCTTAAGAAGCAAGTTGTAGTGAGGCTAAGTCTATGGCAGGCCTAGTATGGTATGACAGAGTTTATCACTATAGCATATTTTTACAGTTATGTATTTTTACTAGACAATCGTACACTCTGAATTAATTATAGAATAATTTATATAACGATAAACACACAAATATTAATATATCTTAACTTATTGAATATAAATAAAAAAAGCCTTTTAAATAATTTGGGATCCACGAAAGCAACTAGAAACGAATAATTAATAATTATATTTTTTTCACCGAGATCAAAAATGAAAATGTTTGTCAAGTAATACTTTATTTAATATCTAATTAAAAATCAATAATACATAGCTAGGTATTAGAAAGATGAGTCTACTCTGGCCATAAAAGACTGTAGTTTAATAACATTAATATAAATTTCAATATAAGACAAGTTTATATTAAGCATGTATACTAAGTGGTAGGGCTTTTTTCTTCTTAGGAATCCTTTTTCTACCGGGGAATCCGTCTGGGTACGTATCAACTTCTTACTGTTGTGTTTAGGTCTGAAAGTTACAGCAAGCCAGTCTAATGAAAGGCCGTGCGGCATTCCATCGTAGTCCTGAGGTGACAGCGTATCCGCAATCTAACTTATTTGTTTGAAGTTGGCTAAAGGTTTTCACTGGCTGTAGTAGGTAGTACTTTCAAGTGGACTGTAAGTGCATTTGTCACATTTTGTTACTTAGTTTTTTTTTTTAATCATACATCTTATAAA
Organism: Parnassius apollo; assembly: GCA_907164705.1. NCBI lineage: Eukaryota > Metazoa > Arthropoda > Insecta > Lepidoptera > Papilionidae > Parnassius > Parnassius apollo. The sequence goes on from CAJQZP010001367.1 coordinate 612,200, forward strand.
TAAAAAGAAAACGATAAGAATACCACGTAAAATGAGTATATATACCTTTTGTTAAATTTCTTCTTTCTTTAGTTTTTCAATTATATTAAATGATGAGCAGGTGAAAAGCTTTACTGACCCGCGCTTGAATGTCGCGTTGTTATTGTTTATTTTCGCTTAAAATTCCAATTTAATAATGGCAGATATTTCTTTACTTTCGGTATCTTAATTTAAGGGTTACATATTTTTTTGTTAATCATAGAATAAGAACAATAATTATTGTCAATGAAATGATATAGAATTAAATATCTTTAGAATTTGAATTTAAATACTAAGTACAAATTTTATATGAGAAGTAAAAATTATGTATCAATCATCAAATCGCTACTTAAAGATAAATAATATTATACAATATGTAACGTAATTAACGCACACCCTCAGACACCCCAATTAGTATATTATGTTAAATCATAACAAATACACTGAATTTTTAGTTAAAAACACTTTTATGCACTGATTATTTATCAAATTAGTTATACTAATTCCGGAAGAATGTTGTGGTCACAGTACAAATCCACGAACGCAAAGACTTTAACGTGCTTGAAATAAAGCTCATTTTTCTTTATTTTTATTGAATGACAGAATTAGTAATAATACAAATAAAACTGCACTCTTAAAAGTCTTATTGCCTTAAGTTACGGTCCATTTCAGTTTGTTTTGATTGTACAAATTTAGTGTGACTGTAATTTACGTAGTTTTAATTATTTTTGGGATAAAAAATTACCTATATTAAAAATAATAGGAATCGATTCAGTAAACGATTCTGAACAAACTACTTTCTCAAAGTGCGTTAATTACATTACATATTGTATATAGTAACAAAAAATATACAATAGCAATAAACTTTAAATAAAAAATAAAACCCGGCAGTCCCACTGCAATTATGTATTATTTATAAAAACAAAATAATAATTTTGATTTCGCAATATTACTTTTTAACACTGAATGGCTTTTTACCATGAAGAAAAAAATAGGGTATAATCGGTGAAGTGAAGTCTATGGCAAATATATTTTTCAAATTTATTTCATTAAAGTATCCTTTTTAGTTTTGAAAATTTAAAAAAGCTAATAAAAATAACTAAATACAATAACTAATGATTTATGCGTGGTAGGTATCAATGAATAAAAAGTTTACAACATATTTAATGTAAGATCAATTTGATGAAACTTCAATGGAAATACAATTAATTGAAAATTTGTCAATGTCATTTGTTCACTTAATACACCCCCCTATTATATACTTTTCCTACTTTATTCCTCACAGTTTAAAGAAGTCACCCACTAAAAGGATATGCGGCATAATACACACAAATGAAGTATGCAAAGTATTTACAAATATCATATAGCTTAAAAAAAAGACGAGAGATATGGCAAGTTAATTATTATAATATTACATTAGAGACAAACATATACTCTAGCTAGCTATAAACTATTACTTTCCATTTAACGACACAACTTCTTTATGTAGCTGCAAACACAACGTATTAATAAATGCCATTAGAAAAAAAAAACGAATGATTAAAAGCTATCATGGCTGTTTAGAATTATATACACAACCGGGTCATTAGTATTCTGATCTATGGTTGTCTTGCCAGTATCTTCACTGACTGGCAATTCATAGACAAGCATAACATGCAAAAGCCAACAGTCATACAGCCTTTTCACAATCCCATCAGGGCTAACACAGACAATGAATATCGAACTAAGTTGTATAGTATTATAATAAGTAGGTTTGTATAAAAAATTAATATCAATTAAAGTCATAAGAATATGTTAACTGTTTTAGTTTTCGCCCTTCGAACGCAATAACATTATAATGTGGTAAGTATTACTCTACAATTCAAACAACAATTATCTCATACATAAGCTCGTGCACGTGTGTGAAATTTAAAGCAACTATTGTTTCCACTCAGCTAACATCAATAATATCAATTTTAAAGTTGGTTAAGGTGAATTTATAAAGAGTTGAAATCATCCACTTTCATACATTAACCTCCATAAAGATGTTTGTTTTAGGGCAGTGAGTATTGTATACCTGAATCTGATCTAATACATAATGATAAAAAAATATTTATGTTCACATATTTTTTTAAAGTTTATAATATGAATATTAACTAATCGTATGTATTACAATGGCATCCCTTTTTGTAAAGTTAAGCAACTATTATATATATAATAAAATTTAATTGGTCTTTGAAAAATAGTAATGGAAACGTAAGTTGCATTTTTACACATAATTTAATAATGCACATAAGAATTTTTTTTAACATAATATGTATGATTTAATTTACAATCTAAATACTGAAATCAAAAGAATTTATCAATTTAACTACTGATTATATGCCTTCCAAAGACCGTTTATAAATATCTGCTATAATTTTCATCATGAAATACAAAAATTTAATATGGCGCATATAAGAGTATCTAAAAATGACTTTAATATGTTTGTGCTATTTGCTGTAAGGCTATGGGTTTATGAAGTCCGTGGTCCGCTCTTTTGTTGACATTATAGTTCTTTTTCGTGCCTTAGACTAAGTATATATATATATATATATATATATATATATATATATATATATATATATATATATATATTCTGCGAGGAAACGCTACTAGGGTCTTGGTACTTTACCGCGGGGTGTAGGGTTTTATGATAATTTAATTTTTTGTGTTACAAATATAGTATAAATTAAGCAAATCAATATTCAAAAAAATACAATATCAACCTGTATCTATTCATATGTTGTTTATGAATGTGGTTTAGTTTCATTAAATTAGCCAAATAGTGCTGAAGTAGATTAATGTTAGGGGAGTTTAAAAAATGTTCCCCTACTCTTCATTTTAAATTATATTTAATTTCCTTTAAAATATAAAACATATCAATCACCTCGTGACCATTAGAGCCTCAAAGAACATATAACGCAAGAAAATTAAAAGAAGTTAAGAGTTAAATTCTATAAAATCTGTATTTTTTTTTATATTTCTGTAAATGTAAGAAGTTATTAATGAGTTAAAATATTAACTAGGTAGGTACATATTTAATATTCTTTGCAAAAGGAACTTAATTAATACGGATCATGATATAAAGTTAAAACAGTTATAGTCTTTGCGTTGCAGCATGGTGCGAATGACAGCTTCACATCTATGAAGTTTCGTATATTTTTAGATCAACTGTCATTATAGGTTTCTCTGTCTACGGTCATCAGATATTGTTGTACTTTATGGATGAGTACCGCCCACTTACGATAGTGCTGTGCCAAGCTAAACTATGCTATGCCACAACCACAGACTATCAAAAATCGGTTTTGAAATAAATCGAACATATAAAAATCATATTTACGTGATTTTTATATGTATTGAAATTGGAATTTATCCTTAAAAAAATCCTAATTTACGAAAAAAACGCATGGACGATAAATTATTCGTTGGTCAGCTCAGGAAAAAAAAATTTATAAAGCAAATTGCGCATTATGTCAGAAAGACTTTATCATAACTCATGGGGGCCAAAATAGCTACAAAAACATATTTTTTATTTATATTTCATTAGATATGTAAACCAAATTCTCGATTATTTTTATATTCGGTTCAGGTGTTTGGACCTGGCAACACTAATACACGTATAAAGAAAGGCGCTAGCACTCGGACCTTAAAAAGCTGCCGGTGCAGTCAAAGCGGTACTGCAAATTACAGATGCTGGCAGCCATTTTATTTGTTTAAATATCAATATGAATGTTGAAATGAACATATAATTTTTCTTTTCATTTGTGTATCGTTAATCGCCTATTTTAAATCGATTTAACACTGTTACATCTCTAGACACGCCAAACCGTAAGTTGTCACCCACACCACGCTATAACGTAAAGACTATAGTATGAAAACAAATCTAAATCGAGTAACAATTAAATTTGATCCAAGCTGTTTTATTTTTTATGTACTTCAAATATGTATATATATATATATATATATATATATATATATATATATATATATATATATATATATATATATATATATATATATATTTTTTGTGTGTATACACGTGCGAGTATATGTTTATGTGTTTTAGGACGTGCAGCATTTTGGTATTTTATATGTACTTAAAACGATAACACTGAATTCTCAGACTGAAATCCTTCTTAGTACTAGTTAGGCTTTCAATACTAATACCAGTTTACTTTTTTATATATTTTCTGATCGCAAAAATTGGAATTATACAAACCCTATCCAGTTTTTAACAAAAAACACATAATGTGTACAACCAATAATATAGGCATATAAATTTGACTAGTGGTATAGTTTTATGTGCACTTACAATTCGAACAATATTATCATCATTAGTTATAAAATTCATAGTATTTTCATTTGTTTTTCATAAATATTTTGCGTTTATAATCTACTTCACTCTGGATTGCCAGACTACTAAATACACGGAATACCCATTTTAGTGTTAAGGTGAAAACTAAAAACTAATTAAGGACTAGTATAACGTCCGCTGGGAAACTTTAGAAACCGCTTTATACTTTTTAGATTAACTCATAATGAAAAATATTGTGTATAAATATCTCCTTACTAACTTTTATATACTCCGTTTCGTCTGACAGCCCAGGAGAGTTCACTTTAAGCGACAAAATGGCGCCTTAAAAATAATATTTACAGGCAACGAATGCCTCTACACTAACATTGATCCAACCGAAAGAAAAACAGAACGCTTCTGTCAACCCATCGATAGGTTCTTTACCATGGTAACATCGTGGCTTCGTCGATTAAGTTCCTTTGCCTCTTTGGTTATATTGGATTCGACAAGCATGGAGTGTCTTTTCGCGTTGAGATCCTTCTTCCTCCTAACGACATCCGGGCTGTACGGTTCGGAGACACGCCTGTCGAGATTTGTGTGAGCGTGTGCTTGGACGTTTGTAAGAGAGCCTTGTCTATGTAGAGACGGAGATTGCTGCTGTTCTTGATTCGTATTAGGTAGATATGTTTGGAATGATGGACGATTTTGTGCCGCCTCCATAATGGAACCTATTGAAGATAGGGACAAAATAATTAATTATTTATATATTATACTCTTATATTACAGAATATTCTATTATAAAAATGCATTTATTATTTACTCAAGCATATTATGTTAGAGTAATTTTCTATAATTTGAATCACAAAATTCTATTTTATAATAAAAATAACAAAACAAGGGTATAGAAAATTATATCAGTATCATTTACGTAATATTTTATAATACAAAATAAACGCAATACAAAAAATAAGTTTACAACTAACTCACGTGATAGTTGGGTATCATATTAAGTTAAATTTAAATTTATATAAGCATAACATTCTATAAGCGTATATGTATGATACGTATACCATATGGTAAAATACATCTTCTGAAATAAAAAAAATTAAATAAAGTTTGCTAAGTAAGCGCAAAATATAAAATACAAGCAAAGTATCCCATTATTAATGTTGTGCCGTACGGTAATAAAATTTTGTTTATCAAAAATTTAAAGAAATATGCAATATGCCTAGCATTTGTAAAATATAGATATACTATAAATTTATCGAATTCACAAAATCAACGATTTACTTTTAAAAAATCTTACGAAGGTACCTTACGTTACTTAGGTATCTATACCTAAGATGCCAGTACCATAGTGACAATTAAATAAAGGCGTAAAAGAAGCCATAGACACCCCAAAGCCCATTATTTTTTTTCTATTACTTTACCTGTTGGAGAAAATGACAGCATAATATACAGCTTTAATTTGATATCATAGCATGACGCTACCACGTTTGTTACTTATAAAATATACTATATTTAATAAACATTTAACATCATCAGCTTTTCATTTAATTTATTTTAACTACCCAGTTTTTGACACTTTTTATAAATATTAATCTGTAATTAAAAAAATCACTCAATCTAAAACAATAGTACAAAAACAACTAGCAAGTGTAGCACTACACAAATCTGAGCGATGATACTATGCGACCACGATAAGTATAAGACTGTCGAACTAACGATCATCTTAGCAATATGTATTTGCGTAAAGATATGAAATAAATTACACTAAAAATAAATTGAGTAATCATTTTTTTATTTAAATTATTCTTAGCTTTATGTTAAGGTGAAACCTACGGACTGCTCACAGCCATTCTCCCGCAAGATGGCGCTGAAGTGAACATTTTTAGTTTATTTAGGTTTTTGTGTAATTGGAAAATTATTAAGTCGTAGGAGTAGACATTGCGGTTATCGGATATTACATTTTATTGGAATGGGTCATATCATTGCCTCAAAACCCCACCCAAAAAACAAAGTTTGATTATAATATCTGTCATTGAATATAGTGTCGTTTACACACACAGACGTATCCCTACGTTTAGGAAGCTTGAACTCTAGATGGATTATGTATATAAAAAAACTAGTTTTTAATTTTTCTGTATGTGTAGATTGGGTAGGCAGAACTACAAAACGCTATGTATGATTGTTGTAAAATTAAAGTTATATTTGGTGGCGTAAACTATTTAATTGATTTATAACTTTGGGAAATAAATTATGTCAACATTGATTACAATATAACGCAGTTTTATTTTATTACATTACACTATTGAATTTTTTATCAAAACAGAAGTACCTATTTGAAGCAACATAATTATGCAGATACATGCCTATTCACTCAAAACTAATAACACTGATGATTTGTAACTCTACCAATTATTACAATAATTAGACATTTCATAACCAACACGTAAGAAACTATAATTCATAAACAAGAGATAACAACAAATCTATAACACGATTTATTTTGTGATAATAACCAGGAAGGTGAAAATAATATCTCTAATTTAGAGGCACTCAACAAAAGCTTTTAGTAAAACAAAAATATAAATATACAATATATATACAAATCTTCCTTCAATTCTATATGAATTGGGTTGCGTTCGGAACACAAGATCTAGAACACTAATATGTACAAAAATTTACTTATCTTTTTATTTCAATGTTATCTTTATATTCCTGGTAGAATTGGCCGACGAATAAGAAAAATATAACTCAGATTAGAATAAGCTATTTATTTATAAACAATAAAGCACGGAACAGAAAAAAGGATTTTATGTAACTGAATTATATTTGTTTCTGAACGCACCATAACCGTGAACTTGAGCTCTACAAAAATATAACAAACTAATAATGTGTATCTGTCTGAAACCGTTTGCAAAATGCGTAAAAGGTGTTTAATGTAACCCGGCAAAACCATATTTAGCAAATGTTTGAAAGTTTAATTTTGTGACTACTTTGGTAGTTTACCGATTTATAATAATTATATTTATTGTTGACTAAAAACACATTCAAACAAATTCATATATGAAACACTGACACGTATGACGTAGGTAATCAGTATTGTGACGATATTTCAGAAAAATCACGGGCCAGCCTGCTGTTTGTAATACCACCGAAAACATAATTGCGTTTTTAGAATAATTAATTACTATACCTACGATAAATTCATTATAGTCTCAAATATATACTAGAGAAATATTGCAATTCGAATCAATGAAAACATGTATACAAAATATGTATAATACACAAGAAATTCCGCGCGCAAATCATAGCGCGTGACAACCGAAATCAGAATGTATTTTATAACAAGTCAAACAAGTGAACGTACGTAAGTTTTGCAACGCTTTTGTGTCGTCAATTCAAGGTCAGTAAGGACAGCATCGTCGCTCTACCTACGACTTTTGGTATTTATGTTGCCACACAACAATAATAAGTAATAAAATTGTTTACAAAAAAACATAGGTGTCTAAGGTCATTAGTTTTTTTTGTTATTTTATACTGTTGTTTTTAAAGGTTGGAAAGGAAATTAACCAATTATTGAACTTAAGATATTGATTTATCAGAATTATTTAAGATCACTTGCATGCCATCTAGCGTACCAATTTTTAAATGTCGCCTTTCGTTTGCTTGTCAAAAGTCACGCACACTACCAAAGAAGTGTCAAATTTTTCCGCGATTTTACTATTGTTTTTCTCAGTATGTAATGTAAGTTATTGCCTATAAAGGTCAAACGCGGACACATTTCATTGCAGAGAAGTGATAAAATGATTAGTTTTAAAGAAAAGAGTGTCTGTGTTTAGTGTATATTTTGATTAAAAAATGTATGAATGGACGGCCGGCGCTTCCACCTTAAGACGGCATTTTGTTTTGCCTTAAATATATTCAAAAAAATAACCTTAAAAGGGAAACGAGTCATGACGGTGTCATGAAAGCTGACTTTTAGAGAAAAAAGTTGTCATTAAACCTAATACTATTCTTATCCTGCTCGCAAAGTATAGCTATAGCTTTTCTTGAGGTAAACACGTATCAGTATGCGTGTCAAAGTGTGCGTGAAGCCAAAAGAGGCTATGGTTAGCGAAGGCACGCTCGAAGCTGATCGCTTTGTCAGACACGCACACTAACGCAACATGCATGTACACGTTCAACCACGAGTAAAGCCCGCTGACTCCGTCAATCGCAATTTCTATGCCTTTAAAAATTAAAAATTTCTGCAATGCAATGTTTCAATGAAAAATGTAAAAAAATATATATATATATATATATATATATATATATATATATATATATATATATATATATATATATATATATATATTTAAATAGTACAAACATAAACATGCCATTACCGGGAGTAAAAGTTAAGCGTATTCCAGCCATCCCATGAGAACATCAAAAGGAATCAGAGGATACTTTAATTTTGCCATCAGGAATTTTTGTATTGCTTAAAACTATGTAATATCACCTACTTATATCTTGTGGTATCACAATTAGTGTTATAATCATTATCTAATGGAAAAAATGGAAAATTCAATGTGGGTATTTAAGTTTACGGCACATTACTAGTTAACTTCTACATAAGCACTGTACTTTTCCTGATGGCAATAAATAAAACATTTAAAAGGTATTATACTATTACAATGAAACACAAGGATATGGGACAAAATTTCCGCCCGTTCTCCACTTCATCTCCATTCCCGCTTATAGTACACTTAAATGGATTTTTTTTCCACCTTTCCCTACTAGAAAATATACTACCTACGTGTATCTCTAGAGTAAATTTTTTTTTGTCCTATTAAATTAAGAATTTGTAGACTTTACTGAAAATTTTACAAACAACAACAACATGCACTTCCTTTAATCCCCATATTATTTTAGCCAGATAGACTTCCAAACGCATTTTTCACATATACACTTTTTTATAAAATAAAGTTTCACTGTCATCACAGGAGGAGTAGCATCTTTTTTATAGAATTACTCATTTCTTGGTAATAGTAGTGGGAAAATTTAAAATAAATCACATATATGCCTACTAGGATATATTTGTCGGGAAAAGTGGTACGGGCGAAAATATGTAAACCCATATATGACTAATTTAATTCGAAGTAACTTATGATCATTAGTAACAAAATGGTCGCTAAACAGGCAATGGACATCAAACAACAGAGATAAAGAAATGCATCGCAATCACCTCCGCTCTGGTAAGTTCTATCGTCTGGTTAATGACCTACAATGGGTAAAACGCACAAATTTAATTTCTTTTACGACCGTTACAGAGACGAATTTGGAATACACTTTTAATTAGATGAAAAAATTATAATAAATACAAAACATACTATGTAAGCACAAAGAACACAGCATTAGCTAATTTAATTAACACAATATTAAATTATTTATAATAAACAAGAATATGCCATTTTACTAAAAGTATTCGTTTAGTTTTTGAGTCAAAGTGAAGTCCTGTATCTAAACTTGAAATATTTACCATCTCCGTAACGATAGAAGTATATAAAAGGCCACCATATATCCAGAATGCAACCAAAAAAAGAAAGAATCTACGATCACCGCAACAACGGTCAATACACGAACAAGCACGCATTTTTGTCATCAACTGTGATATGAAAAAATCATTAAGTCATCTTTATCGCGACGTAATAAAGTTTCAAGTTCTTACAAAAAATAAAGATAATAAGTGTAATAAATAGATGACTTATGTCATAGCTACGGTAGTAAAAACTGGTGAAGATTGGTGATCATCATAAAAAATAAATGATAAAAATGAAACACGATCACAATTTTTTGTCTATATGACTGTAATTTAAAAAAAACGTAAATACAAAATATATTTCATAAAAACGCAACCAGAAGCAGTTTTTTTTTTCAATTTTTGTCTGAAGAAGAAGAATTATTAGACATGCAGTCGACAGTGCTTTTGCAATGCGCATCTATGTATGTGTATGCTGCAAATAAGCTTTAGGCTTACCCAGTGTACGAACGAGCCACGGCGTCACTGTCTGCTTTTGGTTCATTTGCATCTCATTCAGCGCGGAGTTCAACTGGTGACTTAGTTCCTGAAACATCATATGCCTTGTTACTTATCTGTGGTCTGACCGAAGCTTCGCTTGCACATTTAGACTTCGAACAACTTTACCCGAAATTTTGTCCGCAGACTGAGTTTCTCAACTCAGGCCGAATTTCATAATTAACAAATAAAGTATTACGAATGTAATCAGTGTAATGCAAGTAAGGTTGCGAGGTATACCTGACGAGAATATGTATCGTAATTTCCCGAACGCTGACCTCAAAACCTTAAAACTAGATTGTACAACCCGTGCGTTTTGCCAGTGATGACTTATAGATCTGAGACGTGGTCCTTCACTGCTAGGCGTATGAGGAAGCACAAAGTCGCTCAGCGAGCTATGGAGAGGGTTATTCTCGGGGTTTCTCTGCGTTATAAACTTAGAAATGAGGATATCCGCAGTAGTACCAGAGTGACCGACATAGCCCAACGGATTAGTAAGCTATAGGCAATGAGCCGGCCATATAGCTCGAAGAACTGACAACCGATGGGGAAAAAAGGTGCCACTCGAGAGTGGCAGCTCCGTGCTGGTAGGCGTAACGTATGGCGACCCCCCACTTGATTGAGCGACTGCCTGGTAAGTAATACGCAAAAAATGTTTGACATAATTCAAACTCACAAGGAATACGCAAAAATTGTTTGACATAATTCAAACTCACAAGGAATACGCAAAAATTCTTTGATATAATTCAATGTTCAATGTGTGTTAGAGAAATGGTTGTACATGAGATAAAGCGGTCACGCCATTTCAAAAACGAGTAAGGACTATAACCAGGCCTCTATCACTCTTGCTACCTACGTGAAATAATTACCTAAAATCACGACGCGCCCGGGCGAAATAACGCAGTCAGGGCTAGCGCGTTGGAGGTGATTGAATTTTAAAGTTTTTTAAAGCTGTTTACGTAAATAGTTTTATGTAAATAGTTGTTGAAATAGTTTTTGTTTAGTGTTTAGTATATTTAATTCTAGGTAAAAATAGTTGTAAACGTTTTAATGTACCTATTTTTAAATTATATAATATGTATATTACCTATTTGATAAATTATAATAGCAAAACGTCGTTCCTACTATAACTGTTGCTTAGATGGATAGGTACTAAATGAAATGACCAACAAAAGGTTTCATATCATTCTTTATGTTACCGAAAAATTTTAGAAAGAAATTATGAAAGGTGAATTTATTTAATATTTTTGTTAGATAGGTACTTACAGCAAAAAAGAATTAAGTAATAATTTGGTCCACAGAAGAAATACCTAAGTACTTCATTACAAAAATTAGTTAAAATTTACTTCACTATCCAAGTATTTACTTAGATACCTATACTTGTCTTTTATAATTAAAATATTTTAAGTTATAATAACACAAAATACTGAAATTAAAACTTTGTATACTTACTAACAAGATTTTTAACTAAGTAGAATAGATTTATTTGTTGTTTACACTATCTACCATTTCTCCCAAGCGTTGCGATTTCCGACGCATGGCCTTGCAATTTGCATGCGTTAGGCGTTGCAGAACTTACATAGGGGCGAAAGTATGGTTAGTCGATCATAGTCAGAATATTAGTTAGTACTTCACCTAAGGGTACTTCACTTTCTACGTGGTAGAGCCATGCTGCAGTTATATTAGTAGTATAGTTGTAGCACGAATGGGTCGACTCGACCGGGGAAGGACCACGCTCTCACAGAATACCAGCGTGAAATAGTAGCTTAATGCTGCTGAATTTCGTATGGTGAGTGTAGAGAACCGAAGACCCTTTTTACTGGAAACAAAGCATTCCATCTTAGTCCTCACGGGTGACAACGCATCTGCATTTTGATTCGTAATCGAGGATAGATGTAGATGTCTATGGGCCGCAGCAACCACTTACCATCAGGTGGACTGTGTGCTCGTTTGTCACCCTATCCTATAAAAAAAAATAAGTAACATAATTAACATTTCGCAATGTATTTTTTTTACTCTCTATTGACATCCCTTAATAACCACGGAAAGTCCGCCGTGACCTAGGAAGCGGAAAAGATGCAAAGTAATATTGGACACTAGCGCGCAACGATAAAGTTTTATTTGGCTTGCGTGCGCGATTTATCTGATTAATAATAATTATGCTGGCTATTAAACGTCGGCAAGCAGTCGACATCAAAGGAGTGCAACTTCTGTACGTAGTACTATTATTTATTCTGTACTATAACTTAGTTTGACATGAGAGCGACAAAACATAAATCGATATAGTCATTCAAAGGTTTCAATTATTCAGCTAATATAAAGGATATTAGCTATTAAAATTTTTTGTTATTTTTAAGGATTATTGCGGGTGACTTTATTTTTCTGTAGAGAATTACTACGTAAATAAAATTTCAAATAAAAACATATTTTTTATATCATTGGAACTTTTGACATGGAACAGCCGAAATATTCTACTGTACTTTGTTCAAGAATTGTTTTTTTAGTTTTTGTTCCATTTCCTATTAAGGATCAAAATGTAAATGCGTTGTCACCTCTGATGACTAAGATAGAATGCCTCGTTACCTGTAAAAATAGTCTCCGTTTCTCTTATACTCACCAAACAAAACACAGCATCAAACCGCTATTTTACTCTGGTATGGTGTTAGAGCCGAGTCTTTCCTTTGTTGAGTTGACTCATTCGTGCAACAGCCAAAATATAACTGCAGCTTAGCTCTGTCTCGAATAAAAATATAGACGAGAATAACATGACTTTTTAGTTCCGTGTATTTCAGAAAAAAAGCTAAGCTAGGAATAGCTAATCACTGCCATCATAATACATCTGAAACGTGACCGTGAAGTACAAAATAAGCTTATTCAACTATATAATCTATTTTAAAACAAGCTTTTAAAAGTGTTGCTAAGGCTTGCACCCACTCCATGCTACGATATTATTGAATTATCGTAATAATATCATCAAAGTTACATAAGTATGCCAAATTTCAGCTCAACCAAATGTCTAGAAGGCCCGAAATTGATTGCACATTTTGAACCGGAAATACATACGAAGAAAGCAAATTAAATAAAAGCTTGTAAAATGCTGCTGTGTTTTGTATGGTGAGTGTAGAGAACCGGAGACCCTTTTTACTGGAAACGAGGCATTCCATCTTAGTCCTCAGCGATGACAACGCGCATCTGCGTTTTGATTCTTAACTAAGGATAAACGCTATAGATCACAGCGTCTAGTCACCATCAGGTGGATATCGTGCTTGTTTATCACCCTTATACTATATAAAATAAGAGGGAAAAAGGAAAATATCGAATGCCCTTTTAAGTAGACAGAAAATAACAGACCTGGTTACTGCACTGTGCTTGTACATGCGCTAACTTGACCTGCGCGAGCTCCAATTCCAAGTCCCGAACACGCTGCCGAAGTCTTGCTTCCGTATCACTCGAGCCCTCTTCTTTCTCCTCGCCCTTTTGCTCGCACTCTAACAATTAAAAATCAAGTTTAAGCAAACGAGCACGTGCTTTTACACATACACGACACACGCAGCGCGCGCACAAACTCGCACGCGAGCGAACGCAAACGCACACGCACAAACACAAACAAATCTCAAGCACAACAACGACCTGAAAGCATTTATATATTATTAACCAACAATAATGACATGTTTTTTAGAATGTGTACGGGTTATAGTCATGCTACAGCTATATTACGATTGTAGCACGAATAGGTCAGCTCGACCGCGAAAGGACCACACTCTCACGCAGGGTTGCCAGGTCTTAAAACCGAAAAGCCGGACAGACCAGCGAGCTTAGCCGGACATTTTGGTAAAAAGGCCCTTAATTTTTTAGTCTTAGTAAAACGACATTTTTTTTTAAGTAAAACAATGCTATGGATCATTTGCCATAAAATTTTCTTAAATTCTAATGAAATAACAATAACTGAACAAATCACTCTTCTTTATTTTTAATGAAAAATCAATATTCATTATAATATAATTTCAATAATTGCAATAGTATTGTACATGAAAAATGTAAAGATGTGGTCAAATTTAAAAAGCCTAACAAAAGCCGGACTAGCCGGACATCGTCTAATTTGGCCGGACGCAAAGGTTTAGGCTGCACAAAGGAATTGAGAAACACATACACAAATATATACATAGATGATATCTGATCTACATATATATGTAGCGGTATGGAAGGAAAAGGGGAGATCTCCCGCCGGGCAAGGTGTTGTGCCCGGGGAGCGGCCAACACTCCGTGTGATAGTTCGGAGATGTTCTATATATGCTGTTTATGATTCGGAATGTTGATAGCGTGATTTAGGCTTCGGTGTGTTTTCGCTTGCGGCGCGACGACAGCGCCGCTACATCACCCCCCTGCTCAGACCGGAGGTCGATAGAGCAGCCTCGTTGCCGACGAATGTGCAAGTGCCAGGAGATTGCCTTGTAAGTCTGGCGGTGAGTCGAGAAGAAGGCAAGTAATTTGCGAGAGTGCCGTGAAGCAGAGGCGAGCAGTGAGGCTCAGAGCCGTGCCGAACACTGTATGGCGCAGAGAGTAGCTTGAAGGAACAGGAAGCATTATTATTCCTGTGCTGCGATGATCTTTGTGAAGCTAGCTGGCTTGCAGGATATGAAGACTGAAGACGATATCTGCTCGGGAGCGAATGGGTGGGGTTATTCTACGACGATGATGAAGCCTGAAGTTTCCGAAGGTTGTTGGTTGCGTGTTCAGATCACGTCGGGTAGTCACCAGTAAAGCGGTGGAAGGGAAAAGGGGAGATCTCCCGCCGGGCAAGGTGTTGTGCCCGGGGAGCGGCCAACACTCCGTGTGATAGTTCGGAGATGTTCTATATATGCTGTTTATGATTCGGAATGTTGATAGCGTGATTTAGGCTTCGGTGTGTTTTCGCTTGCGGCGCGACGACAGCGCCGCTACATATACATCCACACATTAGAAAACCAGAGCCCTCTTGGGTGTGCCGAGTAACAACTAAGTACGGATCTTTTTGAGTTAGTATTACTAAGTAACTTGTTATTTAATCTATATACTAATTAAGTAACGTCTGATTTTATTAACAACCAGCTATCCGCATATTTCTAGATTTCTACAACAGCGCCGCCTACCGAGTCTAATTGTGAATCTAAACCATCCAGAGAACCAGAGATCCACTCAAACATACACAAAAATTTCATCAAAATCAGTCAAGACATTTTCGAGTTTTAACTGAGAGCAATTGATTTTTATATATAGAAATTAACACGCAAATAAATGGCTACAGTGTTGACAACTCAACCAAAATAGCCGAAAACTAGTTAGATGCGCCATAAATAATCATGCCCACTTTCCATACATATAAAAACCTGATAATGAAAGTTTATGTATAGTTATAAGGTATAGTATAAAAACTACATGTAAGTTTAGAAAATAATGTCATATAGTCATTTTTACGATTTAAACGCTACGAAGTCCAAAAAATATTAAAGTCACGTTTTAGGTTAGGTATGGCGTTACCAAATAGGTAATAAAGAAATTATTTTATTATTTTTAAATAATCTGTACTATACAAAGACAAACTGATTAAATGAAACGTAAAATAATGTATAAAACTCAGAAACAAAGTTGAGTAAAGTAAAGTAACAATGTGTAAAATGGAACTTCCTAAAACAAGGGTAGTTGAGATGCGTTCAAAATATGGTAATATAAGTTTACGCTTGACGTAGAATAAGCTTATGAATATATTAAAAAATATTTTTTCCTGCTGATAAGCGTAATTAATTTACAATCCAATTAGCTGAATTTTAAGATTTATTTCATTTCTATACATAGTCAGGTGAAAAATGGGCATCTTTCTTTATTACAACAAATAGTTTCGCACTGTATATATAGTTCCTAATGTAAAGTTTGAAAATATGTAAGGTTGAGCACCCACCTTCTTTATTATCTTTCTGCGCGAGTTTAACGCTGCAATTAACGCAGTTTTTGGCATATTCCTGTAAAACGATGACATTTTGATTAGGGTTTAGCGGTTCAGCCATAAAATAAAAATCAATAAAGTCTTTTATTTTCGGATACTTTTTTAATATTTTAATATAAATTTTATACTTGTTTTAGTTGAATTATTAATATTCCAACGAGAACAAGTTCATGTTTGTTCACAAATGTGCGAATTACATGCTAAAGCTTTCTCATAGAACCTGGGATACTGAGCAGACCACATAGAAGTCCTGTTTACTGATTTGGAGTTATATTATGTAAACTATTCAAGATTATAATGTTATATACACACATGATACTAAAAATTTAATGATACTAGAAATATTATTTATATATTAGAACTATATTGTTAAAAAAAAGTTAGACAAACATAAATTACAACAAGGATAAACATCCAGATCCAGAACAATTATTTGTAGGCCATACAAATACTTGTTCCTTGCGGGATTCGAACCCGCGGCCCTTAGCGCTACTCATTGCTAAAGATACTGCGCCAAGCTGTCGAAAAAAAAATAAAGTCAGTTTATAAATGGAAGTGGCTGTAACTTCCTAGTGGAAGAATACTGTGGTGGAAGTAATATTATTTAAAAAGAAAATAAAATACATTACGCTTATTTGAGGACCTCTCTTTTTTCAGCAATGGACTATTACAGGGTGATAAGAAAGAAGGTTATGATAAGACTTGGAACAGGATATTGTGATACTTTCTCAGTTTACAAATTACCTGCATTTGATGCACTTGCTTATCTAACCGCGCACAGATCTCGCGGTAGTCGCGCGCCACGGCCGCGTAGTGCACGGCCTCCTTTTGGGCTTCTTCTAAAGCACTGCGCGTCTGGAACATTAATTATATTCTATTTTGTTTCTGACTATCTTAGATTAAGACTGAGGATTCAGTTCACTTAATGACCGAGCATTAGTGTACGTAGGACCTCAAATAATTATTGTTTCCAAATTAACGACCTTATTAATATTCGATGCTTATCGCCTACTTAAAGAAGAGTGAGAGAGCAACTTTTAGCATAGTTTTAATTGATGCCGATTTTTATGAGTAAGGCCTATTTACGTTCCTCAACGATACACTCGATAGATCTCCGACAATATTCAAAACCTGCCGTATATGCAAATAGCGGTGTAGAGGATCTATCACCACATTTCGTTTTTTTCTTTTGGTAGTAATATAATAAGTAATAGGACGACAAACCAGCACAGTCCATTTAATGGTAAAGTGGTTGCTGTGGCCCATAGACAACATCTATCCTCAAGAGTCCAAATAGAGATTTGTTGTCACCCCGGAGGACTAAGATGGAAAACTTCGTCTCCAGTTCTCTACACTTACCATTCGAAAAACAGCAGCATTAAACTGCTATTTTACGCTGTTATTTTGTGAGAGCATTTTCCTTCCCCCATCAAGTGGACCCATTCGTGCTTTTATTATAGAATTCTATATATAGCTGCAGTATGACCACAGCAAGCCATAAAAATCGTTCAATCGATATGGTAAGAGAGATCTATGGGAAAGACCTGATGGACGTCATGTCCTCCGATAATTGGCGATAAAGTACATCGTATGGCCAAGTAAATAAAACCCAGACCAAACGTCAGGGTATGTTATTGTGAATCATTATGCCAAGCTTGGCGTTTTCCCTTGGGGAGTGCCCGGCACGTGAAACAGATTAACTGAGACTAATATAAATCACTATTTGTAATCAGAATCATATAACATATAGAATATGCGGTAGTTGATTTCACAACTTCCTTGTGGAGAGTCCACCAGAGATTATTCCGGACCGATACGACTTAGGGACCTTCAAGAAAAGAGCCTATTCCTTTTTAAAAGGCCGGCAGCGCATCTGCAATTCCCCCTGGTGTTGCAGCTGATCATGGACGACGGTAATCACTTACCATCAGGTGAGCCGCATGCTCGTTTGCCCCATCTTCTATAAAAAAATGTGATCGCTAAATACGATATTAAATAAATACACATGTAATTCTAATTGGTAGTAATATTGTAAAATTAATCAATTTAAAATGGGTCCAAACATATAAACAAAATTTAAGTATCTGATTGTAATATCGAAATGACCGCTTTCTACTAAGCTCAGTTGATTATTTGCATGCTATTACGACATAAATAGCCATTTAAAAAGTGTCTGTATGTCTGTTTGTCCGGGTTAATCTTCTGAACGGCTGAACCAATTATGATGAAACTTCACAAACAGATATGGTGCATACACATGATATATAATGCCAGCAGTGATATAGACTAAATTTGTTCGAAAAATATAAAAGTTTTTTTGCGACATGTTGTCTCTGTTGAATTTATCCTACTAGTAATAATTAAAAATTAAAAAAAAAACTGCGGCTGCCAACCCCGCAGCCAACGGGGAAGGCCTAAGTCCAGCAGTAGACTTTAATAGGAAGTAACGGTAACCGTAACGGCAGGTTATTCTTATAGTTCTATATAGACAAGTGGCGGGTAGAACTAGTAAAATTCCAAGTTATATAATAGGCTGTAAACTACAGCTTAGCGTTCCCGCGTTGCACACACAAATATTTAAATTAAGTCCTTATTGCGATAACTAACCTAACTAGTGGCTAACCTCCATAGAAGCCGAAAAGCTATATATATATATATATATATATATATATATATATATATATATATATATATATATATATAAACTGCTTAATCAATAATATCAACTAATAAAACAACTCGCAAACTATTTCAAATTTCCCGTGCACTCCTCTGTTCTACACAAGTCATGACCTCTGAGCATATACGTAATGTCAACACTTGGCAGTTTGCTTTCATTTCGAAATACACTGATTCGTATTCTCTCTGTCTCAAAGCGAACACGCAATGGACCGTCAAAATTAATGAAAGCAAGGATTTGATTTGAGCCATTAGTCGTCTCTCTCACACGCGTGGGCTTTTTACCGGGCTTTCGAGAAGGAGATCGTTCCCTTTCTAACCTGTGACAAAATGTTACAATTAAATATAACTACGAATTGTTATACGTTATAGAGCCATGCTGCAGTTATATTAGCAGTATAGTTGTAACACGAATGAGTCGGCTCGACCGGGGAAGGACCACGCTCTCACGGAATACCAGCGTGAAATAGTAGGTTAATGCTGCTGTGTTTCGTATGGTGAGTGTAGAGAACCGGAGACCCTTTTTACTGGAAATGAGGCATTCCATCTTAGTCCTCACGGGTGACAACGCATCTGCATTTGTAATCGAGGATAGATGTAGATGTCTATGGGACGCAGCAACCACTTACCATCAGGTGAACTGTGTGCTCGTTTGTCACCCTATCCTATAAAAAAAAACTACGAAATGTTTATATAGCTATTAGTATGAAGCAAAAAGCCGGGCTTTATAGCGTGAAGTTGTGCGCGGGCGATATGTCTGCAAGTTCACTTCACATTTCAATGTCTTCTGTCTATTTGTTTACTAAATATCAATAATAAAAATTAATAAATATTGCGAGTTTTAAATTTTTTAAAGATTTTAGTGAAAATGAAGGATAATAGTGTTCCTTGTGATGAATAGAAGTTTGTTAAAGTGCTAATCGGCGAGGAAAAGGTATTTTCTCAACAGAGTTTAAAATCTTTAAACTCTAAATACAAGTCCGTAGAAGTGTAGAAAAATTAAATATTAAATTAAAACCCGTAAAATAAAAAAGTGAAATTTTCAAACAAAATAAATATTAAAATAAATTCAGTAAAAGTGAACACTCTGTTTAGACAACGTACCTTGACCCCTTGGAAGAGTGACAACGTTGCACGCGGGTGGCACGCCGACAAAAGACACCGCTGTCGATATGTCGCAATACCAATAGTTTGCACTGCGTGGCAACGTCGCTTTTTAATGTTCAAGGATTCAAGTTCATTGAATCATTGACTTAGTGACCCAATTCTATAGTGTTCAAATTTGCTTAAAATTAAAACTCTACTTTTTGACCTAATTACTGGTCCGATTACGTTCATTTTTTGTATATCGTCAGCAAAGGCGATAACAAGTATATGGTTTCATTTATTGCATATATGTGGGACCCATTCTGTATAAACCAAGGCATAATTGTCATCAGTAGTAATTAAGTTAGTTTATAAGTTAACTAGTCTAGTAATACTGTGTACTCACTTACTCTTAAGTTAACTTGTAAGTTAGAAAATAAAGTAATATAAGAAAAAGTCTTCGTCTCCTTCCACTTCAACCCTACTCAAGCAGTCGCTAACGTAACTTGCTTGTCAGCTAACCTTACCTGCGCTAATTGTGCTTCAAGCGTATCTTTTTCTTGTTGGAGCTGTGCGCTGCTGACTTTCAGGCGCTCTAGTTCCACATTTATTTTCTCTTTTTCAGCCGATTCTAAAAAGAGAAAAGTGATCGCAACATTAACAAGACCAGCAGTGGACAAAGCACGCCCCCAGCTTAAACAACACAGCAGTTTCGTACTAACTCAGATGTACTCCTAGGTAGAAAAGGGCTACCTTGAAAATTAAAAGCTTTTTTAAAAGTAAAAATAAACCTTTCAAACATTTACTACAATTGTTGGTGCATCTGTAGGTGATCGAGTAATTTTAAACGACTTGACCGTTCTATGATCTGATAGGTGTCGCTGTAGTCGACATATATTCACAAATGTAAAAAGTCTGGAATGAATTCGAAGTAAGGCTTCCCTACAATATAATTGCACAATATTGTTATTGAACAACTTTATTAAAATATCCACCTCATGTGTCCAATGTCAATAATATTATGGCAATAGCATTATTGAACGCGTAGGTGGATAAGGTCATACGCGTCAATATTTTCGTGGGAGCAAAATGTCAAACGACGAAGTGATCGCTGCGGAAAAATATTGCGCTATAAGTAACAAGGAGCAACGAAAATTGAAAACATTTTGGGCAATAAAATTTAAGTCGCTCAAACTTGTGTTCAATCATTGCGCCAATCATAAATACAAAGAGATTTAAATATATATACACTATAGAGCGGACATTGGGAACATTTGCACACAACCAAGGCCGCGCGTGTGTTAAGCCCTCTAGCGAAAAATAGCAATACTACGCTGAATATTTATATGGAAAACATTTTAGCTATTTCCCATTAGGTGACGCTTCTAAATATAAGGTAAAAATCGGTTTTAGGCACGTTGTCAATTACTAACATATTTGTAAATAAATAGTGACGTTACTGGATAACAGAGGGCACTTATTACAATAATTTTTCTTTCTTCTAGAACAATCCACCAGAAATAATAAAATTTAAGATTATTTGGTAAATATACATTATTCTTAGGATAATAAACCGAAATCATGTTCATTTTTTGCTCCATATCGTGACTTACTATACCTTAATGCACAACCGGGCATATTTTCTGTAAAAATATTTTTTAAATTTATGAAACGAATGCGTCTTGACCTTTTGGTGATGTCACTTACACTAAATGACAAAAACCCGAGATATATCCTATAGAAAAAAAGTTACAGACGACAAATTTGTTGCCGATGTCCGGTCTATTACTGCTACATACTTAAATGTCTTTGCATAAATATTATTTCAATACTACCCCCTAACTTTCAATAGTATTGTGCATTCACCAATATCGCATAATTATATTGTAAGTGTATGGGCCGCTTTAAACTCATCACGACACCTATCGGAAAAGGCAGAACGTCGTCGGATAGGCCAGCTAATATAGGTATATAATGAATAAGAAGATAAATACCCTTGATAAACTTCTCATACTCCAGTTGGTACTTGTGCAATCGTTTCACTTTGATACTGCAAGCGAGCTTCACTATCTGTCGAGAGGACTCCTCCGCGCGGCACTTCTTCGGTAAAGTTACCCTGACAAAATAAACACGTGGTACTTACACATGGAATCATTAGAATGGTATATTTATTTCGAACACTTAACACATATAGACAGTAACAACAGTTGAAATTGCAAGGTCGATTAAAGTCTACAAGTTATTGATTAAACTGCTACTATTACGGATTTTACCTTCAGCTGAAAGTACTCCGGGTTTAACAATGACATCGGGACGTCAGTCACCTGAGTCCCCCGTGACCATGGGTGCTGGAAAGCACCCGAAACGTTGGGAATTAAAAATAAAAATAATTAAAAGTAAAATTAAACGCGATAAAATCCGTAAAAGTAGTTTCAATCAATGTGTAGTGTTCGCGTAAATATAAGAAATCATTATCTACAAGTTCTTGTTAAGCTCAGTCAGTGCTGTGTAAGGTCCTTGCGCTTCATTCGGCTTTATCACCACCTACCACCAGGTTGAATTAGCACTAACTAAAAACACAGTTAAAAGAAAATTATCCCGTCTTCCTGGCCTCATTATATTTGCCAAATTAGGTGCATATATGCATGAATGTCAACATATCCTCATTTTTTTATGAAACATTAAAAGACAATGTAAAGTCCAACTACTCGAAAGGAAGCAACATGGCGGAAATTTTAGTTCTATTATCCCGACTTCCTGGTAAAATTATATCTACAGACTTAGGTACATATATGCGTAAATATTAACATAACCTCATTTTGTATAAAACGTTAAGACTATATAAAGTCCATCTACTCGAAAGGAAGCAACATGGCGGACATTTTTGTTCGATAAACAATCTCCAAATTGAGAAGTATGATCTTTGTAGTGAAATCTTTGGAGCCTCTTACTTTACTTATTATTTTCATACAGGGTTATTATGCAAAAACTGGCCAAATTTGCAGAAAATGTTCAAAATAAGTAATATAGGCAAATGGAGAAGAAAATTTTATTAAAAAATCAAAACATTCTGTTCTTTTTATCGTTCAAATTCAAAATGCGTGGTACTGTTTTATTTTAACTGATTTTACTGCGCACGCATACATACGTAAGCGTCGATCGGAATACAAAAACTTTGTTGTCCATAAATCACATTAAATTTTCGATAATTTCAAATACAAGTAGAAGCTTTATCATTATTTATATAATATTTCAACTTAAGTTTAAAATTTGGCTACTGTTTGAAAAATAACGCTATATATAATTATTTATTCTAAAACTGTAATACAACCTACCTAAAGTATTTGAGAACGCCTTCAAAGTCGTGTTGAAGCAAATCTTTTCGCGATCGTGACAATAACGCCAGGGCCACTTGGAACAGCGTGTCCATGCCTTGTAAAAGGAAAACGTCCAGGATATGATAGACCTAGAAAAATCATGTTCTTTTAAGAATACAATTGAGCGGACAAACAATATGACAAATATAAGTTTTAAGTTAGTAAACATTACAGCATAATATAAACATTTCGTTCCTGGGCTCATTTCTGAGAGGGTTTTAGGGCATTGTAGTGTAATGTTCACGTACCATGTCATCAATTCTTTGTTTTATTTTTCTGATTTTCAGTTTGAGTTCGCGGTAAATCTGCACTTAAAATTGCAATTAACATTTTTGGTGCCAGCGAGGTTCAAACTTGGACAGTTCGCGTACTTCATATTTACATTTATTTATTACAGCAAGTCTTAGCTTACAAGCTACCACGGCTTTTGGGAGATAAATTTAGGTAGAAAACTTATTAGTAAAAATATTAACCTTAAAAGTACTACTATCTTATGATAAAATCCCCATTATTATTAAATATTGTAATTATTTAGTTTTGCTTAATTAAAATTAAGATTCTAAATTTATGAACCAATAAACACGAATTTTACAGCCCTGCCCAACAATTAATTATAACTTTTTAAAATTCTAAAGTCTACATGAACAAAGTAAACTGCATGTTAACATACTAGTGGCAGTGGAAACCTTGCAGTGAACACGGTCAGGAACCATTGTGATGCGAACATGTGAGGTTCCACGCCCAGCTCTTGGAAGTGAGCTCGTAGATCGTTCAGTTGCTCCTGCAAAATAAACAATAAATATTAGAACACTACACCTCGCTAAGTAATACTTTTGTAACAGCATCCACAACAACTGTTGGGTATCGTAAGTGTAGATTAAGAGAAATTTCAGTCTTCAGTTTCAGTTAGAGTGACCTCTGTTAGATGGCAAATCCTTTACGTGCGGTTGAAGTAAAACTTACTAATATGAGTAAATATTAATATTTATTTATATGTATTTGTTTTTATTGTTATTTTTACTTCATTTAATATTTTTTACTTATAAATTAACTAAACAAACTTCTAATCCTTCCATCAATTTCTAGTTGGTTAATACAAAAATATACCTTTATCAATATAAAATATACCTCCATTAATCTGTCCAGCTGATGTAGTCTCATGTAGAGCGCTTCAAAGCCGTCCTTGTAGAGCTCTCGTAAACCGTAACCGTACATCAAACGCACGAGCAAACAAAATGCTTGTTCCTCCGGCATCTGTAAATGTTAAAAATATTGTCAATTTCAGAGGTTAATAGACTTCTTTTTTTTTTAGCAAGAAGACGGTACCTAAAAAGGCAGATCCCCTGACAGAAAAGAAGCCTATCTAAAATCTAGTTATTGGTGCATACAACTGAGAAAATGTATTTGAATAACTTTGTAATGAGAGTAAGGACCTTAGTTTGCGTCATTAAATTTTAATGACATCTAAAAATGCAAATCGTAAAATATATTGAAAGTGGCTTTAAAGATTCATTCAAGAATTAACAATTATCATCATAGGCATATATGCCTAAACATTATAAGTATTATTTAATTTTGATTTAACACGTTTATCCTACTTATAATAGAATAGAACAACTAACTACAATAGAATCAAGAAGAAAACAAATCAAAAATTGAAACTGTTTGTTACTTAGTGTACTTATTATTTTATGATAACATCATTAACACAGAAATTATTTCCATTTGCTATTATATATTATAGTATGATAGCACCATAACAAAGAACTGGGTTTTAATAAAGGACCCATGAAATGCGTGCGTGTTATAGTTGCCTCGAATAAGAGCGTTGGGACACAATGATTTAGAAACAACAATAATGCCCTCCAGACCGAATTTCGGTCACGGCGGCCAGCCTCAATGGAGACTAGCCATCGGCGCAGGACAGGATTATAGTGCCTAAGTGTGTGCACAAGTACAGGTGTACTCTCTATTCCCTCACTCTCATAATCTGATGAGATAGATCAGTCGCAGGACCAAACGCTTAACGTGCTTGCCGAAGCGATGGATGAGATACCGCTAACTTCCACACTCCGGGCAACTACTGAGAATTTCTTGACGGAAAAACTCAATAATTGACTTTTTGGCTCGACCCGGGATTCGAACCCAGCACCTCCTGATCAGCAGTCGCACTACTACAACCACTAGACCAACGAGGCAGTCTGAGAGACAATATTGAAATAATTACTTGTAAGTTTAACATTTTAGATTATTACTAAACTAGTTGTTACTAAAGTACATAAATGTAACTTTGTTCACAATGATTCCTGAATAAAAAGATCATACATAAACGTAAAAAGGTCATCCATGACATCCTTCGTTTTGAATGCATAGTTAATAGTGGTGGTAAGCTTGTAAGTGTGTACTCATCAAATGATTCCGGGGTCGGGTCAAAATCAGTAACTGGGTTTTTCTGTCAAGAAACTCCCATTAGCAGCTTGGAGTTACGAAGTTAGCGGTGTTTACATCCACGTGCCTTAAAGAACACGTTAAGCCGTTGATCCTTCGCCAGATGTCTCTCAAGGTTTGTCTGATTTCTTTTCAATCGGACTAAGACAGTGAAGGAACAGAGAGTACATGAGATTGTGCTTACACTCACGCAATGACCGAAATGGATAACATTATTATTACAATTTGGGTATAGTAGTACAACTTACGTGTAAAAGCAGTGTGGCAGCCAGGAAGCTGAGTCCCTGGCAGTAGCCGACCTCGTGGTCGTAGACTGCGTACGCGCGCGCCATGCGCAGCAGTGAGTCCTGGCCGAGGCCGCCCACCTCGCGGAAGAAGTCGTGAGCGGGGAACGTGCGGGCGATATCTCGCTGGATCACCGCCTCGAACGGACAGTCCTGCACAACAAGTCACTGCTGAACACATACCTCCAAAATAAAACTGTCACAATACATGGATTGTAAGACTCAACCATAGAATACTATAATACATGCACAATAGAACGGGGGAGTGGGCGGTGCCCGTGTGAGCCACTAACAATTCACACCTATAAATGTCAATACATCTTTTTCGACGTCACAGTCGCTGCCTAATTTTTGTGTCAAGCGTTACTGGATGCAATTAATTTCAAAAATACAGAATCGTGCGATAATTACGTGTCGGCAAAACTGCCGGTTGTGGAATGTGAAAACCATTAAGTCGAAACTATTTATATTTTGTGAATATTAGAAATAAAGAAATATTGATGTGTAGGTATACAATGTTCGGGTCTGAAGCCGAACTGCTCGTCTAGAAGAAGTTTGTTACCAAAGACGTATTTTTGGAGGCCATTAAGTATGAGTCGCTCGTATATTTTCCCCATTGTGCTGTGGAGACTAATGGGCCTGTAGCTGGAAGCTAGGTTGCGCGGTTTCCCTGGTTTCGGGATTCATATAACGTCCGCTTCTTTCCGGGAGTCCAGGAAGGAGCAGCTGGTGAGGAGGGCGTTGAAAATGCCCACTATGAGAAAAACAAGTGATTTTTGATTACTTCCGTGACTTCGTCGACAGTCACAGGATCTAAGGGGTCGCCCGCGAGTGCTAGCGAAGACCTACGGCTTCGACCTCTGCAAGGTGAGCGAGATCTATGGGTTCGTTAGAATGAGTGAATGAGAATGTCATACACGAAGTTCAAAAATGTTATTAAACTAAGTTTGTATAAAAAGGGTTATTACGAATTTAATAAGAATTTAGTAAGGAATTTATGGATGATAATAACCCCTGGGAAGTGTGATCGCTACCAAGCTACTTCTAATTTGTCTTGTGTTGTTTATTGTAAACATTATTGTAAGCTATTATTGGAAAGAAAATAGTCCCGCTGGGTTTCTTGCTGGTTCTTCCCAGGAAAGAGGTTTTTTTTGCGAACCAGTGGTAAATTAAAAAAGTGACTTCAATAAGTATTGTTATAATCTACATTGAATAAAAAAGTTTCTGTTTCTGTTTCTGAGTGCATTGACTCTCTAAACTGTCCGCGAGGCATTCGGCTTTTTCAGAGTCGCCAAGTGTTTCCTGGCTACTCTTGTATGCGTACCTCCACCAGCTCGTCTGTACATCTAGTGAGGCGCCCCTCGACTCAAATTTGAATTTTCTTTAAAGAGATATTTATAAAGTATTTTTGTTAATTTATACTTTTTTGAGTCCTACTGAACGATTGAATGTCATGTCAATCTGAAGACGATTACGCGTGCATCGTAGCTTGTAGGAATGACATGGAAACTACTTACAGGGAATTTATTGATAAATAAACTGCCTTAATCAATAAATATAATATAATCAAACAATCTTGCATGCATGACATCATGAAAATCCTGTCTAGGTCTACCTTAGGTGGTCCTATTCTTTCAATATAATTTATGTGATATATACAAATTTACATTAAAAAATATATAATGCTGATATTTAGCATTAATCAATATTTATTTATTGTGCTATTTTATGTAGTAGTAGTTGCTCGAAACCAAATGTACTTAAAAAAAGTAGTTAAAGCTGCCGATTATGCTGTACTAAAGCATCAGTCAGGTGCCTTTTTATTACTGCATCTCATTGAAAAAGTTCTGTTGCTAAACTTTTTTTAATATAAATGTGCAAAACAATCGAATAATATATTTGGAGTTAGTTTACCAGGTGGAGTCTGCAAACACTGCTACCATCTGGTAAACATGATAATATATTTGCTTACGGTGGTCATGTGGGTATAATCAGTAGCATGAAGATGGAGAAAATTGCGGGGCTCACCTTGCTGATGAGAGTCCTGTACGTCTCCATGAGCTTGTCGTTCTGGTCGACGCCGGCCAGGCGCAGCCACACTTCGCCCCGCAGCGCCTCGGGCACGCCCACGCGCACCAGCTGGCCCAGAGCACGCGGCCTTGGACCGATCCAACTGCAAACCAGTAGTTTATTAAGACGGGAAAATCGTTATATTCTTTTATAGCTTCGGGCACATTTCCAACGTCAAGTTCTTTTTATAGAATATGGGTGAAAACGAGCACATAATCAACCTGATACAAGACTAAGATAGAATGCCTCGTTTCCAGTAAAAAGGGTCTTCAGTTCTTCTTCAGTTAAACAGCATTTAACTTTATTATTTATATATATATATATATATGTATATATATATATGTGTGTGTGTGTGTGTGTGTGTGTGTGTGTTTTAATTACTCAGATTTCTTTTGTATAATGATAAATTCGATTTTGCAAACAGTAACCAAATATTTATCTCATATTAATGAAAATATATTTATATGAAATAAATACTTTTTATACTTCTATGCTAATCTTAAACATCATTAAAATTTTCTAACAGCCAAAAGTGACACTCACCTTCTGAGTACTTGTGCCCAGTTCTCCAGCACATCGACTCCGCAATCTTTCGAAACTTCACCCGTTCCACTCAATAGTGGCTCGTCACCATCTACAAAAATTACAGTAGTCAATATCTTAAACATAATTTTTTTTTCTCTAATTAATATTACATTCGTAAGAACCACAGTTCGTCTTTTGTCATGCTACCAAGCTATATATCTGTGTTATAATATTGTGTCTACACATGTGATAGCTTAGCATTTGACTGTCGCTACTATCTAAATCTGGCGGAAGATTTACCATTATATATAAACATGTAACTCGAACTTTAGCTATTCTTCATTTTCTTTATTATATAAAATATTACAATAATCTGATAAATTAAATACCTGAATCTGGTTCCGAAGGTGACGGCGGCGCTGGGGCACTGGATAGCGGTGACGGTAGCAAGCTGGAGAGCGACAACGGTAGATTCAGACGAGATCTATCCAATTCTCCAGAGGTTTCAACGCTGGCAACCTCATATTGCAGCTGACCGAGTGCATCTAAAGACTGAAATATACATTCATATTAACTCCCAATAAGCAGATTTTTTTATTTAGTTTTATTTTTAGAAAACAGCTCTGACTTTAATATCCATAATTATTAAGTTGTGCTACAAGCCCACAGCAAACAAATTGAAATCAAAAGTTCTAGATAATTTAGTCTTAAAATTTTGTTTATTCCAGTACTAGATTTTCTATTATTATTTGTCTTCACTCTTTTCTTATCTTATTAATATATATATATATATATATATATATATATATATATATATATATATATATACAACATGTAACACAATTAACGCACTTTGAGAAAGTAGTTTGTTCAGAATCGTTTACTGAATCGATTCCTATCATTTTTAATATAGGTAATTTTTTATCCCAAAAATAATTAAAAGTACGTAAATTACAGTCACACTAAATCTGTACAGCCAAAACAAAATAAAATGAACCGTAACTTAAGGCAATAAGACTTTTAAGAGTGCAGTTTTATTTGTATTATTATTAATTCTGTCATTCAATAAAAATAAAGAAAAATGAACTTTATTTCAAGCGCGTTAAAGTCTTTGCGTTCGTAGATTTGTACTGTGACACACGCACATTCTTCCGGAATTAGTTTATCTAATTTGATATATAATCAGTGCATAAAAATGTTTTACTAAAAATTCAGTGTATGTATTATGATTATAACATAATATACTAATTGGGGTGTCTGAGGGTGTGCGTTAATTACGTTACGTATTTATATATATATATATATATATATATATATATATATATATATATATATATATATTAATGTCTTATTACTTTGTGTTAATATCTAGAAATGAATGTGTATAATGAAGTACAATCACAAATTTGTGTAAAATTACCTCTTTAAGGTTGATGTAAAACTGTTGCACCAGTGGCCGCTTAGAGTAATACCAAAATCTTTCTGTAGGTGGATAAACTTTCACTGGAGTTTCGATCACCAATCTGTAATGTTGAATAAAAACCATAAAATACAGATACAAAACACTTACACTAGGTCCATACTTAAAAGATAAATAAATAACAATTATTTTCAATGACTTAAAAACTATAGAAACACAACACACACAACCCTGCCTACCCTTCTGGATGTGAGTCTTTATCTTTCTTTTACAATTGTTACATTTTTTCATAGGATAGGGTGACAAACGAGCACACAGTCCACCTGATGGTAAGTGGTTGCTGCGGTCCATAGACATCTACATCTATCCTTGATTACGAATCAAAATGCAGATGTGTTGTCACCTGTGAGGACTAAGATGAAATGCCTCGTTTCAAGTAAAAAAGGTCTCCGGTTCTCTACACTCACCATACGAAACACAACAGCATTAAGCTATTTTACGATGGTATTCTGTGAGAGAGTGGTGCTTCCCCGGTCGAGCCGACCCATTCGTGCTACAACTATACTAACTAATACAACTGTAGCATGGCTCTACCACGTATAAGTGACTTTGTGTATCTCTAGACTTTGTGTATCTATGAGTGACAGACACGACGTTGGAATGTGGAAGCAACTATCATTTTATCGTATTACGTTTCTAAATCCTTTAAATATTAATGAATGTTTTTGATTAAAGATTAGACACAGCGCTTATAAAAAATTATAGTAAAAAGAGTGTACAGCCTATTGACGCCCCACCGCTGGGCACAGGCCTTATTTATGAGAGGTTTATGGAGCATCAAATGCTCTGATCCATTGTATATTGGTTGAGTTCATAATATCCTATACACTACAAGAAAAAGACATATACGAAGTGCAAAATTTTAAACTAATAATGAGTGTGAAAGAATTTCATCGATTCAATTACACGCACAAATTTAAAACAGGTACTCAGGTCTCACGTTCATGGTGCACAAGGTTTATAAGGTCAATACTTTACAACTATGATATATTATTATTTATACATCTTAAATTACTTAACCTTTCAAACTGCAAGTGTCCAAATTTGACCGCTTCGTTATTCCGTAAAAATTCAAGGTCAAATATGACTGCACCCACCCATAGCACTTTAACCCATCAATACTTATATTAAGAGAATACTTTTCTATGAAGAAGTTTGGCATTATAGAATCAATATGAAATTTTGTATCCTCTAGTGGAATAAAATTTCATTTAGTTATATGAAAATAATGTTTTTGTGTGAATATAATTTATTTTTTTACGTAAACATATTCGAGTAATTTATAATAATTGTGATTTTCACGCCGCCGACATCCGCTTGGTATGTTTTTTTAAATGAAAATATAATAAAATCTTTTTGTAATTAAGTAAAACCTGACTTTTGTTTACACAGGATAGAGAATTTTGTATAGATTTTATGATGCCAAACTTCTTCATAGAAAAGTAGTCCCTGCCGTGGGTGGGTACGGTCGCTTGCGACCGCTAGGAATATGCCGGACGCATGTGACTGCACCGGATTTTTATGGGGATTGAAGGGTTAACACTGTAACGTTAAGTGCAAGGGTCTTGTCAACATTTCACCTCATTCCATAGACTTTGCTATGAACCTTAAACATATTTTATAAAACACAAAATTGATTTTAATTTCTTGTATTTAATACCCCAATCACTTAAAATACTTTCAAATAATTGTCAAACCAAACATTTCTATAGAAATTGTATTAAACCATAATAAACCATATAATGTAAATAACTATAAAAAAAATTTATTTTTTATTTTATTTATTTAAGCTTTATTTGCACACATAAAAGAAATGTACAAAACGGCGGACTTAATGCCTAAAGGCATTCTCTACCAGTCTACCTTTGGTTTGTGCAGAGAATCTAGTGATGGGTGCAAAACTCATAATTAAAAAAAAATTAAAGGTTTAAGGAAAAAATACAAAATTATAATATAATGATAATAAACAATACACATACATATACATTTACATTACTACTTACATGCATACAATATTATTTTATATATATACACAAATACCCACAATAAATACACACACAATAAATAAATATGATATTTTTATACTATACATACTTGAGAATATAACAGTTTCTGAAGTTTTTAAATTTTTTATTATAATCCGAAACTACTACTGCTTCTTTAAGTAATATTCCCAGAGTAAACGTTTAAAGATAGGTTTAGTTTTTGCTTCTTTTATATTTCTGGGTAACATGTTCCAGAGTCTTACTGCATTTGAAGTGAAAGAATTGTAAGAGAAGCCCGTGCGACAGAAAGGAACATGAAGAGTTAGATTTTCCGCGGAACGAAGACATCGGTTGTGAGAATCGCCCTGATACTGAAATTTGCATTTCAGATATGCAGGGACAAACGGATCGTGTAAAATAGAGAATAGCATAGAGATCTACGAAGTGGAAGAGGCAGCCATTTGAGCTGAGAGCGGAATGAAGAGACGTGATCGAATTTACGTAAGCCAAAGATAAAGCGAATACAATTATTGAGAAGACGATCCAGTTTGTTAAGAAGTTCTTGAGAGGTATCAGCATAGCATACATCTGCATAATCTAGTATTGGTAATACGAGCGTTTGAACCAACATTACCTTTGTTCTCACTGGAAGAAAATTCTTGAGTCGATACAGACAACGCAAGGTGTTGATAACTTTTTTGCTTACTTCCGTGACTTGCGGCCGCCAACTCAGACTGCTGTCAATGATAAGTCCTAGATTTTTCACAGTAGCTGAATAAGGTATGACAGCATTATTAAAATTTACAGGTGGCAGTGAATTAAAATCCAATATAGATAAGCGACGGCTACTTCCAACTATAATTGCCTGGCACTTGGTAGGGTTAACAGTAATACCGAATTTGCTAGACCAATCAGCGATACGAGTGAGGTCAGAGTTTAGCTCAGTGATCGCATCTTCGATATCGTTAACATCAGACTGAGCATATATTTGTAAGTCATCGGCATAGAGATGGTACGTGCAGCGAATGTGAGATGTAATGAGATTTATAAAAATTGAAAACAAAAGAGGTGAGAGAATTCCGCCTTGAGGAACGCCAGCAACCAGCGTGCACCAGTCAGAAATAACTGGACCCACGCGAACAGCCTGCTGACGTCCCTGAAGATAGGATGCGAACCATTCCCGCGCTGATGAGGAGAAACCAATGTGAGAAAGTATTGTAAGAAGGATGTCATGATCAACAGCATTAAAAGCGTTTGAGAAATCTATTAAAACTAACACAGTTAATTTTGACTCCTCCATACCTATACGTAAATCTTCCGTAACTTTAAGCAGGGCTGTTGTTGTACTATGTCCTGGCCTGAAACCTGATTGATAGCTACTTAAAAAGTTATTTTTAAAAACGTAGTCAGAAATTTGTCTGTGAGCAACAGCTTCAAGTACTTTTGATAAAAAAAGGAAGAATAGAGATAGGACGAAAGTGAGAAACAGAACTAGGATTATTTATTTTTGGAAGTGGGAGAACAAAAGCATTTCGTCATAGTGAAGGGAAAACCCCAGTATCTAATGAAAAATTTACTATGTGGGTAAGTACTGGTAAGACATAATCGAGGATGAGATTGATCATGATTCTGCTCACATCATCAGAGCCTACTGCGGCGGACTTGATGGAAGAAATTGACTTTTTTTATATCCTCATCAGTAACGGGAGAAAAATTGAAAGAGCTTTTGTAAAATTTTGGAAGAGAATTAACATGGGCAATAGTAGTAGATTTAATTGACGAATGCAGTTGTGGTGCAGTAGAAAAGTATGTATTAAGTTGATTAACAGAGAATATTGAAGGATCAAAGTTAGAAGCAGGTTTACCTATCCCGATTGATTTTAAAAATTTCCACGAATCAGCCATAGAAGCGTTAAGGATATTTCGATGAATATAACGGCGTTTAGCGGCCCGCACCATCTGATTACACCGATTCCTAGCGGCTTTGAATCGAGTCCAGTTAACAGTACACCGATTACT
The DNA here is from genome assembly GCA_907164705.1 of Parnassius apollo. Taxonomy (NCBI): domain Eukaryota; kingdom Metazoa; phylum Arthropoda; class Insecta; order Lepidoptera; family Papilionidae; genus Parnassius; species Parnassius apollo. The sequence goes on from CAJQZP010001367.1 coordinate 646,530, forward strand.
CTTATATTTACTAAATTCTCGATCACGCTTTGCCATAGCCCTGCGGATATTCTCAGTAATCCACGGCGCAGGAGATCGTTTCAGTCTGACTTTATGTGGAGGAGCATGTTTATCAAACAACTTCTGTATATTTGAATTAAAAAGAGCTACTTTTTCGTCAACACTCTCTACGCTGTAAGTATCACTCCAATCTATACTACAAGCATCTTGCTGAAGTTCTTCAACATTAAGTCTCGCTAGATTACGCAGATGCACCATCACATGATTGACCTTAGGACATTTAATCCTATAAGAAATATACAGTAAATCGTGCCGCGAAAACCCAGGGGCGGAGAGTTGACCATGGCCAACGACATGGTCTTCAGAAGCGACCACTATTAAATCTATTAAAGAATCAGCAGTATCAAGATTGTGGTGTGTGGGGTCGAGAGGAAGAAGTGACAAATTAAAGGAGTTCATAACTGTATACATTTCACGTGACCTCGCAGAGTTACAAAGAATATCGGTATTGAAGTCTCCCATTATAATAAAGTGCTGATAATCAGAGCCGATAGAAAAAAGAGCCGATTCAAGGTCACAAAAATAATTAACTCCTGGTGGACAGTAAATTGCACCGAGAACAGTCTTAGTCCCACTGATGGTAATCTCCAAGAACATGTATTCTATTGTACCAGAATAAACAGAAGAAGAAGCACATAATTGTTTATAGGGTATACCATTACGTAAGTATACCGCTACTCCACCACCTCTTTTGCCCGTACGATCATTTCTTAAGAGGACAAAACCAGGTATTCCAAAGGAGGTAGACGGTAAGGTAGGTTTTAACCAGCTTTCCGAAACAAGTATCGCAGAAATAGACTGATTATGAAAAGTATCAACAAGTTCATTATAATGTTGCGGAATGCTCTGAGCGTTAATGTAACAAACGTTAAAGTTATTAGTCAAACCATGAAACTTTTGAGTAAGCAGATAACGAAGAGTAGTAGGTTCCGAAAAAAGAGTCATTTAGTGAAAAAAAAAGAAGAATCTGAATCAACAGAGAGAAATAGTTCATTGGTATCAGAATCTGTCATAACATATGATTATACTTATGATATATGTATATATATTATTTATATAAAGTATATATATATAGTCTAAAAAAAAAATGAAAAAAAAACCCTATTAACTGATATTTGCACTGCAAACAAACGCGCCGGTAAACTGTTTACAAAAAAGAAAAATTAAAATATTACACGAAAACAACTAGTAATACTTACTACAAGAAAGTATCTAATTTTAATTATTTACAATTGCAGAGACAACAAAAATCATACGTATTGAAAAAAAGGAAAAAAAAAACATATGTTAATCACTACGAGAAGTGGTAATTTAAACGAAAAAAAAATACTCTAAAGCGTAATTTCACGAAATTTAAGGTTCAGATTAGTCTGTTCTATTACTTGTGTCGCAAACCAGCCTAGTAACCGGTTGCGGAGAACAAAAGGATCGAATACAAAAGCGCTCAGTGACGTACACAGTACACACAGCAGTAGTAGTAATTAATAAGCCGTCGAAGTGTAAACAAAATATTACCACTAACCCGAGAATGTTTACTTATTTCTGAATGCTCGTCGGGTTCTTGGCTGCTCGCTACGGCAAACTACACTACTAGTTCCTGCCTTCACTTGTTCCGGCTCCTCGTTGCACCCAGAGCTTTATGAAGATCGCGCAGTAGTGCATCCAGGTCATTAGCGCTAAAGATGTGACGCCGAGACCCGTCAGGCAGTCTAACGCTTATGTTGCCCTCGAATGACCAGACTTTTTTAATTCCAAAATGCTTACGGGCTTGAAGAAATAAGTTTTGCCTGTATTTTGTAAGGAATTCCGATAATTTAAACGAGGTGCCTTTTAACATTGTATTTTTAACAGTTGAGCGCAGTGACATATCTGTGAAGCACATTAATATAGGACGAGTATGGTGTAATTTGACCGGGCCAAGTCTGTATGCTGCTCGAAGACAAGATGGTGCTATATCTTTAAGACCTAGATTTTCGTGAAAAATTTTGATCACGACATCGGATAAATCTTCGCCTGGTTTTTCAGGGACACCGCCCATTAAAAGGAATTTCCTGCGATGCCTTGTTTCTATAATGTCAAGCGAGCGACTGACTTCTGCAATTTGCTGGCGAAGAAGGTTAAACATATCCTTGACGTAACTCTGAAAAGCGGTATAGTCCTCGCTGATCCTGTCTACATTGCTACTCTTGGAAGCGCTGGAGTTGAGTTTTGATTCAAAATCTGCCATTTTACGAGTGATGAGCGCTTCCAAAGACTCCTGACTTCTGGAAATATCGGCAATTGTGGACATAGTGACGTATGTAGCAACAAATGTTCGTGTGTAAAAAACTTGGTTCCAGCAGTTTGTGCAGTGCTAAAAAACTAGTGCATAAGAAGGTAAACCTTTACGCGTTGATGCTTTATACTGTATTATATAGAAAAATAATAAAAGTATGGTAAATTACTACTTTTTTTAAAATAAATACGTTTTACGAAACGAAACACGTCTGCACTTATTTACACCCACCCGCGGAAAAAAAAACACAATTTAATTAAAAATTAAAAAACGACAAAATTATAATTTATTAATTGTGATATCAACTACCCAATTATCACTATGTATTTCATACTAATTCGATTGTTTCTTTGGCTTCGACTTATAGATCCGGCTCAAAGGACCATATTGTTACAAATAATACGACAATTCAACTTGGACTAATAGACAGACAGAGGTTTACTAGAAACTGATTTCACACTCAGACATATTAAACACATAAACAATCTAAGCTTACAGCCACAGCAATACAGTCACAGTTTTTGTCCATAAATTGCTGTCAGGGTTCTCAACAAGCTTTACCATGATATAAATAGAAGCCACTGCTAGTCAATCACTTACAAATCCTGGGCGTACAAACCTGAGTGGGTCACGGATGCCTCTGATGACTAGATCGAGTGCAAGTGACATGTAGGCCGGCGCACCGTCACCGCTCGCAACATTGAAAGCTGCCAAAGCTGACTCTCCAGCATTCCATAATGCACACACAGAACAACCCGATCCGCCCGAAGCACCGCTTACCTAAAAACAATGAAATCAAAATTTTTATTATATCTATACAATATTTCATATATTTATTTCATACATAATAATATTTCATTATATTTGTATGTGGTAGAGCCATGCTCCAGTTATATTAGTAGTATAATTGTAGAACGAATGGGTCGGCTCGACCGGGGAGGGACCACGCTCTCATAGAATAAAATAGTAGCTTAACGCTGCTGTGTTCCGTATGGTGAGTGAAGAGAGCTGGAGATCCTTTTTACTGGAAACGAAGAATTCCATCTTAGTCCTAATGTGTGACAATGCATCTGCATTTTGTTTCGTAATCAAGGATAGATGTAGATGTCTATGGGCCGCAGCATCCACTTACCATCAGGTGGACTGTGTGCTCGTTTGTCACCCTATCATATAATTTAAAAAAATACAAATAAATAAAAACGAAGTGTCTGTTTGCACTTTGAAAATAATAGGTTTTTACATGCACCTGAAAATATACACGGTACTCATAACAAAAACACAATTTTTCAATATTTTGTCTGTCTGTTTAACAAACTTTCGAAATGGCTGGACCTATTTTGACGGGACTTTCAATAGAAGATAGCTGATGTTATAAGGAGTAACTTAGGCAACTTTTATTTTAGAAAAAGAACTAGGGTTCTGTGCAAAAAAATTAAAACCCTAAAACGGCGAAGTCGCGCGGAACAGCTAGTCCTAAAACTATAAAAATTATTAAAAAAAGAAGGTCAACAATCACGCACCATTTCGAGCAACCTCATATCAGAATGTTTCACACTGCGACCGGGAGCAAGGAGAATGCCAAAACAACGCTCTATGTAAAGCCCACCGGTGTATGATACCTGTAAATAATAATATTTAAATTAAAAATTCTTGTTATAAGACTCTGGTTACCAGTTTGTCTCAATGTAACATATATATTAAATTTGTTCACATTATAAACTTTTGTCTTACAGAATACACAAAGATGGTAGACCATATTCATAGACTAAAGAGTACATTTTTAAAAACGGAATTAGTAAAAAAATATTTATGTACCACTTAATAAACCTTTCAAATCGTTAACAAGATAGGAAAACATATTAAATAGAACTAAATAATTCAATTGATTAAAACAGACCTGAGAGTCATCCATGTCTGCCTGCACATTATTTGTGACCTGTTGCACATTGATGGTGACCTGCTTGTCGATGCCGCCACGCAATTTGAAACCCAGCCGTTCTTTCGGCACGTGGCTGTATGTACCCTGTAATAAACAAAAAAAATTGTAAAGTAAAGTCCTACATACGTCTCCCAGCTAGCCACAGGCCTTCTCCCAATTCTTCTCAAAAGGTTTTAGAGCAAGGAAATGTAAGTCGTGTTGCCCCAACGCGTGTTGACGGATTTCACAAAATAAAGTAAAGTTACAGCTACTATATACGTCCCACTGCTGGGCACAGGCCTCCCCTCATTCTCATATCCTTAAGTTTTTGGTTAAAGCATAATATAAGCTAGATTCATTTTTTCATTGCTCCCTATCCGTTCGTGAAGTTTCATCACAATCGCTTTATCCATTCCGAAGATAACCCAAACAATTTAAAATGGTTATTCATGTTTTGATAGCCTGCAAATAACCCTCTAAGCTAAATAGAAGCTATTAATTCCGATATTACAGATTTCATTTCACACTTTACACTTTAATTTCGTTTATATGTATTAAAGTTAAAAAATTTAAAGTTATATACGTCCTACTGCTAGGCCCCGTCTCATTACTGACAGAGTTTTAGGCTTTGATTATATACCTGTCTATACAACCAAAGGTTCTAGGGCAAGGAAGTGTTCGTCGCGCTGCCCCAATGCGTGTTGGCAAACTTCACATGTCTTCGAAATATGTATTTTTTCTTATTCCTCGGACATGCAGGTTTCCTTACGATGTTTTCCTTCACCTCCGAGCACGTGGTAAATCAGCACTTAAAATTGCAATTAACAATTTCATTGGTGCCGGCGGGAATCGAACCCGGTTTGCTCGCATATTTTCAATTTTGCAGCGGCCGCTTAGCCCATGAGTTACCACGCATTTATGTATATATGTACCTACGACCATGAGCACCAAATATTTTAAAATTATAAAAGTACATGAAATTCATAAGCAATGAAAGTTGTTAACATTATAAATGAGAAAAACATTATATGACGAATATTGATTACGAAATTTGATAAAAACTTAAACAAATTGAGCTAGAATATAAAATATAACCTATAGCAAAACTAACTATGAAACAAAAATATTTAAACGAATTTAATGATAAAAGTATGATTGAAATCATTTGATTTTATGCACACACTCGCATTACACACATATTTAAATTTTAAATCGTGCGTATATGCGCGTGCGTGTGAGTGTGTGCGTGTGTTGTAATTATATTAGCAAAGTCAAATGATATTACATCATAAAGTATTGGAAACTAGAACACGATGCGAGTACAAAATAAAGATCACTTACCTTAGCATCAGTCTCCTTGATATCCAGCGTGCACTCCAGTACATGCATCAGCTGCATAGGCGGCGCAGCGGGCCCGATGCCCTCCGTCAGCGAACCCGTCATCGACGGCGCCGCGCTTAAATCACCCACCAGCGACGACGCCATCGAACGTGGTATGCGCTCAAATGCCTTTGCGAAGCAGCCTGCAAATAAAATATAAAAATTATGATAACAGATAACTTATTTCATATTTTTCCGACAAATTCTCCTTAGCGAATAAACTACTTAATATGCTAGTATATTAATCTTGATTGATTGGCTTTGATTCTTAGAAGATCCAATTATTACCTCTACAATTTCAATAGGAAAAAAAAACTGTTACGAACATGAAACTCAGCAACTACTACTACTTTAAAAAATAACTGAAGTTTTTATTTGATTAAAAGCAACAGTAAAAAATAAAATAGGTGGACACCCATAATTATTGATACACCGCAATATGCATCAATGTTACATTAATTATAAATATTACAGGATCTAAAGTAGATTGTAGTGGGCGGAAACTTGTGACATTTGTGCGTCCGTGAAAATGGGACACCATAATAAAACGTATTCAGGTCATAACCGCCGGCATATTTTTTATTACAATGTCGATACCGTGTTTCTCCTTGTATGTCACATTAATATTAATTTTAATAATTAATTACTATAAACTGCATGGCATAAAACTAACTGCATTTATCTCTGAAACATCTTACAAGTATGTAATTACAGTCATTTCAGTTCAAGTATATACTTTTCACCTATAAACCTAAGATATACGAGGCCTATATTATACTTTATTAGTAAAAATTACTCAAATTAACATTGAATATTGACAATTGCTAAAAATTTTAATATTAGTTATTTATAGTAGGTATAAAAAGCGATAAAAATATAAAACGATGTTTCTTCCATATTACCTAAAATTGCCTGAGATAATACAAAAATAGTATATTAAAAATCACCACTTAAACTTCACAAACAAATGTTTGCACTTATTTAATAATTAAAATTACTAATTCACTCGACAACCTTCCATTGACCAAGCCGCAGGGAAAAATTAAAACAACTGAAGCGCCGCGATAAAGCACACACTAATGACCCTTTCCTAGTGATTTGCATTAAATTGTTTTGATTAAACAACGCTTATCTTACTCTAAATTTGTTTACTCGTAAATGTGTTTGTTATTTTTGATCTTATCACTCTATCTCTTAGTAGATAAAATAGTTAACCTTAGAGTTAAAATTAGACTGAGATTAACAATATTGCAGGTAATATGTGCATTATTTTCTTCACACATATAGAAAAACTTGACCACCGTTAACCAAACTCTAAATCAACTATTTGTTGTTTACTCATATTCAATAGTGATGACGTATTCAAACACTAATTCTCGGCAAAAAGTTTACTAGGTCAAAGTCGAGGGAGGTGGGGTGCAGACTTTGGTGTGGGGCAACTTGGGGGCATCGATAAATTTCGCTTAATAAGATCATTATAATGTTACTGTTACCATTAGAATCTATCAAAAGTTCACTGCTGAAGACAGGCCTCTCCCATAGATTGCCTCATTAGCAACCGCAGGGTATCAACTGACTTCAAAAAAAGAAGGAGGTTCTCAATTCGACTGTATTTCATGTGTGTTACTTCAGGACTTTTATCTAGTTGAACCGATTTTGATGATTCTTTTTTTTATTTGTAAGCTGGTTCTTTTTATGTAGCCCCATATAAATTTGATCAAGGTCTGAACAGTAGTTTTTGAGTTATTCTTAATATACGTATTTCGTGAATTAAGAATCAAAATGTCTGAGGACTAAGATGGAATGCTTTGTGTCCAGAAAAAAGGGTGATTAGTTATATACTCACCATACGAAATAAAGCAGCCTTAACCTGCTATTTTACTCTGATATTCTGAGAACTACTCGTGCTACAACCATAATATAAGTTGCAACATAGCTCTACCATGTCCAAAACCTTCTTGTTATGAACATTCCTGTATCTGCTATAAATATTGATGATCGAAATTTCTATCTCTACTTAGGACTAAGAATTTTTTGTTAATTAATTATAGATCTTAAAGGATATCAGTGTGCGGTGATTTAGCCACTCATATTTCCATAGATAACCTTCGTACAGCATGTTCCCGCTTAATATCCTCTGTAGGTTGGTCAACTGATAACGATTTAAACATATCTGTTCCCAAAAGCACAGTAGTAATCCACTCCTGTCATATACAAGCACACGATATCACCGTTTTCTATATTAATAAGCCTAATCCCATGAGAGTTCGAGCTGTTTTCGATTTCAAACTTTCACCACCAATTCAATGAATATACTTACAACAAATGTATCATTTATAATGTAAAGAAAAAAATTCTTGTTTTAATCACAATCTTCTATTGTATAAAGCTTTAGTATTTTTACCGTCAAGCATTTATGTTTTCAACCATTGAAAGTACCTATAGAATCTATTGGGTACCACTTGGAATGACGTCGATCAAAGCAAAACACAATATTAATGTCGATAGGATGGCTTTCATTCGACAAGTTGCTTAACTATTATTACGAGTACAAACATACCTTTTCTGCCGTATTATAAAACAATATAATATAACTTTATTGAAAACAATGAAAAACGCATGTATGATGTCAAAGACATATGAAAGTCAACTGCCGATATGATTTGGAGAATTCACTCTAATGCGTTATGATTGAAACGATTGTACTAATTTGCAATAAACGTTTGCGCAAATATTGAACAACACAAGTACACAAGAAGCACAGTATCGACACTTTATTCACTGAATATTCGAAGTACTACTAGTACTAATTTATTTGAATACTTTTATTTTAAACTAGCGATTCGCCCCAACTTTGCCCGGGTGAGATCTAATGCCATCAAAAACATAACTTGCAAGAAAAACCCAAGTCTCGCAACTCAGTTCATCTACCGTAAAAAGTTGTGAGATCCATGTAATACCAAGTCGGTTAATTTATTCAGTCCCTACTTAAGGTTTCTTCTGTTTTAAGTTATTACGTAATTAGCTAACCTAACAACATCTCACAGTAACCATATCAATATTAAAAATCTGTTATATTTTAAATAAATAGATTGACTTAGGCCATCGCATGAAAACACAATGTATCTCACAAGTAATACATATTATCTTATATGCTATTAAATTAGATTGTTTAGTGTGATTGCCAAGTCAATCTATTTATTTAAAACATAAAACATTTTTAATATTGATATAGTCACTATAAGATGTTGTTAGGCCTCCATTTGTTCTTGACGTTTCACCACAATCAGTTCAGCCATTCCTTCCCGTACACTTATACAGGCAGATAAAAAAGTTTATTCATATTGCATCCCTAAAGTAGTGTTCTCTGTTTACTTATAGTTTGGGCGTTAAATCCACCTCCAAATAGTTTTATGCAACAGAGTTTAAATAAATAAAAAATAAACATAACGCAAAAAAAAAATTGGAGGGGAGGCGTGGCAGCTCAGATGGTTAATGCTCGCTGTAAATATTTAACAGAACGCGAGTAACCCGTGCTCGATCCCCGCCGGCACCAATGAAATAATTAATTGTAATTTTAACTGCTGATTTACCACGTGCTCGGTGGTGAAGAAAAACATCGTGAGGAAACCTGCATGTCTGAGGAATAAGAAAAAAATATTTCGAAGACATGTGAAGTTCGACAACACGCATTGGGGCTGCGCGGCGGACACTTCCTTGCCCTAAAAAACCCTCACAGAAATGAGGGGAGGCCTGTGCCCAGCAATGGGACGTATATAGGCTGTAACTTTAGTTTACTTTTATAATAAAATTAACGCTACAATTTTTTTTAAAACGTTACCGTTACTACACTAATATTTTCTCTTGTATCGTGGGGGCAGTTTACAAACATAAATTGCACAAGGACAAACATCCAGACCCGGAACAATTATTTGTAGGCCATACAAATACTTGTTCCGTGCAGGATTTGAACCCGCGACCCCCAGCGCAGCCACTCATTGCTAAGCCACTGCGCCACAGAGTCGTCAAATTATTTATTATTTACACTAGGAAAATTAAATTTCGTTGAAATAGTTAAAACGAATACGTTTTAAATTTTTCAATGGATGTAAACGGTAATATGTTATAAACTTTTTCTCCAAATGCCAATCTCTCGTACTGTTACTGTTACTTTGCCTACTTATAGACTGTCTGTTACGTCTTGTTCGTCCTCTAGGATTGACTGATGGCGGTAAAGCCATCCAATGATGCTGAACCTAAATTTCATATACTGATGAGAAGCAGCATAATTGGTGACAGCTTCGAACAAAACATATGTATAGAAAATATGAAAAACGCCGACTGGTAATACATAAAACTAAAAGACTTTTTAAATCTGTAATAAGTTTTTTGAAATCCTACGTTATACATACACGCATGAGAGCATGCAATAATGTTAGAATTACAAACTCGTAATTACACAACACTGTGCCTATACTCCGGTCAAAATACACATTCAAGGTTACAATAATTCGCATAGAGATGAAATATGTTAAGAATGTTGGGAACAACATTATAAATGAAATGTAAAATGTCCCCATCGATCCCACATCCGCAAAAAAAATATTATTCAAGGTCAAAGTTTGCAAAAATGTGTTTTATGAATTTTTAGCTGAAGTAAGGCCAGGAAACAAAATTAAGATCGTGCAATTATCTATAACAATGTCCTTACGCTTTTTCCATGGGCTCAATCGTAGTAAAAAAGTAAAGTAAAGTTACAGCCTATATACGTCCCACTGCTGGGCACAGGCCTCCCCTCATTTCGGAGAGGGTTTTAGGGCAAGGAATTGTCCGCCGCGCTGCCCCAATGCGTGTTGGCGAACTTCAATTCAATCGTAGTAGGTACTATTATTTATTGTGGCTCAATTTACATTGCGGCGAATTGGAATGATACGGAAGCGTCCATTTCGCCGCGATACGCGGGTAGGCGCGCGAATCCTTCGGCGACTTCGCCTTCGGGGTATACGACAGTCGCCTTAGGACTGTAGAAGGTTAGTCTAGAATCCACGCCCTTCGCGCCACTTCCCGCGAATGCCCCGGATTTCGCCGACAGTAGCTACGCTACGGGAACCCTCGAGAATTCCCCGAAAGACGCGCGACTTCTTTTTTGGCTCATATCAAGTTTACGCGTTACACAATTAACATAAAGACTCGTTTTAATATGGACAATTTCGTTACAAAAATTCGCTTCCATTCTGTTCTGCAACAGTGTAAATTGTGCCATAAGGATCACCTTTTCTGAGATATAGCGAAAAAGTTGTATGCTTCATAATGCACGTCGGTTGTTTTTATATACCTCACTGGGCCGTACGTATAATTTACACAGACTTGTATTACAAGTCTGTGTAAATTAAACGTACAAATTTTAAACCCAGTCCTATTTTATATAGCCGCAATGCCTTCCGCAACATCTGTTGAAGAACACCATAGACCAGGCTATGCTGCATCCAGAGCATCAATTAAAATAAAATTATATTCAGGTCACCAAATTCACTTGAAGCCTAACTACAAAATATAAATAACTAATTCCCGGATGCGGATGAGTAAGTCAGTGATACAAAAGCATGAACGTGGTTAAGCCATGTTGCAGCTTTATTATGACTACACGATTAGGTAGGCTTGACCGGGGTAGAACTATGCTCATCAGCTTTATGCTGCTGCTGTGTTTCGTATGGTGAGTGTAGAGAACCGGAGACCCTTTTAATTGGAAACGAGGCATTCCATCTTAGTCCTAAGGGGAGACAACGCATCTGCATTTTAATTCTTAACCGAGGATCGATGTAGATGTCTACGGGCTAATAACAAGTAAATAGATAATCCATAATGTCGGTGCGACAGTACACGCGCAAGGTTAAGTAATAAATGCGGCGCTGCGGTGCATCATCCGGGGCTTCCGCGATGGGTGCGACGGACCCCGGCAGCAAGAACCCGCGAACGGATTACGGCACGGAATCCCGCTTAACGCAATTTGTATTTCCATGTTAGCAAAAGCTACGAAAAGCTCTGCAAGTGCTCGTTCAAGAAATTACTTCGTGAGCACCTCTTGAAACAAGATATAGTTTCATGACAAGAATGTTTTCTAGTTATGTGAGTTATTACTGCCCCCATGCTACCCTGACAAAACCCACAAAGGCTTCAGTGCAGAAGGCACTTACAAGTTTTAAGTGAACGGCCTTAGTGGCGAGGCAGACGAAAACGCACAGATAGGCCTTATGTGAACGCGCGTGACGTAGCTTGGAGGACTTGACGAGGAAGGGGCCAGCAAAGTCGGTTCCGACTCCAGCGGATGGTCAGATGGCCCTGACGTGGTCGTGTGGTAAGTCACCCATGATCGGCTGCGGTAAAGTGGCCCTCAATCTACAACCAGGTATGTTCCCAAAATTGACGCTCCGCATAGTGCGTCGGCTAGCCAAATTCCAAAACTCCCGCTGCAAATTAACCGCATTCTGATCATGATGGTGAGTTACCAGCAACCAAAGCACAATAATAAAGCACAAGAAAAAAAACACAAGAACAAAAACAAAACACAAAAGGGACGAGCTAAGAGCTACATCGAAATGTAAATGTCATAAACTCTGACAGTAAGCTCTACCAACAATCTTTCAACATATCCGATTTCTATTCATACTTCTACTCGCCCGGTGTACGCGCACAATTAATCCATATCCAACATGAAGCGATCTCCTCTCGGGTCACACATTCCTAGCGTTTCAAAGCTCAAAAGGACCTCTTGTCACTTAAAGCACGAGAGACAATCAATAAGAGGCGTTTGTCACGCGGATGAGCGCTTCGCACGTAACCGTCATACTTTAAGAGTAGCTTTTCCAAACATGCAGTTCTATGCTGCGCCTTATCCAAGCCTCCAAGCATAAATACTCAAACTACTATGCAGCCTTGAAACAAACTATAGCAAAATTATTGCCCGATGCGCATTGATCAAAACAGATAAATTAAGCAAAATGATATCATCATCATCATCATCATCATCACAGCCCTTCACAAGTCCACTGCTGAACATAGGCCTCCCCCAAGTAATGCCACAAATCACGGTCCAGAGCCACCTGCATCCATCGACTTCCTGCATATCTTACCAGGTCGTCACTCCATCTAGTGGGGGGTCGCCCTACACTACGCCTACCGGTACGAGGCTGCCACTCGAGAACCTTTCTTCCCCATCGGTTATCGGTTCTTCGAGCTATATGGCCGGCCCATTGCCACTTCAGCTTACTAATCCGTTGGGCTATGTCGGTCACTCTGGTTTTACTGCGGATATCCTCATTTCTGAGTCTATCACGCAGATAAACTCCGAGCATAGCCCTCTCCATAGCTCGCTGAGCGACCTTGAGCGTCCTCATACGGCCAGCAGTGAAGGACCACGTCTCTGATCCGTAAGTCATCACTGGCAACACGCACTGGTTGTACACTTTAGTTTTCAGAGATTGAGGTATACCTGACGAGAAGATGTGTCGTAATTTCCCGAACGCTGCCCAGCCGAGTTGAATCCGTCGATTGACCTCTCGGTCGAAGTTGGACTTACCTAGTCTGACTATTGTCCCAGGTAAACGTACTCGTCAACAACTACGAGCATAGTGCTCCCAACAACTACCGGCATAGGTGTGACATGGACATTAAACATTATCTTTGTTTTGTCCATGTTCATCTTAAGACCTATCCGTTGGGAGGCACTATTGAGGTCATTGAGCATAGTGCTTAAGTCCTCCAGCGATTCTGCCATAAGGACTATATCGTCGGCAAATCGAAGGTGAGTGATGTACTCGCCATTGATGTTAATACCGTATCCTTTCCAGTCCAGTAGCTTGAAAACGTCTTCCAAAGCAGCGGTGAAGAGTTTCGGGGATATAACGTCACCCTCTTACACCTCTCTGCAGTTGGATAGGTTTCGAGCTCTGGTTCTGTACTCGGATAGCCATCGTAGCCCTACTGTACAAACACTTCAGCACTTCGATATACCGACAGTCAACTTGGCACCGCTGAAGGGACTGCAGCACCGCCCAAATTTCGACGGAATCAAAGGCTTTCTCATAGTCCACATACGCCAGGCAAAGTGGCAAATTGTACTCTTCAGTCTTCTGTACAATCAGCAAAATGATAAACATAAGATAACCATATTTTCCAAAACAAATATCTTCGACAATGCCAACAAAATGTGGGAACAAAAGAAGGATCAATTCTCATTTCCTTCGGCACAAATAGTTACTCAATTTTAACTTTCTGTTCAACAAAGCAAGCATAATGATCAAATACATTTACAAAAACACATATACGCATTCAAGAGCATTTCAAATTCACCTTTTTTACTCAAAACCGCTACAACTACGAAACATTTCACGGAAAACCCAAAGCAAATTTTTTTTTCTAAGCATTCAAAGCTCCAGATAAGCCCTAGTCTCCCCACCAACCAAGTGGAGGCCACACCGCGTTTGAACCCGAATACAATATAGCGCGAACCGTTACACAATCGCCACTCGGATGGTACACCTTCACTGAAGCCGTCGACAATAGAATCGTTTAACAAGTGGACTGACGACTCAAAAGATCAGTGGAGGCGGCCGTGGTAGGAGCTAGGGCGGCAGCTACCTAGTTGGAGCTGCCTCCATCAGACCGGCAGTCGAACCGGGGGCACGATAGCCCGCAGGAGAGCGCCGAGCGTCGCCCGACAGGGGGCGTGACTAAGCGCCTCCGCCCGTGGGAGTCGAGGGCCCGGCAGAGCCCCGAGAGGAAACGCCGGTCGCACCCAGGCACAAAAGGGCAAGGTGACTGCCCTGGCAGTGCAATGGTATCACTACTAAATGCAAATTACCATCAAATTAAATTCAATATAAATTACTACAAATACAATATACTATTTATCAAATTTAACACGATTACACTACACAATTAATTTAATCAATACAATTACCGTTAATTAAATCAAACACAATTACCACCGCAAGCACTCACTACAGTCGGTCAACAAGACACCACGCTAAGGCGACCGACACTTCGGCGATTTAATCAACAATACAATACGAATGCAATAACGATAATACGATAATTACACGATTATGTAATAACGATAATTATCCATCTTACACGACGCGTGACGGTACCTAAACCTAAACTACACTCCCGCTTGCGCAGCCTAGAGGCGTGATCTCTAATTCTACCAAAAAAAGTAAGCGAAGAAAGAAAGAAAAGAACAAAAATATTTTTATTACGTATTACTGCCGGGAGTGATTGCAAAACCAATCAAACACGCTCTGTCACCAGAATGCGTGGTTCTATCCACCGATTCGCTAACAAACAAAAAAACTACCACATTACGGCCGGGCATGATGGCAGAAACCATCAACCAACCACGCTCTGCTACCACATTGTTGCTGGCCCCATGCTACCCTGACAAAACCCGATCGAGACTAGGGACCATTAGTAGTCCAATTCGACGAGTAACAAAGGGGAGGGTCCAAGACCTATGGATAATTAAACCATAACGGCTGACAAAGAAGCAAGCGATACCAACCGATTACCGGAGTTAGGGTTAACCACAGGGCATAGTCAGGTGAAAGGTGATGTGCATGTAAGTGGTGTGCAGTATTGTGTTCAATGTGTAACCTGACATCCCCGCTGATCCTGAACAGCAGATCCCAAGGCGTTGCCTCTCTCCAAATGTGGGATCCATCCAAGGGGCGTACACCAATGGAAAACTTCCGCTTATTAGTTTATCACTTTATTGTACATTTAATTACCTTAAAGTTCAACCAAATCAACGTTAATCGACGTTAAACAAGTGACACGCGGTACAACTTAAGGACGGTTGGTCAAAGTTCATTATGTCCCAGGTTCACGTAGCACAAACTACTAACTCGTCGATGCAATTAACGGCATAAAGGTTCCTTTAATCACTACAAATTCCAAGTAGGCCAACTGTCACGTAACACGTTCAAAACAGACAACTAAATTAGAGGCGGTCGAGTCTTGCCCCACATATTCAATAGTAAATTCAAAATGGCGCGCACAGTTAACATAAGCCTTAGGCACTCAAGTCAACACCTGCCGCGCGCAATTGAATGACAGTCACAAACAATACTTAACACGGTTACAAAACAATTATATTATTTCGGCATCGTTATCACGGAAACTTACAAATATAAGAGAACACAAAGAGACTCTCAACGTATAATCGACCCGGGCTTCGCGCAAACAAATTAAAGAAATAAGCCATGTTATCACGGATACGTACAATATAAGATAACACCAGGCGGCCGTCCTTTCGACGCAAAAGTATATCAACTCGCGACCCCTAACTCGACCCGGGAGATTACGTAACGCTCGACTTTACTGGCGCGGGCGCAGCGCCCGAAGGCTCGATGCCAGCCGCCTTCCGGCCTCGCGGCCGACAGACTGTATGCTGTGCCCGTACGCCGCATCAAGCCTCCGCCTCCCGCGACACGCTAACCGTTTCCTCACCCCGCTCGAGACCCGCGTCCCGCAAGCCCCAAATGACACAACAATCTGGCGTGAACATGAGTAAAAAATAAAAATAAAATAATGGTAAGTTATATATTTGATTATATTTAATAGTATACATTCTTTGTACCTATACTTTTCCCAAAATCAAAGTTACACCAGAAACTAAGTTAACAATTAAGAATAAATAAAAGCTGCTCCTTGCCTTACATATAATATTATATTACTTATAAATCTATATCCCCTATCCCTGCCTCTTTCTATTGTAGTTCAGTGAAAATAAAGAGAGAGAGAGAGAGAGCAAATTTAGCATTTCTTAAATTTACTTCGATTTTTATAACGCCCTTAGTTCTTAGTTATGTCAATTTGTTTTGTGATTTGGCAATAAGTGATAGTATTCATTTATTTATTAATTTATCTTCCAAGTAAGATATGCCAACTGGCGCATTCTTGCACATGCTCAATTAGCATAAACCCCCTTGAAAGATTTTTGAAGTGAAGAATAATTTAAAGTATTAATGAAAAAAAAAATACTCACTAGAAACCTGACTGACGGCCTCGGCGATATGGCACCTGAACACATGACATCTATAAACCGCGGACTCTTTGGTTTCTCCATGCGACCAGGTGAACGCGAAGCACGAGGCCACGGGCGAGCCGGACGCTCCACGGGCGTAGAACGATATACGGTTCACCGAGTATCGCGTCATCACGCTATTGGTGTCTGCTTGATAGAGGCTGCAACGTATGTAGGCATATTTATCCGACTGATTTAAAAAGAACCAGCAAGAGGCCCAGAGAGATTTTCTTGCAAAGCTTTTTTAAAAGTTTATAATTAGGTATGATAATATGATGTAGGTACTTTTGATTTTGTCAATCATTAACTTTAAGTATTTTTAAAATCCATTCGATTAAGATATTTCATGATTAAGATTTTTGCGCATATTTTTTACCGAATAAAATGACAATGTCCAAACTAACCTTAAATGAAAAACTTACACAACTAGCCCCTGAGAGCATACAGGTATGGATATGGATACGGCGATGCCGTCTCTATTCTCGGGCATTGAGCTGAGTTCCTTCATGATCCGCTGTATGTCGGTTTCCGACTTAGGATCGGCGATGTTTTGCGCGCCGAGGTAACTCACGCCGCAGAACACTGTGCAGTCTTGGTCCACGTCAGACACTGCAGGAAGAAAACAATAATGTTCTTTAATGTATCTATGACAAAGAACAGATTTAAAAAAATCACTATCTTCAACAGGGGAAGAAAATAACGAGTATCGTTCGCTGCTTGTTGCGAAAAACGCGACTCGACTTCCCGCTACTTTTATTATAATAACAGTGTGACAAATAAACACAGCTACCATCGGACGGGTAAGTGGATGCTATGACCCTATTCATATTATGACCATATACATTCAATCTTTTTCTTAATCATGGATACGTTAAAAATTCGAGTAATTATGGAATATAAGTACCGTCGTGGCAGTAACACGGCACAAGGCGCACGCAACATCATCGACGTTTACGGAGCGAATACTACAAAAAACGCTCCACTTTTTATTGGAATTCAAATACAGAAACGAACTACGTAACTTCTTTCGTGAAAAACGGCAATTTCATAGGTAAGGACCTGATAATAAACAATAATAATTAGGAAGAACATCTGAATTTACAGATTGCGCATTTTAAAACCAATAAACGGCAACTTGGTTAATACGTCTAAAAATTACGAGTATATCACATAACAGGATATAGGTCATAGATTGGTGAATAATTTTTGTTTTCAAAATATTGAGGTTATTCTCTAATTTGTATCAAATTAACATTGCGATGTTTACCTTCATCATCGCTGTCGATGGGTTTCATATGATCATGTTTCTCAGTCGGCGAAGGCGTCGAAGTGTCGGCGGCTTGTGTTCCATCCATTACTTCGTAGAACTTCGAACCGCCGACTAGACGACACGAATCCTGGGCAATCAGATAGGGGGTTGGTTAATTTAGATATTATACCATTGTGGCAGTTTTAAGTTTACATAAGAATCGCTTGTCTTGGTGGTCTAAGCATTCTGACTACCCTGTCAAGGATTCCCAGCAAGGTTCATATACCACTTGGTGTACATATATAATAGATAGTGTTAGCGCGACTGCTGATCAAGTGATCCCGAGTTCGAATCGATTATGGGTTTTTTTCTGTCAAAAAATTCTCAGTAGCCCCCGGAGTCAGGACGTTAGCGGTAATTCACCCCTGTGCGTCTGAAAACAAGACAAGCCGTTGTTACTGTGTCTAATCTCTCTACGGTCGTGGCGGATTTCCATCCCATCGGATTATGAGAGTGAGAAAATATGTTTGCGCAACACTCGTGCACTACAATATGTAACGTAATTAACGCACACCCTCAGACACCCCAATTAGTATATTATGTTATAATCATAATACATACACTGAATTTTTAGTTAAACATTTTTATGCACTGATTATTTATCAAATTAGTTATACTAATTCCGAAAGAATGTTGTGGTTCATCCACAGTACAAATCCACGAACGCAAAGACTTTAACGTGCTTGAAATAAAGTTTATTTTTATTTATTTTTATTGAATGACAGAATTAGTAATAATACAAATAAAACTGCACTCTTAAAAGTCTTATTGCATTAAGTTACGGTCCATTTCAGTTTGTTTTGACTGTACAGATTTAGTGTGACTGTAATTTACGTAGTTTTAATTATTTTTGGGTTAAAAAATTACCTATATTAAAAATGATAGGAATCGATTCAGTAAACGATTCTGAACAAACTACTTTCTCAAAGTGCGTTAATTATGTTACGTGTTGTATAACCCTTTTCTGCGTAGATGGCTAGTCTCCGGTGACCAAAATAAGTCTGGAGGACATTATGTAAGGAAGAAGATAAATGTCTGCAATGCGACCTTGACCGGACCAATCGGCCTTGACCAGACTGGTGTGGCGAATGACCAGATCCGAGGCGAAGGTACAGAAATGATGGCGCGCTAATAATTTGAAATGTTTTCGGCGATAGGGGGTTCGATTCCTCGGGTCGGGCCTTGAACTTGTATTGCGAGATGTTACTATGTGGACTGTATGTGCGGTTTCTTGAAATGATAGAAGTTAGTTAGAACAAGTCACAAATCAAGCGCAATTAACAATTATGAAGATAAACGTCACGAATATTACGTCGTCTCGTTTGTTACACGAAATACACACGAGCATAACATGAATTTGTATGCTGGAAAATTCTTTCTACTCTAGAGAGCCTTAAACGCCTATTCATAATGACCGGAAGTTTCTATTACCTTCGATTCGATTGTTGTATAGCGTATCTTGTGTATACCAGATATAAAAATACATGGGCATGCGACGGTGAACAGTGTCAAAGATACATGATATTGGTAGATCACTGATTCGCTTGGCAACGATTATAGTAAATTTTCCAAATGAGGAAAGAGGCCTATATTGGGTACTGGACTGTAAGGGCTGTTAAAAGAAGCAATATGGAGCTACCTACCTTTTTTTATAGGAGAGGGTGACAAACGAGCACACAGTCCACCTGATGGTAAGTGGTTGCTGCGGCCCATAGACATCTACATCTATCCTCGATTACAAATCTAAATGCAGATGCGTTGTCACCCGTGAGGACTAAGATGGAATGCCTCGCTTCCAGTAAAAAGGGTCTCCGGTTCTCTACACTCACCATACGAAATACAGCAGCATTACTATTACTAAAATACTAATTGATATCCTGGATTCTTTTTTCCCAAACCAGGAAAGTTAATTTAAAAATATGATCCTCGTGATCGTGATAGTATAATTTACACTTAGTCACAAAACTCATAATCGAACAATTATTATATGATGAATGTAATAATGATCTCTATACTGGATGACCTTTTTTACCGTCTGAAAAAAATAGGGTGTAGCACGTGAACGGAGGCCTATGGCATTGATATTTTACAAAAAATAAACACAAAAATTTTGAATTTAATTAATTAAAATCTACCGAATTTCAAATCACATCCACCCTATTTTACGAAACGGCAATAAAACAAATTTAGGAGGCATATTTGACCTTGTCACTTCGCAGGGTCCCAGGCTCTAGGGCAAAGGGCAAAAGTAAAACGTTTAATTCATAATTTTTGTTTTTATTTTTTGTAAAATATCAGTGCCATAGCCTTCTACTCCGTTCACATGTTACACCCTATTTTTTCAAGACAGTAAAAAAGGTCATCCACTATATAAAAATCAATTACTGTCCGTCAGTCTCGCAAAAGTTAGGAAACGCTTTAAACGATTCAGTTTCATTTTTGTGTGCGTTTGAGTGGGTCCCTGGATAGTTTAGATTCACAACTGAACCCGGTAGGTGGCGCTGGTGTCGAGATACAGAAATCACCCGTGCGAAACCGGGGCGGATCGTTAGCATTTGATAAAATTATAGATGCAAATTGACATTTTTTCTTATATCAAACTAGACTAAAATTAATGTTTGCTATAAAAAATTCAGAGCAATTACCTAATGGTAAATGGGACAAAAACATTTTCATTGTCAGATTCTGTATCAGATTTCCCTAGATGACCTAAACCTCTTTGTAGAGAAAAATAGTCTCTATAATCTAAATACGTTTCTTGTATCTTGTGACATAGTTCCAAAACGGGATAAATTTATATTATTCTATTTATAATTTAAAAAAGAACTGAATGATCTAGTTGTTTAAATGCCTTTTCTTTACTCGCCTGATAGTTTGATGCAAGTACCTACAATCCACTGCCAAATAATAGGCCTTTCAAAGAATGCGGATATATGACGCATTTCTTTAAAGATTTGCGTTTAGAGATAAACTCACACTGATAATGCCTCTCTTAAAACACTAGTAGGTATATACTATTTCGCTTCGGCATGTTCTGTTTATCACTTACCAGGTCTCTTTTATTAGTTAACAGGCAGCGACTACGTCAATTGTTCCCGATTTTTCCACGGACTTCAAAAAAAGGAGGAGGTCCACAATTCGACTGTATTGTTATGTGTTTTTACCTCAGAACTTTTTTCTAGGTGAACCGATTTTGATGTTTTTTTTTTTTATTTGAAAGCTAGTGCTTCTCATGAGGTCCGATATATATTTGATCCAGATCTGACCCATTGTTTTCGAGTTATCCTTAATAATGTGAATTTAATTGACTTCGACTACATTGATGATGTTCTCATTTTACTTATACTGAAATCGGTTGTATGAACTTTTTAATTTTACCACTTATTTGAGTTATAATATTTTAAGATGTAAGAAGCAATTAAGCTCGTATATTTTAGAATACGTTAGCATGCACATATATATATTTATATTTAATAATAATATGACACCTGTGTGATAATAAGTGAATATACTTAGTATATCTGCAGCCCATCCCCACTAGTTCAAGCAAAGAGAGGGCCGCAAATGAGTGACTCACCTTGAGGACTATGAGATGAAATGCCTCAATAAATATATAAATAAAATGTAAAGCCGACTACGATAAATGTTAAATTATAATCTGTTTATTATCTCAATAGTTACCTTTTGTATAATCTGTAACTCTCTGAACGTCATGATGGTTTTTTTAACACAAAATCCGTATAAGGGCCGCAAAACACAAACTGTTCAATATTAAAAACAATTTTAATGCAAATACTTTGTATTCTATACGACGTGTGCTTACACAGGGGCTTGCATACAAAACTAAAGACTGTGTTTGATGAATCACTCGCTTCCATGTGGCTGACTGTCCAGTGGTTGTGTGAAAATTTTGATATCAATATTTTATACAAGTATTTTAAATTTTATCATCACTTATTTACGTACCATACAGATATAGCATCGGAGCATAAACTTAAAAACATTTACAGATTTATTTACCAATCAAACAATAATAACAATGTGACTGATTAGTGATTCCGTTAACAAGCGACTGCCTCTTTTCTTGCCTCGATATTATACAGCATCATATAAAGCAAAGAAATTCAAGGCAGTTCTCGATATTATACAGTAAATAATATGGCTATATGAAAATTTATTATCAAAGTATATAATAACGCTTTATTATAGAATCCGTAACTAGTTTCGCTGAATTCGAAAACGTTGTTGCTTATAAAATGTATTTTTTTTTTTTTTTTATATATCGCAACCTAACAATTACTGCCAACCTCCAGTCAATAAAAATACTTGTAACTTGAAACGAAACGACGGACAATCTAAAGAGAAACTACGATTCTGATTAAAAACCAAAATCATAATGTTAAGAACCATAGAATACTATAATAATGAATCATGAAATGACTTGAACTGAAGTATATTAAATAAATGATGGATATTAGGTTGAATTAAAATAATACTAAACTCAATACCACATTAAAAATAATCAGTATTACTAAATAAAGACGATTGATAGCTAAATAATGAATAAAATTTTATAATCTAATATTATTTAAATCTAAAAATTCCATAAGACAATTGAAAACATTTTTACTTTTTTTAGAAAAAATTAAAAGAGAACAAATTTCTGTAGGAAGAGGAATTTTAAGATTTACCAAAGTGTTAAATAATGAAGTATGATCATGTAACGGACACGAGAAGAAAATATGGTTGAGGTCACCAATATCCAAACCACATTCACATATTGAAGAATTTTTAATATGAAGCCTAGCAAGGTGAACCGAATTACAGCAGTGACCCAAGCGCATTCTACATAACATTGATGTATGTTTCTTATTTAAGGATAATTTATAAAACCAAGGCTTAGAAGGAATGATGGGTTGAATTTTGGCATAGTGACAGCCTTTTGTCGTTTTGGTTTTGTTCCAATGTTTTGACCATCTATCTCTATATACTAATTTCGTAGTTCTTATAAGGTCATAGCAATAATTTTTAAATAAAAAAGTATCACCACAGACTATAGCTTGTTTAGCAAGTTTGTCAGCATATTCATTACCAGATATAACAATATGACTCGGAATCCAAACGAGAGAAATGTTGATGTTTTGAAATTGGTATAAGAATAGAAGTTTCTTAATTTCAAATATCAAAGGATTGCGGGAAATGTCATAGAAAGGATTACATAACAATGCTTGTAAAGAACTAAGAGAATCTGAAAATATCACGCTTGATTTTAATTTAAAAAGATAGCAATATTTTATTGATTGTAAAATGGCTAACATTTCTCCAGTAAAAACTGAAGATTCGGGAGGACTTTTCATTTTTTGAACTATTCTCCAATTTTGATGGTATATTGCATATCCAGTACAACCTTTTGAGTTAGTCTTAGAAGCATCTGTAAAAATATAATGACAATCTGGAAAATTCTTGTCCAACGTAAATACAAATCTTTTATTTGATTCAATAGAAAATTTATTTAATCCTATATCTAATATAACATTGGGTTTGAAAAGTGCAACTTCAAACGAATTGGAGAAAAGAGGCAGAGTCGCCGACCTATAAATAGGATCTAGTAAGGAATTATAATGTTCATAGCTTTTAACTAGGTTAGGAGTTTCTTTATTACGCCAGTATTTTCCTGAATTAATTGAAATGTACTGAGAAAGCAAACGAATTTTAGGTAGTAATGGATGGTTTGAAAATTGAAGAACCCGATAAAAAAAGGAATCCGATAAATATTGTCGTCTAATAAAAAGTGGAGGATCACCGCATTCAATCTGCAAGGCATTGATAGGCGACGAATTCATAGCGCCTATAATTAATCTTAAAGACTTGTGTTGAATGATATCTAATATTTTTAATCCTTTTTTACTAGTTGGTTCAAGAAGAAATGAGGCATAATCTAATCGGCTTCTTATAATTGCATTATAAATTAATTTTAAATAATATGGATGAGCGCCCCACCATACCCCGCACAAAGCTCTAAGAATGTTTATATTTTTTTTCGCATTTTTTTTGGGTATAAATTATATGAGGCATGCCGGATAATTTATTATCAAGAATTACACCAAGGAATTTAACTTGTTGAATATTTACGAGCGGATAATCAAAAAGGCGAACTTGGATTTCAGGTAAAACTCTTTTGCGAGAAAAAATTACTGTATTACTTTTATTTGGGGAAAGTTCTAGCCCATGATCATCTAACCAAGAGGCCATAGAGAGGAGATCTTGTTCTATCGCATTAGCACAAGATTCTATACATTTATCGTTAACATAAACTAAGATATCATCAGCATATTGCAAAATTCTACACTTTGAAATAGACTGGTCCAAATCTGACGTATAAATATTGTATAATAAAGGACTTAAAACAGAGCCTTGTGGAAGGCCTTTAAAAACCTTTCGAGTATATTTTAGATCATCATCAATTTTAATATGTATATATCGATCTAGAAATAAATTGATAATCAAATTTGTAAGTTTTTTGGATATATTAAGCTTAAACATCTTTTCTCTAAGGATGTTGAGTCTGACATTATCGTAAGCAGAAGAAATATCAAGGAAAGCAGCAAGGACCGATTCATTTCTCGAAAATGCTAGTCTAATATCTGTGGTGAAGATAGAGAGACTGTCATATGTGCTTTTACCTTTTCTGAATCCATATTGGGAATTTGATAACAATCCATGACTTTCTACATACCATTCAAGACGGTTCTTGATCATATGTTCAAAGGTTTTAATTAGAGTTGAGGATAGAGCGATCGGTCTATAAGAAGAGCCGTCGTTAGGATTTTTGTTAGGTTTCAAGATAGGAATAATTACTTGAGTCCGCCAACAGTCAGGAACAAAGCCTATGTCAAACAAAACGTTAATGATATTTAAATAATAGGATAAAATTTGATCATTACATTTGGCAAGTAGTGAATATGGAATACCGTCTAAACCAGGAGCTGAATCTTGAACGTGAGAAAGGACGAGCTTTAATTCATATAAAGAAAATGGACGCTCTAAGGGATCAAAAAAAGAATCACATGGAATACTTTGAGGTAGCTCCTCTCTCAAAGGAGCAGAAGAGGGGGCAAGTTTATCTAGAAAAGTGTTTATAGATTGAGAGGGAATGGCACCACCGTAAGAACAAGATGAAAAACAACAGCGAAATTTTCTAATATTACGCCAAACAACTGATGAAGGTATTGAAGGAGAAATTGAGGAACAAAAGGCATGCCAACGTGTTTGTTTTTTTGTGCGAAGAGTATTTTTAGTCACTTCTTGTACACGTTGAAGGTATGAATAGTTTTCCGAACTCATGTCTAATTTATATTGTTTTTCGGCTTTTTTCCTATTACGAATGGCCTCAGAACATTCAGAATCCCACCATGGAGGGGAGGGCCTACATTTATTATTTAGAGTTTTAACAGGAATTGTTTGATCTGCTGCATTTATAACTGCGTTTGTAAATGCTTCAACAATAGAAGTTATATTATTTTCAGAAATAGGAGCGATTTTTAGAATTTCATTGTA
Organism: Parnassius apollo; assembly: GCA_907164705.1. Classification (NCBI taxonomy): domain Eukaryota; kingdom Metazoa; phylum Arthropoda; class Insecta; order Lepidoptera; family Papilionidae; genus Parnassius; species Parnassius apollo. The sequence goes on from CAJQZP010001367.1 coordinate 672,112, forward strand.
AAGAAAAATATTGTACAGGTTCCAGTCTGCTCTGTCTAATTTGTATTTAATACATGGTTTTTTGTTAATTTCTGCCAATTCTTTGTTTGGAAAGGAAATCAGAATGGGAAAATGGTCACTGCCGTGAGAGCTATCTAGAACTGACCAATTTAGAAGAGTGGTTAAATCAGGAGTACAAATTGATAAATCTACAGCACTTCTAGACTCATTAGGACGAGAGCGTTTGGTAATTTTACCAGTATTAAGGACACAAATATTAAGTTCGTCAATTATATCAACTAATAAACTACCGTATTTATCAGTATTATCACCCCATAAATAATGATGACAATTAAAGTCACCAAGAATTATAAATGGTTTGGGTAAGGAGGCTATTAAAGATTTTATTCTGCGAAACGTATGGACAGAAGGGGAGGGAACATAAATAGAAACGAAAGTTATATTTTGAATTCTTACTGCTACAATATTAAAGTCAAATATTTCATCATAAACATCTATAATGGAATAAGTTATATTATTTTTTATAAGCAAAGCACATCCGGCATAACCATCAGATCTGTCACTTCGAACAAGACAAAAACCAGGTACTCTGATATTCGAATCCGGTTTTAGCCATGTCTCTGAAATAGCAGCGATACACACACTGTATTTCTTTAATAAATAGATTATTTCAGTACGTTTATCTAAAATGCTTCTACAATTCCATTGAAGGATCTTTGTGAGAGTGAATGTCTTGGAGAATTTTAGGTATAGAATTTAGTAAGCGAGCAACGTGGGACGGTAGTTTCGACGAATACGAAGATATGATTATGTTAATAAGGAAACTTATAATGCTTTCTACAGAATCAAAATTACCCTGTGAAGTAACTGGTGAAACCCGAAGAGCACAACCATCCTCAGGTTGCGGAATTGAAAAATCTTCAATAATTTTTTGATGACTTTTTTTGTCGTATCCTGTTTGTGAATGGTGACGTAATGGTTTAGGAATATATAATGTTTTCTTATAAGAAGTTTTATTAGATGTAGCGGGGTTGGAAGGAAAATTATTCACTGTAGGATTAGTAGAAAGCGAAGAATTTTCAGGGAATTTAGAAATCAAAACATCAGCATATGATTTTGAAGAAACTTGTGGATATTTTTGAGATGCTTCTAGGTATGAGATAGACTTTTGTGCCATTTCAATTTTAATATTATTTTGTCTTGTGTGTTCAGGACATCTAGAATCTGTGGCTTTGTGGTTACCTGAGCAAAATAAGCAACGAAAAGATCCATTATCTTTGTCGCAAGAAGAAGAGGAGTGATCACCTCCACATTTTGAGCATCTTGGCTTGGAAAGACATAAATCTTTAGTATGACCAAATCTGCAGCACTGAAAGCATTGGATCGTTGGAAGCTTATAAATTTCAACAGGAATGGAAGAATAGCATAAATAAACCCTCGAGGGAAGAATTTGACCGTCAAATGTGATTACGACACTTTCAGAGCTTTCATATCTGACTTTGTCCTCGTTGCGAACTCGGTAATTTAATCTTCTTACTTTTAATACAGGAATGGTATTTGGATACGAAGATAATTCGGAAATAATCTCTTCTGGTGTCCAATCTTTTGGTACACCTTTTATAACTCCCATACGAGATACGTGAAATGATGGAATAAAGGTTTTATATTTATCATTTACGGATGGATTCTCTAAAAATAGATTTGCATCAATAAATTTAGAGAATTCAACCGTTATTCTATTTCTCCCGATACGTTTTAGGCCTCCATTAACTATATTTTGTACATCTAATTTTTTCAAAAAGTGACCAAATGAAATGGCATTTAAAGTTTTACCAGAATTAGGAGAGTCTTCTTTTACTTGAACATGAACGATAAAAGGACCTGAATCTGTAGAATTATAAGAACGAAGAGATTGAAATCTTTGTGACTCTATTTTTTTATTATCGTTATCAATATGCGTGTTAAGAGATTTAGAAGAGATATAACTATTGGCAGAATTTAATGTTTGTGATAGAGGAATGCCAAGTGAAAGTGGGATTTCAGATATTGTGTACAAGCATATGATGATAAAGACGACACACCCTGACTATTGCTTTTATAAGTTAGAGCCTACAATTTTAATTTTAGATGATGAAGTATTACCAGTATCGTAGTCCGATTCTGAGAATGAGGAATTGGTGGAAAAAGCTGAAATTCTTCTATTTATGTCAACCCGATTAGCATGCTCTTCCTTCTTCCTTTCCTTCGTTTTATGTTTTCTTTTCTTTTTGTTTGAAATAATTTTGAAGTTGTCATCAAAAATTTCTTGCGATAATGACTGCCGTGGTTTTTTAAATGAACCTTCTAAATCATTTTCAATTTCCACATAAGCAGCTGGTGAGGAAATAATGTTAGTGTCAGAATAATTCGGATCCGGTGGCTTAGGCGGAATTGGATTAGACATGGCGACCGAGAGACTAAGGCTACGTTAAACTATTTTGTGATAGTATGAAATTGTCGCTAAATGAGATACAATATGAAAATGCAAATAAATATTATTAATATATACTAAAATATAAAAGGAATGTAATCAGAATATTACAAGAAAACTTAAAATAATTAAAATGACAACAAAAACGCGTAAAACCGTTATTGACGTTCAGTTGACCTTATAAAATGTACATATAATAATAAACAAAAATACGTATAATAATAACTGACATTTATGTTTTGTTTTTAAAAAATATATATAAAAGCCGAGTCTAGTTTCACTTAAGGGGAAATATAACCTCAAATGACTATGCAAGATCTTCCGTTATGCCGAAAATATTGCAGCATTAATTTTGAAATAAATATATGGTAAAGTTGACGATAGATGTTAAGTACTATGTTAGACGAAAACACGATTCCGTAAAATTTTCTCGATAGAAAAAAAAATCCAAAGTAACATCCAAACTGAACTACCGCTGTTATTCATAAAATACTTTAGATTAGATCATGAAACTTTGCATACTAACTGAACTTACTATAAAGCAGGGCTTATGTTTTTTTTAAGTTACCATTATTTTCACCGTAAAAAAGAAATTACCTAAACTATCGGCGTCTTGAGCTTAATTCCTGTCGCACCGTTAGTATCAGGCCTGGTCAACTCTGTATGGACAGAATGAAATACCTACGGGGGCTGAATTTTATTATTGCCATTTGTCAGATAAATGTCTTGTTTCATAATTAGTAAGATTTTGCTAAAGATAAATTACACTCAAAAATTTTGAATACAGAAATAATAATCAATAGGAAGATAACTATGCCTGTCGTATTTTTCTACATTATTATATTAGCATATCCTTGACAGTAAAAGAAAAATAAATGTTTTCTTTTTGTTTTGATTTTCAATGAGTAGAAAATTATATTTTTTACTGGTAACACCAAATACCTAAATGAGTGTATTAAATTTCTCTTTTCTCATAATATGGCGCCGCCGTATAAATTATTGTTGTTCATGATTGGTTGTTATGTTTGTTTTGCTTGTGTCTTTTACTAAGATTTTGCAAGTTTACGATGTTGAGTTGAGATTAATGTCCTTCGTTTATATGATGTGCAATGTGTTAGTCAATGAATCGTAGTGAAATACGAAATAGTGACTCTTAAAATCTACGCTGCAATGGCGGATAAAGAAAATAGAAAAAGTGTTCTAAGTGCAACAGCATACCAACCATTGACAACGTTAAATTATTTAGGTTTCCGAAATTCGCAGTAAAGTATATTTTGCGGTACGTATACGATATACATATACACTATTTAATAAGTTCTAACCTTAAAGTAAATCTCTTGTCCAAGTTATTGTTTCTCTTTTACCATTTAAAAACAAATTATTGGTTTGTAAACCATTAATTTGTTTTAACCTACTTTGATAATATTTGTATTTAATAATTATATCTTTTGTTTTCAGTTGTAAATTATGGGCGAAATATTATATTCCTTCCCAAGAGCAGTATACTACTTTAGCTTTCCAGACAAAGCTACATAATAAGCCCAGAATGCTGTGTTAAAAACATTTTCATGATGGTTAATTTGCATAAATGATGCAACCAAGAAAAAGCTCTTAAGCACTGCAGTCCCATGTGATGTAAGTAAAGTGTATAATGTATATGGTAATATAATATGTATATAGTTTTCTTTAAGGACTACTCAGATATTTTATATGGGAATTACTATATTCAGGAGTGGACTTTGATAGACTGTAAAGAAGATGATGATTATTCATATGACCATCATCTGGATCTAACATGGATGGACAGACCACATACAGTAGTTTGAATCCTGTTAATTCTTTCAACTAATTTATAATAATTGGATCGGACAAAGCATCCAAAGGATTGAAGTCTATAAAGTTAGCACAAGCCTTTCCTTACATTATTAAAAGTGCAACACACTGCATATTATTTTTAACAATCAAATTTTATTTTAAAACAACAACAAACCTTAAGAAAGTTCCAGCATCACAATATATGAATAATTTACATTTGGTCCTAAACCTATCAAATTTAAAGGCACAACTTGTACAACACAGTAGAAATACATGCATCAAATGGTTCTCAAACAATAGATAAACACAAGATTTTTTTTCACATAGTTATTGTATTTACTATCTTATTTTGTTATATTAATTGTAATAGTGGGTGTATTATAGAGCAAGTTGGATGAACAAGATCCATTCATTTATTTTGTATTGGTAGAAGGGTAATGTAGTGCCATGAGTAGGGACTGGTTTACTATGAAAGTAATGTCAATGAATATAATGTTAATTTAATTGTATATAATAATTTTATGATACTATAATTTATTTCAGTTTTTATTTATTTCCAGACTAACAAAGTGTATTCCCATTTTATTTTGTGGAATCACAAGCTGGTCCCTCGCAAATTATTGCTGCAAAACCACAAGCAGGATCTTCAAAAAGGACAACATTATATCCACTGAAGAACAACCACAAACATCAAAGCATAACACATAATGTTGAACCTGAAAAAGAAAGTACGTATCTCTATATGAAAATTTTTAAAATGAAATAAGGAATATTTTTGTAATCTAATATTTAATATGTTTTATAATTTTGAAATAAAATTATTCTATTTATAAGCTGCATTCAATACTTAATATATTGCATATAATATAGAGACAAAATTTTTAGTGTCAATTCAGGGAAATAGATAGACAACCAAATATTATCAAAACAAAATTATTATTTGTGAATGTTGCACTTTGCACTTGTGTGTAGGAGCTTATTTATTAATTAACTTGTTTTAGATTAAAATATTGATATTTTGGTTATTGTAGACAATAATTGTGCATATTATCAATTCATCCATTATTGTAAATCTTATTTCAATTCTTTATCATTGTTTACTTAAGTAATTGAAATGTAATCATTATTGATTTTCTTTTCATGTTTAAACCCATCAAATGTCTTTATAGAAAGAACTAAGCTGCTGGAGAAATTGTTTCTTAAGTTATGTATGTTTTTTATTTCAATTTATATTTTTATTTTGAATAAATAAATAGAAATTTTGTAATTTTTGTTCTTTTATTTAGCGCTGGGATAGGAAACCCAAAAATACCTCAAATAAAAAAAAAACAAAAAAAGACCACATTCAAATTTTCCCGCCACACGAGAAGTGCAGGAGGCTGACGATAGATGGCGCTAGTGGTTATATATCATTTCTTAAATTTTGTATGAAGTTGTCGTTCTTCTCCGATAGGAGTAATAGTGTTCTGTGGTCTCGCTTCGGCTTTTGAACGGGGAAGTCGTGTCACTTACGATCAGATCAAATGGGAAATAACCGTAATAAAAATAAGAAGCGACTGGGTTGGCGTAAAGAAACAGGCATAAATATGATAAGCCTCATGAAATAAGTATCTAACGACCTATCTACTTACAGTATTAGTGATTACAAACATGTCGGTACATAGCATACGACGCGCGGGGAAGTGGGGGCAAAATTAGAATTTAAGCTGAGTTACTATATCCCATAGAAATATTAAAAACAGGAGAAGTGGCAAGGGGGCGTGTCTGTGTCCGCGCGCTATGATCAAAATGCTCAGCTTCTATATAAATGGCCGTCTCTGCGAATTAGCGCGCTTGCGACCGTCATCGTGAATTATTATCAGAATGCCATGTTGTTCAGTGGTTTCTTGTAAAAACCGAAGCCAAAACAAAAACTTTGTTAATCATGGAATCACATACCATACCTAAGTACAAGTATTTCATTATATCGGGTGACTCAGCTAACTTATTAAATTTAGATCGTTAAGCGGGCTACATACGACACGATATCGGTGGCGATCTAGGGTGGAGTAGTGGGGATGCCTCCTAGATTGCCTCTAAATCGTGTCGTATGTAGAGCCATCCTAAGTCGTAGCCGATATCGCCTCCTTAATCGGCTGGCAGGAGCAAAAATGCTTCCTAGATCAGCCGATGCTTCCTAGATCGGGGCACCGCCCCCTCCTTACTGCGTGTGTGTAGGCGCATCGGCCCGATTTCTTTTGGCAGTCGCTGCCGGCAACCCTCGCGGAAGGAAGTTAACAAAACAGTGATACTGAATGACCTTTTTTATGTAACAAAATTTTTACATTTTAATCATATAAACGGAGCAGAAGCCTATGGCACTGATATTTTACAAAAAACCAAAAAAAAAAGTGAATAAAATAAATAAATTAAATGAAATTTTATCGAAATTCAAATCATATCCACCCTAGCCTGTGACCCTGCGAAGTGACATGGTCAAGAATGCCTACTAAACTAATTTTTTATTGCCGTTCGTAAAGTAGAGTGTATGATGTAAGTAAGGAGAAGATAAAGCCTCTCCTCAACAACTAACTCCTATTCCAACACTATCAACACAAGACCGCACTCATATCTCTTACAACTCCACAAGACCACAATTCGATCTCTTACGTGCCTTCATCCTCTTATAAACAACTAACTTCTACTCCTTCACCATCTCCACATCAACAAACAAGTTATATAAAAGGGAGTATGTCCGAAATTAAAGGTTTCTTTATGTTTAAAAAAAGATATAAGCTATTTTATTTTCTGATAGTTTTACTCCATAAATAAAGATTACATTTAAAAAAAAAGTATACATATTATTATACAAAAGTATTTTATTTCCTTGTTTGTTGTGTGTAATACATAACCAGATTTTGACCAAAGCAGAAATGAATAAAGAGAAGAAATAACTAAATAGCATAGGTAGGAGAAATTGACGTTTTTATATAAGTGGCGAAATCATTTCTAGAAGGTTATAAAAACTGTCTTCATCCATCCGGAGAAAATTAATCATGTCTTTGGAATACAGATCATTTAGTACGTTTATGTGGCTTAATTTTTGTCTCTTTTGGAGCCATTTTTCACCCAGCAACTCCTCTTTTTCTATTTTCGAATAAATTTACCGAGAGGGCTAATGCCAAACCAATACATTGGTGTTTTAAGAGAGTTGAAGCTATTTTGAAGAACTCTACCGCATATGCATTCCGCTCCAAGTCCGAACGCGTACTGCTAGGCAGGCCCGTGTGTAGGGTCTGCCCCGATAAAAGCCCCGATTTCTTTCCACCCTAGATCGCCACCGATATCGTCTCGTGTGTAGCCCGTTTTAATAAATTCGCGGGCAGCGGGGCTACCGGGAGGTGAGGTACAGCATTAGAAAGCTAACGGTCGGGAAATTTTAGTCGACGCCATGTCGTGGTCTGGAGCGTATGCAGTGGAGGCTTATTTTAGCAATGGATATTAGTACACACGAGCACGACGTATATTTTGTAGTCATTACAATATTCGGTATTTGCGTGATGCACCAAGTGGCCAATTAATAAAAACATGGGTAGAAAGATTTCGACTAACGGGCTCAGCAATGAACAAAACAATTCGCCACCGAAAAAGACCTGTGCATTCCGAGGAAAACATTAACCGCGTCGCCGCTGCAGTTGAAGCCCAGCCAAGACGTTCGATAAGAAAACACGCAGTGTCGTTGAAAATTCACCGCTCTAGTCTTCAGCGCATATTGACACTAGACCTAAAGCTGCATCCATACAAAATCCAAATAATGCAACAAATTAAGCCTGAAGATTATTTTAAGCGTGAAACTTATGCTGAACGAATGTTAGAAATTTTCAAGGAGCAAACTGACTTGGAAGACGTTTATTTCAGTGATGAAGCTCATTTCCACCTGGAAGGTTATGTAAACCGTCAAAATTGTCGGTACTGGGCTTCTGCCAACCCAAATTAAAAGCATGAAGAGATGTTACATAGTCTTAAAGTGACTGTATGGTGTGCAATGTCTGCAAAAGAAATTATCGGCCCATACTTCTTTGAAGACCATCGTGGCACTATTGTTACAGTGACGAGTGAGCGCTACACAGCTATGATAAACTCCTTTTTCATGCCGGAACTAAGAAGAGATGTCAGTAATTATCTATAAGTATGGTTTCAACAAGATGGGGCCACTGCGCACACCGCCAGGGCCTCAATGAATGCAGTCAGGGCACTTTTTCCTGGAAAACTCATCATCCGATTTGAAGACAAACCCTGGCCTCCCAGATCGCCCGATCTTACCTCATCTGATTTCTTTTTATGGGGCTATCTTAAAAATAGAGTTTTTACTGACCTGCTTGCTGATCTCGAAGACTTGAAGGCTAAAATAACTGAAGAGATAAACTCTATCCCCAACGATTTATTGAAGCGTGTGATAGGGAATACACGCGTCCGCCTTAAAGAGTGTATACGGCGAGAAGGAAAACATCTTGATGATGTAATATTTCATAAATAAATTCCCAATTTGTAAGCTTTCTTTTAATATATTTAAAATTACTACAAGAACATCTGTTACTTTTTAATTATTTTTTAAAGTTTAAAATCTTTAATGAGTCACCCCGTATTTATCTTTAAAATCATATTAAACAACAAATCGTAAAATATTTCTTTCTCTTACTACGCTATTTTTGTTTTCAAATATGACAGCCACTGTAATATTTTTACAATAAATACATTGCTCCATAACTACTCCATAACACTATGATGCCAAATTACTCAACAAGCAATGTAAATATCACAAAACAATACTTTATTTATGCGGATATATTGCGTAGTACGGCCGTTGTATCTTGTGACGAGCTAGTAATGTGCGTGTGCAGATCCACTATCGACAATAATGTGGATTGGCGAATTGCTATTATAGTTTATTCTCCAATTTGTCAATCGTTTCAACCCAATAGGAAGACCAATGTGACATATGTTTTTTACTTATTTTGTTTATTTTACAGCAACTACTACGCTGAATGCGTAACCAAAGGTCGTAAAGTAAGTTCATTAAATTTTAGGTTAATAATCGATGGAGTGCTCTTATGTTTGAATTATCGTATATTATGCCATATCTTCGAAAAACTTTCATAATTTTTATGGTTTTGGGGTTTAATATAATTTAGTTTACAAAAGCTTCGAATGGATCATAAATACCTAACAGGCATGGTTATATAGTGACTTTGGCTTAAAATTATTCAATATAATTTATATTGTATTATATATTCTTGTTATTTATTTGTTAGACATGAGTGTGTATTTGTTTTCATATATTTAACAATATTATCACTAACTAGGAGTTTTATAACAAAAGATCGCTAAGCAAAACCTGCTTAGTACATGGTGAGGTTAAAAAGTAGCTTAAGATATATGATAATTATAAATAGGTTATTAATCGTACCTGTCGGGTTGCAAAATGATGGTAATTTAAAAAAGGAATGGATAGATGCCACTGAAAGGCCACCTGACTTCGTTCCCTACAAAAACTAGTACAGGTCGTCGTAATTTGTATGCGAATTAAAATTATCATAAAAACAGCTTATGTCGCCAATGATAAATAAACAATTAAAACTAAAAATGTCAAACAGGAACTCATGGCAAAGGCTTTGTTAAATTTAATTTTTTTAATGTTAAGTTTCACCAATTTGAGCAGTCCCCGATGAATAATCACATTATATTTCTTATAAAAGCAGTCATGGAAAAATACATTAATTTAAGATTACACTATTTGACAAAAATGCCACACAAGAAATATAAAAAAAAGTCAAGTGCTGCACAAATACCTTCACTTTACAGGTCAGTGAGTAAGCACCATAGCGTGGTTCCAAAATACTTATTACTTCAATCCGCTATAATAGCCTAAACCAACATAACCGGATCAAACCGGAAAATTTTAGTGCAATTTTGGTTTAAATGAAACAATCGATAATTTTCCAATTTAGTCAATCACTAACGTATATGTAAAATAAATGGCTTTTTTACAGCACAACGATAGTGCCCGATATTTTTGTGTGAGTAAGTAGTACGGTGAATGGTAAATGGACGTTGTGGTTTTAGAGATGTGGTTTATAATTAATTGTGTAGTACGATATGATTTATTAAATGCGAGTGTAGGCGTGACTGCGTATCTATTGCTTTTACTGATCTGTTTGTGTAGTAGTTGGCGCGTGGTAGGGGCCAACTGGAGACAACGGGTTCCGATACGATTTTTTACGGTGATTTTCAACTACTGGGCATATATCCTTCATTATTATATCTATGCTATATCCCCTTAAAATGCTATAATATGTGAAAACTTTTGCGAATGTTTTTGATTGAAGCTAAAGACGCATCGAGACTTAGGCCTGTATTCACTTTGATTAGTGATTAGTGCAGGTGCTTAATGATTAGGAGTAAACAAGTGTGGACAGCGATTGATTAGTGCAAGTGATTAGTAATATGCGTAGATTAGAAGCGTGTTCTATTTTGTTGCGAGTGGACTGCGAGTAATCCCGTCCCGTGCGTCCTCTCTTCCCGCTCACTCGCAACATATCTGCCACTAAACACGTCTGGACAGCAGTGTTTAGTGTTTAGCGTTTAGCGTCGGACGCTCGCTTGTGTTAAAAAATGGCAAAGTGGACCGAAGACATAACCTATAATTTTATGAAGGAGTATTTAAAAAATAAGTGTTTTTACATATAGTTATATAGATACCCATAGTAATATAGATACAATAGTAATGTAGATATAAATACCCTAGCTGCAAAATTAAAGGAGCCCCAGATGTAGCATTTCTACGTGTAAGTGAAGCTTAAGAGGTGGAGGAAGCGCAAGAGGTTAAGAAAGTTAAACAGAGTACTTGTTGGTCAACGGCACACAACTGAATTTACTAAAGACAGCCACTAAACAGAATTGGACACACCTGCACTAATCACCCGCAATTATTAATCACCTGCACTCGCACTAATCAAAGTGAATACAGGCCTTTAGTTACAAATACACAAATAGCTACAGTCGCTAAGTGTAGGACGGGCAATGACGTTCAAAGCATTCAAAGTATGAGTGCGACCTGCTACACTTATTGTAAAATTGTAAAATTTAGTAAAGCCGTATGGCACTGATCGGAACATTTGTGTGTCAACAACAGAAAAAGGATGTTGTTATCGAATTCCATTTCTATTCCATATTCTATTTTATTTCTATTCTGTACCCTCATATACTGTAATATTCTACTTATTCCATAAATATATAGATTTTCTCGAGCTTTTCATGCAGAACTGTCATCTATACGGAATTCTAAAAACAGTAATCATAAAAATCGAAACTATTATTCACTTCAAACAACTTGGTAAATTTTACCATTTTATCAAATTGGTTAATTAAATAAAATAAAATAATCAAAGGACCCAATAAAAAGACATACGGCGTCCACAAAATAGCTGATACACAGTTGTAAAATTCTTTGAGCCTTCTTTGCGAAAAATGTGATTGTGAGAGCAAATGTTTAAAAACAAGTCTGGCAGGTGCATTTGCGTTCCCATTTGCGCACCCAATTTTTTTTAAAGGTGTTGATAAATGATAATGTGCTTCCAAGCTTTTCTCACGTGTCTGGCCGAGATAAATACCAATTAGGCAAATAAATGTAACAATTTGAAGAAAACGTTAGTATAAAACAAAAATATATAAAAAAAAGCGCAAATAAAATACAAGAAACCATAATGCAATACCTACGAGCATGCAATATTTTTACAATAACTACAAATAACTTTTTTACAAATAACTTTAAAAGGTATCACAACATTGTCTTCAATCAATTTACTAATTCCTACTGATATTGTAAGGATCACGAATCTCTTAAATCTTACTCAAGCAATAAGTTGAGTAGATATGTCGGAATTTCAAAATGTAATGTGTATTTACCTTTGAACTGTTGGCCTTATTCATGTTCATCACTTATTACGAAATAGGTCCGGTATTTCTGGTCTAATCTTATCACTTAGGGTCAATAACACTGAACACAATAAAAACTAGTTCATATTTTGGTCTCATACTAGGAAACAATGTAAGTTTATCGATAGACATCGTCAGATACACTTCACTTTCAAAGTTTATCTAAACAAATATCGTCGTGGCGTTAAATGATATATTAATAATAATATAACAGACATAATATTTATATTATAGTTATAGTAATATATGTATTTCGTAATGTATACGTAATCAAGTAATAAACAATTTTAAAATATTAAATTCCACATCGAAAAATCTCGTGCATAATACAAGAACATCTAAAGGCATATGCGCAAGAGCTTGTGACGCACTCCTCAATAGGCATACAATGGTCCAAACCAAAACAACTTCACGACAATTAACGTCGATAACCAAGGATAGGTACTCACCGCCATTGAGTTATACATAAATCAATGCTCACCGTACACACTTAAAATTAAACATAAGGAAAGGAAAGACCAATATTAGAATATTATATTTAAAAAAGAAAACAACGACTTATTAAGTTTACTTAGTAACTCGCAGTATTCTATCGTATCATATCCCCATGTCTTCTAAAATGTATAGTGTTTTTTAGTTACGGATTTTATATAATTTATAAACTGACACAAATATCGAAATGTTGTAATGTGATTTTTCATTTTAAAACAAGAGTGACAAACGAGCACACAGTACACCTGATGGTAAGTGGATGCTGTAACTCTTATACATCTATATTTATCCTCGATTAAGAATCAAAACTGCATTTTGCGTTGTCATCCCCGAGGACTAAGATAGAATGCCTCGTTTCCAGTAAAAAGGGTCTCCAGTTCTCTACACTCACCATACGAAACAGCAGCTCCTATTTTACGTTGGTATTCTTCCCCGGTCGAGCCGACCCAGTCGTGCTACAACTATAATATAGCTGCAGCATGGGCCTTCTTAGACGTTAAAAATTTATATGTAACGCGTCAATATTACGATCATTACAACTTACAATTACAACAGTGTAACTCTGTAGGGTAATCATCTGCTACCACTTTTAATGCCGTAAGCAACGATATCGGCTGTATTTGAACAATTTTATAGTTAAAAAAATTTATTATAAATAATGCATTACAATGTGTATGTTCCTCGCTTAACAAAAAAAAAATTACAAACAACTAACAGACTACGCGTGAATAAACACAAAAACAAACTTTGATTGGAACATTATGTAACTGAATGTAAGAACAATTTTTTCGATAAAAAAATATTTTAATTGACTGATACTACTAATTGCTGTGCAAACCGTTATCGATTAGAAAACGTAAATACATGAAACATTTTTTACTTGAACCGTGATAACACTCTTGTAACGCTTATCCACTCAATGTAGTCGAAGTCAATTTTTTTTATAGAATAAGGGTGACAAACGAGCACACAGTCCACCTAATGGTAAGTGGATGCTGTGGCCCATAGACATCTTTTATCCTCGATTAAAAATCAAAATGCAGATGCGTTGTCACCTCTGAGGACTAAGACGGAATGCCCCGTTTCCATCAAAAAAGGTCTCCGAATCTCTACACTCACCATACAAAACACAGCAGTATTAAGCTGTTATTTTACGCTGGTATTCCGTGAGAGCGTGGTCCCTTCCCGGTAGAGTCGACTCATTCGTGCTACAACCAATAGCTGCAGCAGCGTGTCTCTACCACGTGTGTAAATACGCATTAATAAGGATAACGTTGGTATTGTTGATCGAAGGGATAACTCAAAAACGATTGGTCAGATCTTGATCAAATTTATATAAGACCACATGAGAAGCACCAGCTTCCAAATAAAAAAAGTATCATCAAAATCGGTTCACCTAGAAAAAAGGTTATGAGGTAACACACATAAAAATATACAGTCGAATTGACTACCTGCTTTTGAAGTCAGTTAAAAATTGAACGAAATACGCGTCACTTCGAGTTATACTAATTTGATGCGAGAATTGGTGTTCCAGTTTCATGGTTTACGGTCAAATAAATTCGATTGGGATGCTGTACATGCGTCAGGGTCGATTTGTTAAAGCAATTTTATTATCTAACAACAATAGCGTGACTATACTTGACTGTAAGAGTTAATTATAGTAAAATATGTACATATAGGCAAATTTCATAGGTAATTGAATTTAAAATATTACACAATGAAGAAGATATAAAGAAACAATCAACATGTCATTTACATGCTATAAGAGATCAACAAAAGAAACAGCAATAGAATCTTTTAAGTGCATGCAAAAAATCAATACATTGTGTTAGCTCATCATCATCGTCATCACAGCCCAAGTGTTGCTGCAAAACTCGATCATCAGCCACCTGCATCCATACACGTTGCATGTCTTACAAGGTCACTCTATCTAGTAGGTGGCCGCCCGACAATTCGCTTACTGGTTCTTTTGCGGTAGTTTCTTCAATGATTTTAATCTCTCTCATCTCTTTTAAACGTGGTAGAGCCACATCATCATCAGCCTGCGGCAGTCTGCTGCTGGACATAGGCCTCTCCCAAGACGCGGCACTTAGCCCGATCTTCTGCTGCACGCATCCAGTTGCTGCCAGCCGCCTTGCGCAGATCATCGCTCCATCTAGCCAGGGGGCGCCCCACAATACGTTTACCTAAACGCGGTCTCCACTCTATGACACGGCTACTCCAACGGTTATCGCTTCTGCGACAAATGTGATCAGCCCATTGCCACTTCAGCCTGCAAATACGGAAGGCTACGCCGGTAACCTTGGTTCTCCGGCGGATTTCTCCGTTACGAATCTTATCTACCAGAGAAACTCCGAGCATAGCTCTTTCCATCGTCCGCTGGGTGACTTTGAATTTGTGGAGTAGTCGTACCGTTAGTGTCCACGTTACGGCACCATATGTGGGTACTGGCAGGACGCACGGGTCGAAGACTTTCGTCTACAAGCTTTACGGTATGGGCGACGAGAAGACCTGAGGAAGCTTCCCGAACACTGCCCAGCCTTTTTTTATTTATAGAAGAGGGGGCAAACGAGCATACGGTTCACCTAATGTTAAGTGACTACCGCAGCCCATGAACATCCGCAACACCAAGGGAATTGCAGGTGCGTTGCCGGCCCTTTAGAAGGTCCCCAGGTCGTATCAGGCCGGAAAAATCGCCGGTGGTAAATTATTCCACAGAGAGAAATGTACAGTGGCTGACTGCCAAGCATCCAGATGGTGTGGATGGTATCGGGATATTTGCCGCGTAGTGCGTTCATGAAATTTGGCGGCTGGGATTAATCCGAACAATTCCTCGGAGCACTCCCCGTTATAGATGCGATAAAATACGCAAAGAGATGCAACATCTCTTCGCAGCGCCAGTGAATCGAGCCCATCGGAAAGCACTCGGGTCGACGATTCGAGCCGCTCTGCGGTGGATGCGGTCAAGTGAAAGGAGCTGGTACTGGGGAGCCCCAGGCCAGAAACACGTTGGGAGGATTCATTTGGGCTACTCAGCATGTCTTGTAGTTCCTGCAGCGATTCTGCCATGACGACAATATCATGTATGCAAAGCGTAGGTGTGAGATGTCCAGTTTAGCGTCTTAAAACATCATCCAGTGCATTTGTATACAATTTCGGGGATATTGTATCCCCCTCTTATGATGATGAATATACAACTGGATAGGTTTTGTAAGACCACCCCGTACTTGGACGGACATCGAGCTTGTAGTGTTAAAATGTCTCAAAACATCTATACATAGGCTGCACTAAAAGTATCGGGAATGGAATATTTCCACTGTTCCTGTCATATTAAAATCTTTATAATTGAAAACTCCTTGGTTTTAAAAATCGAATACCATTTATTTATTCAAAAAAAGATTCTCGGCCTTGTCACAAAGTTTTGTCAAACTTGTATAGTCGTTGAGAAAATGGAATTGACTCGAGAAAATTCAAGAGCGATGATTTATTATGACTTTCGAAGTGGTTTAACACAAAAACAGTGTGTTGACCGGATGATTTCTGCATTTGGTGATGAAGCCCCATCCAAAACCACAATTTATCGCTGGTTTGCTGAATTTCAACGTGGGCGTGTCAAGCTCAGTGATGATCCCCGTCAAGGTCGTCCAAAAACTGCAGTTACCCAAGAAAACGTTGATGCTGTGCGTAAGCTGATTCAGGAAGATTGACATGTGATATACCGCGAAATTCGGGCAACTTTAGACATTGGCATGAGTCAAATACAAATAATCTTGCATGAACAATTAGGTGTAAAAAACGTTGTTTTCCCGATGGATACCGCATTCGCTCTGTGAAGAGCAAAAAGCGGCTCGCGTTACTTGGTGCGTCAGAACTCTCGAAAGATTCCACGCAGGATCCTCAAATGCTGTATACAACATCGTATCAGGTGACGAATCCTGGATATACGTGTACGAACCCGAAACAAAAAACCAGTCACGAGTTTGGGTGTTCGAAAATGAGTTAAAGCCAACAAAAATTGTTCGTTCACGGAGTGTTGCAAAAAAAAAATGGTGGCCACGTTTGTCTCCAAAACCAGCCATGTTACGACTATTCATCTTGAGGGACAAAGAACGGTTAATGCAGAATGGTATGCTAGCATTTGTTTGCCACAGGTCGTTTCTGAACTCCGTAAAGTGAACTGCAACCGCAGCATCATCCTCCATCACGACAATGCGAGTTCTCACACCGCACACAGAACAAAAGAGCGTTTAGAGCAAGAAAGCATAGAATTATTAGACCATCCGCCGTACAGCCCCGACCTAAGCCCTAATGATTTCTATACTTTCCATAAAATAAAGAATAAATTGCGTGGACAGAGATTTTCATCACCTGAAGAAGCTGTGAACGCCTAACAAAACGGCCATTTTGGAGACCCCAACTTCCGAATGGAATGGTTGCTTCAATGATTGGTTCCATCGTATGGAAAAATGTGTCAAATTTCGCGGAGAATACTTCGAAAAGCAATAAATACATTTTTAAATAGTAATGTTGTGTCACTTCCTTGATTCCCGAAATTTTCAGTGCCGCCCTCGTATATTGCCAGTCAATCCGGCAACGCTGCAAGGAATTTATAACAGCCCAAGTTTCGATGGAGTCAAAGGCTATCTCATAGTCCAAAAAGGTCAGAGACAGAGACTGATTATACTTACTTCCTCTCATCTAGCCTCCTCGAAATCCAGCCTGCACGGGTGGTTAAAATTCGTCGTCTGCGCGCGAGTTGATTCATGATGACCCGACTCGTGCAAACAATTTATAGACGTGGCTCAGAAGCGAGATGGGCCGATAATTCTTTAACATTGTCTTGTCACCACAACGCATCTGCATTTTAATTCTTAATCGAAGATAAATGTAGACGTATATGGGCCACAGCATCCATTTACCATCAGGTGGACTGTGTGCTCGTTTATCACCCCATTCTACAAAAAAATCTGTAAGGTGTCATGCCAGCCTTGAGGACCAAAAGGCGATAATAAGTAATTGTCTATCTGTAGGTTTGTCAACACTTAAGAAAATAATAATAATAATTTTGCATCAGTGGCGTTAGTAGCAAGCGGCTACATGCTTCATGCCGGCTGTACACGCTCGTCTCGTCGCCTCGCATGCCTCTCATCGTGTTAAGGCTCGACACGAGAACACACCATGTACACACTCGTTGTATCATTTGAACTCCGTATGCTTATTATAACTTCGTATTATTATAATTTTTTACACATTTACCATAAAAATAAAATGAATAAGCCACGGCGAAGAAGAAGATGGTGGATGGTTTCTAGTTACCGTAACTGAACCATGTGTGGTGAATACAATATAGTACGCTCTCGTTATCATCGCGAGACTCATGAGACCCTTTGACTCGAGCGCAAAAAACCGACACGCTTCCAAGAGCGCACGCGAGGACCACAAGACGCGATGCGACGCGACGGGAGCACCATGTATAGGTCCTGCCGCGTAAGATGAAATTAAATAGAGTTTACTGCGCATGTACAATCAAGCAGAAAAATGAAAATTTTATTATGGCATTTTAATATGTAAAAAGTCAAAGGTCAACATTATAACTACACATCAAAGTCTCCACGAAAACTGAACGATATATTTATATATCATCGTTAGGTTTTAACTGCTTCTAAATAATTATCTGCATTTTATGTACACTTAGTTAAAGAAATAAAATGTTTTGTATTTGTATTTGCTGTTTAAACTATACTATGCGATAGCCTTCGATTATAAGTCAAAAAAATTTTATAACAGGTAAGCAGTCGCTAACACTTTCGATATCAATAGTACACAAGACGACACAAGAAGGTGCGCGGCGACGGGACGTATGAAGAAACTACTTGGGAGTAGCGCGTCGCCCGTCGCTATGGTTTCGCTTCCCCGTACCTCACACCTCACCGTGCCGACACCTATTTTTCGGTTCTGCGCACTTCCATCACTCGTGGCGTTACCTATACACTCTCGTACTCGGCCTATCTCGTGGTGTCTCGACGAGCGTGTACAGCCGCCATCAGAGGGCGAGATTTTGGGAATTAAAACCTTACCTTTTTCAATAATGCTAGACCACATCATAAACAAGTTAATCCTTTGTACTTTTACTTCTCTAACTAATGCCTGACATTGAAAGAATGAACAGAATAGTTTTTTTTTTTCGGTTAAAACGTTGGTTAAAACGAAATTCGATAGAACTGCATTTTCGACCGAAAAACAAAACCGGAAGCAAAAGGTTCAAGTTACTATGTAAAACTGTGTTTAAGTAAAAGTTAGTATATATTTTTATATACATACTAGCTGATACCCGCTGGCTTCGCTGGGCGCACGATAGTATTTTATAGCGGAACCTAGACGTAAAATATGAAGAAAAGTCAGTGGTATTTCACTTAAATATCAAGATCATTACTGGTAGATACGCAGCTGCAACTCTTGGATCTTTTCTTCCCCGTCAGTTTATCTTCGAGCTATATGGCCGACGCCCAAGTGGCAAAAGAAGTGAAGTGGCAAGGCTTACTAGTACTTTGGTCTACAGCGAACCTTCTAAAGGTCGCTATTAAAAAAGTACGCGTCTGTCCACAACCTTTAGAAGGTTGCTATTTACAGTATAAACTTCTACAGTGTTGACAATGCGCCAAAGCGGGCTATTTTGGCCGACATAATTATACCAGCAGTGAAGGACTATGTCTCACATCCGTATTTTATCATTGGGAGTACACTCTACACACTAATGGTGCAAGTTTTGAGGAATATGTAATAAGCAGATGTGTTGTAATCTCTCGAACTGCTGCCCATGCGAGTTGGTTGATCGGTCAATTCACATCATGGTTGAAGTTGGACTTTCTAGGGGACAATTTGTCCTAGGTAAATATACCACTTTAGCAACTTCGAGAGTTGTCCTAATAAGGACTTTCTAGTCAGACAACTTGTTCTAGGTAAACATACTCGTTAACGACTTCGAGAGTAGTGTTCCCAATAACTACCGGCATAAGTATGCCATAGAGGTTACAGTCTTATGTTCATTTTAAGAGCTATGCGTTGGGAATTTCTGCTCTATGTATCTGGAGTAACGCCACTATGGAGGCAATTAATAGCAATTTTCCTCCGTTTTTAACAGCTTTGCTGTAATTACATTGAGCCTTACTCGGAGCCTTGCCGCTTTTAAGATGCGGAAGACCACTCTATCTCACTTAAGCTGGGATATCATCAGACTAGTGTCAGATGGGACTTGATATTGGAACATTACTCACACTTGCATGTGGCTTCAACAACATGTACAGCTTTCCATGGAACATCTCAATCTCACACAAAAACTCAATTTCCCTAGAAATGACATTGACGCAGTCGGTTTTGAACTAAAGCAGATAGCCCCGTGTTGCAGACAGATTCCTGACAGACTTCGGAGCCTCGGTTGCACCCAATCATAACTTCAATGTAACCTGTATTGAAGAAGAAGACCTAACAGCCATGGAATTAAGAGTGTAATTGGAGATTTAGTTCCGACTGCACAACATGGACAAGTTTTGACAAGCTTTTTTATACCTACATTTTCATACCTATATCAGCAAATAAAATTAGGGGAAATTTAATATGAGACCATATTGAACGCTAATTAAGAAATAGTTAATACACTGGAGCTCATGATGGCTATGTCGCCAAAAAGTCACTTAACAAACTTTTATGGGTGAATATACAAAAGTTGGGAAACTTTCAGAGATATTTTGTTTATCACACTATTTAAATTAAATTTCTTTAAATTTTGGTATTTATAGTCAACCAAATCTAAGAAATACATTTTGACAGCTGTCAGACTTATTGCACCAAGCATGTCAACCAAAAAATGGGAATGTACAATATTCGATTCTTAAAAAAATCGATATCGATTATTTACAGTTAGTAATCATTTATAGTTTGGTTTGAATAATACCAGAATAAATTAAAAACGGATAATTTAAAACACAAGATTTATCAGTTTCTTCGTATTTTTGCAACTGCCTATTTCTTGAGGCACAGAAGTGCAACTATAAAAAATTTAACGACAGCTCTGTCGTTGTTTAGATTAATTATTATTTGATTTTCAATAATGCAGTCAAAATTAATGTCTCTCAAAGTAATCCATAATCTTTTTTTTCTACCACTTTTGTCCAATCATCTTTCTGACATGGGCACATGCTTCAACGAATATAACGAAAACAGAGTCACAAAATAAGAAGACAAACACAAAATCACAAAATGACGCACAGTAAGCTCCCGAAATGGCGGGAGATTGAAATTACGTAGTGGTTTTTTCAGCGCGGCCTTGTATATGAGTTTTTTTGCCAACACAAAGGACAATGGCGAAATAATAGGTGATGGAATTATTAAGCGTCTGCTTATGCCACCATTACAGATATCAATAAAATAATTTACTATGTATTATCTAATCAAGCTTATGGGCTATAGAAAAAATAATCATGTACAATTCAAAACTTAATTGAATAGTTGTTGTAGTTGTTACGATTCGTCAGTTAAAAAAAATAATCATGTAAGACAGCAAAGGTCTTATAACATACACCCGAGTTTGACGTGTATTTTATTCAGAAAACTCTTCTATATATACCAACGCGTTTTTTAAGGATTCCCTCTATGCTAGTAACTACCCTATTTAAACATACATGAAAATTATATTGACTAGTTGTAACGATTTACCAGTTAAGGCGTTTTATACCCTACAGCCTAGTCTGATGTGTATTATGTTTAAACTGGAATATCTCTAATTCCTGACTTCCTGCAGTAGTATGACTTATGGAGTGTAGAAGTAAGGAGTACCAACTCCCATAGTAGAATAGTTGAAAAAGTATCCATCTGTAAGCGGTAAAGAACAGTTCAAAAACTCTCCACAACAGCGCTGGAGTAGCCACTGGGATGAAATTCATCATCATCATCATCATCATACAGCCCTTCACAAGTCCACTGCTGAAAAGCCCCCCAATCCAAACAGTCATCATCCATACTTCCTTTACTGAACTTAGCAGTTGTCAATGTTTGAAGTGTGCTGCTAAACTGCTCAATAGCTCTAAAATCTAAAATAATTTTATTTAGTAAATATAACCTCGAAAAATTCGTCTATCCCACTAATATTTTTCGGCACGTTCTTTAAAATTTAACCCGTAGCTATAGTGGCACCACCCTTATTTAACGGTTTTCTATGGACACTTTTTAATACACAGTCTGCACTCCTTACTTCTACACTCCATAGTATGACCGAAGAAAAAAATGTTCAGGTTCTTAACCTTTAAAAGCCCAAGGAATCCAATTGGATCATTGACTAGAGAAGAAAGAAAGGACATGACATACCTACGAAAAAACGTGTATACCTAAGCTGAGTCTGGCACAAAGATGGCGGCTTGACGTAGTGCTGCGCACTATACTTGATATCGATAATGTGGTGCTTATTTAGAAAAAGATTCTTTCGTGTGATTCGTCTCAAGCACCCAAGTGTTCTCAGATAGGTTTTTTTAAATCAATATGACTGATTTTTTGCGCCAAATTGTAGTTCCTAATTTTTTTTTACTAAACGTGTATGTGTATCAAAATAAAGGAAATTAAAAGGAGATTACTGAAATATATATAAGTTATACCTATGTTTTCAGTTCATTACTTTTAAGCAGTCGTGCTTTTTTGTTTTTATAATGTAACTATCTATTATTAATGTTACAATTATTTCCCGGGAATTACTAAACAAGAAATACTAATCAAAGAATTTTTGTTTGTTTGTTAGACAGTAAATTAGGCTCAGTTGTGTTTCGTTCTGAAGGTTAGAGAGAGCTAGCACAGCCTGTGAGATGTTCCATCGATACTCATACAAAATAATAAAAAATAATTGTGTAACTTAACCATTATAAAACCATAGCTAAAAAGATAATTATTAAAGATATCTGTAAACAAATATCAATTTTTCTAATATATCTTATCATACATAATACGTGGTAGAGCCCTGCTGCAGCTATATTATTAACTCACACTAATTAAACTATTATAATAAATGCAAAAGTTTGGATGTTTGTTTGTTTCTCAATCACGCCAACTTCAAACGAGAGGTCAATCAATGGATTTAAATGAACTAGGCAGCGTTCGAGAGATTACGACACATCTTCTCGTCAGCTATACTCTCAAAACTTAAAAACAAGATTGTACAACAACTGCGTGTTACCAGTGATGACTTATGGATCTGAGAAGTGGTTCTTCATTGCTGGCCGTTGAGGTGATCAATGCACTCAATGATCTATGGAGTGGGTTATGTTTGGGGTTACTCTACAGTCTACATGATAGACTTAAAAATGAGGATATCGACAGTAGAACCAGAGTAACCAACATAGCCCTATGGAATAGTAAGCTGAAGTGTCAATGGGCCGGCCATCTAGTTCAAAAACTGACAAACAACTCGGAAGAAAGGTTCTGGAGCGTCAAACTTGTACCGGTAAGGGAAAGGTAGGGCATGCCTCAAGACTTTGCTTTGTAACGTTCCTTGGCGAAGTCCTATGTACAGCAGTGGACTAGTGAGAGCTGTAATAATGAATATGATGATTTTGATGAATATTCTTTCCATTTTTTTGGTTATTCGTTGCTCCCTGGGTGTAATTTCTTCAACAGTTATTCCTTGTATCTGACCAATTTAATTGCATCACTTTGAAATATGGCCAATCATTCCTTTTTTAACATATATTTTCTTTTTTAATTTATTTTCCTTAAACAAATTTAGTTTTTTTAGAAGGTGGCATGATGTTTTTGGATAGATATAAGTAAAAGAAATGTTTACATTAGGCAATAGTTGAGATAAAAGTGATCTAAAACAAAATAAAAATCAGTACCCCGGAAAAACGTCAGTTCCCTGGCTCGCCCTGGCGCAATATTAGACACAAGACTGATGCCAAAATACTGATGAAAATGACATAAATTTGAGTTTATAAATGGAACTAATGTTTCTTTGGATTTTCAAATATTCACAAGCAACATTTAAACAAATCAGGTATATAAGGAAAAAATGAGTAAGCTTATGACTCTCTCTCAAACTATGACAATGGATTACCTACAGATGTGATATATCTTGACTATGAAAAAGCTTTTGACCGTGTACCATTACGGCGACTTATATGCAAATTAAAACACTTTGGTATACGCGGGAAATTGTTGGCCTGGATCAGTGATTTTCTGTCAGACAGAACATTCTGCGTAAGAGTTGGAAGTACAATGTCTAAACCCAGGGAAGTACTCAGCCGAGTTACGCAGGGATCTGTTCTTGGAGCAGTATTATTTATCCTATATTTATCGGATTTGAAGAGCATGTTACAGTTACCGTTCTCATTATTTGCCGATGACACAAAATTTGATATGATTCGAAGAAGCTTTAAGCGTCTCACTCCTAAAATATTTAACAAGATCTACCAAACCTACTTAAGACCTCTTTTGCAGTTTGCATATGTGATATGGGACCAGTATCTTCGTAAAGATATAATAATACTGGAAAAAGTTCAAGGGAGGGCCACAAAAATGGTAAAACAACTGCGAAATATGACATATGAGCAGCAATGAGAAAGCTTAACCTCACAACACTAGAGAGCCGTAGGCAGAGATGTAGTCTGATTGAAACATACAAAATACTGACAGGATATTACAATGTTCCTACTCTGCCAAATTTGTACTTACTAAATAGCAACAAACGTCTGACAAGACATCAACTTAAACTTTGCCATAGGACTGCCAAGCGGAATCCTATGAAGAATTTTATAACAAATCGTGTTGTCACCAAGTGGAATAAGCTACCACAAAATGTGATTGACGCTCCTACATTGAATGCCTTCAAGAACAGATTGGATAAAATCTCCAAACATTAAGACACACACGCATCAGCTTTTTTAGCTGCTAGTGTGTTTATGTATAAATAATTATCGGCTTCCTTAAATAATTTGTTAGTATTCACCCGAAAATTCACAAAACATGAAATATAAAATGAATTCACAATTTTATTCACTTTAAATGCTAATTAATTTAAACGTAATTTAATGTTTTCAACAAAATATTAATTCATAAAATTGTTCATAACGAAATGAAATTACGAAAAATAACTGGCTATGAGAGAAAGAAAATGTGTGCGCTGCTGTTTTTTGTTTATATCCCCCACTCAAATCCCGGTCACCTCGCCCGATCACACTTTCCGTAACGTTTTTGTCACGCGTTCTCCAGCTATAACATCAATATAGATTTACCACAGTACTGAAAATTTGACTGGTTCCGCACATGTACACGCGATAAGGACGACTAACTCCGGCACAGCAAATGTGGCAGTCAAATGGTACTGTCTGTGGGTATTTTCTCTACTAACATCCAACATTTAACAAGGATTTGACCTTTAGTCGGTGCTATTTCGCGAGAATTTCAAGTTTGAACAATGCGCAACGGACTGACGAATGAAACTAAACACAAAGATTCTTAATTTTCAAAAAGTAACATTTAGAACATTACATGACGAAATTTGTGTTAGACATTATTTAGTACATTATAGATTGTAGTGAAATAATAAGTATTCCTAAATTAATGGTAGTATTTAATATAAAAGGAAAGTAAAAAAAATAAAAGTCACAGCCTATATACGTCCCACTGCTGGGCACAGGCCTCCCCTCATTTCTGAGGGTTTTAGGGCAAGGAAGTGTCCGCCGCGCTGCCCCAATGCATGTTGGCGAACTTCACATGTCTTCGAATTCTTTTTCTTATTTCTCGGACATGCAGGTTTCCTCACGATGTTTTCCTTCACCGCCGAACACGTGGTAAATCAGCACTTAAAATTGCAATTAACAATTTCATAGGTGCCGGCGGGGATCGAACCCAGTTTGCTCGCGTACTGTGAAATTTACAGCGAGCGCTAACCATCTGAGCTACCACGGCTCTTTATATAGTATTTAATATACCACCACATAAATGCATGTTTTTGGGATTGTGACATGCCAAAGTAGGTACTGACTTTTTGAAGATTTCTTGTGTTGTTTCATGATCTTGTTTTCAAAACAAATACCTGAAATTGGGTGAACCAATAAAGGGCTTTTAATTGTTTTAAAATAAAAGGAAATAGTAGCAAAATGTAATAAAATGTTGTATCTATTGACTGATGATATTGAGTTACCATCTTTTAATTTTCACCCTTATAAGAAATAAAAAATAATATAAAGTGCACATGACATTGTTTTATTTTATTTGCTACAGACAAAAACACTGAAGTGACCACAGGTTTGTAGTTATTTTTAAATACTGAAAAATCTAACGCTGATGAAAATTTGATTTCCATTAATAATTGATAAAATCTTAAACAAGGAGTAATGAATTCACAAGATAGTAATTTCTTTTAGGAAAAAACTTTTATATGCAGCTGCTATCACACTAATATAATGTCCTCCTAATCAGTTTTTGTCATGGCGGCTAGCCTCGATGTAGACTAGCCATCTGCTTAGAGCAGGATTATAGTGCCCAAGTGTATGTGCAAACACAGAAGGACTCTCTATTCCCACACTCTCATAATTCAATATGACATGCTTCTGCACAATTTTCTTATAGAATAAGGGTGACAAACTAACACACACAGTCCACCTGATAAGTTGATGCTGTGGCCCATAGACATCTACCATCTACATTTACCCTCAATTAAGAATCCAAATGCAGATGCACTGTCACCCAAGAGAACTAACATGGAATGCCTCATTTCCGGTAAAAAGGTTCTCCGGTTCTCTACAATCACCATACAAAACACAGCAGCATTAAGCTGCTATTTTACACTGGTATTCTGTGAGAGTGTGGTTCTACCCCAGTCTAGCCAACTTATTCATGCTACAACTAATATAGCTGCAGCGTGGCTCTACCACGTAATGACCGGAGAAAGATCAGGCCCAGGACCAGGCCAATATCAAGACAGCATACATACATTCCAAGGTATAGGGATGATATACCTCTACCTTCCTGACTGCTAGTTTTACAACCACTTTACCAATGAGGCACAGCAATACACTAATTTAATAATCATCTTTTTAGTATATATAATATAGCTATTTTATTGTTAACTACTGTCCAAATAATTCCACATTACAATAAAATACCTTAATAAAAAATACTTAAGGTTATAAAAAGTTTAAAACAGAAATCACAGCATGTAAACTTTTAAAATAATAAGTTTTTTTTTTTTTATAGAAGAGGGGGCAAACGAGCATGTGGCTCACCTGATGTTAAGTGACTACCGCCGCCCATGAACAACCGCAACACCAGGGGAATTGCAGGTGCGTTGCCGGCCCTTTAGAAAGGAGTAAGCTCTTTTCTTGAAGGTCCCCAGGTCGTATCGGTCCGGAAAAATCACCGGTGGTAAATTATTCCACAGAGAGATTGTACGCGGAAGAAAACTCCTTTTGAAACGTACAGTGGTGGACCGCCAAGCATCCAGATGGTGTGGATGGTATCGGGACGAATAAGTTTTCTTAAAATGTCATTTCATGTTATTTGGTTAAATTAGCAAGAGAACAATATTTTTTGTTTCATACAAACAATTCAAGATAAGATATTCCATGAACATGCTGTTTGTTTCCCAGACAAAATAAAAAATACAATCTTTCACTTACCTGAGTTTTTGAACTGTCATTCTTAATAGTAGCACCATCCAAATCACCCATCCTTGGTTCAGTATCACTTTCAACCTCAAAGATTACTTTATACAGATCCAGTCCTTCTGGGACGTTGGACTCTATGTTTGCTTCAGGTCTTATAGATAGCTCTTGATTAATTAATTGGCTTTGACTTATTTTTAATGAACCCTGAAGAGACTCTGATATAGCCTGAGTAAAGGGATTATTAAGATTACTTTGAGGTTTAAATTCGAACATAATACAATAACATATTATACACAATATATTATATTTAATTGAAATGCATGAAAAAAGGATATATAAGTTAAAGATGTAAAAGATATATAAGTTGAAATCAATGTTCAAAAGCCCTTAATTTTTGTGCTATGTGTAATATATGTAGCAAAAATTAATTATAATCTAAAAATATAAAAAATACAATGTAAAAAATTATCTTGCTTTTAATTAAATAAACCCTTAATATTTAATATAATCGAAGCAACAAAAATAAATTAAATCAACTGATTGTTTGCATAAATAACATTACGTTTAACATAACGTTTGCTAATTCAATGCGTGGGAAAAAGTAAAGATTCTTACGTCGCTTAATATGTCTTCCAAATCGCAACATAAATTTGTAGTAAGCACGGGTGAAGGACTCGGTGTACGAGATCGTTCCGAATAGAACTCTATATCAGCCGAATCCAATACCTCATTTGTTCGACATTCATTAAACTCCATCACTGTTTGCTATTGGGAAACATCAAAATTACAATACAACATAATCTCAGATATAGCATATTACTAAAAAATGATAAAATCTGAGCATAAAAAATAAAAACAACCAAATCTCTACTTCTTACCCATTGAAAATTAAGTTCTCTTACGAGAACAAGACATTTTAGCGATGCAGTTGTAGCAAAAAAAAAATAATAGTTATTTTCGAATAAATCTAAAATGCAATAAGATACATAGATACACTTTTATTATATTTACCGATATTTGTCGATCGGATGGATTGTGCAAGGAAATGTCAAAGTCAAAGGAACGTCAAAATCATAAAATACTCCGTTTCACGGTTTTTTCAAG
Source organism: Parnassius apollo (assembly GCA_907164705.1). Classification (NCBI taxonomy): domain Eukaryota; kingdom Metazoa; phylum Arthropoda; class Insecta; order Lepidoptera; family Papilionidae; genus Parnassius; species Parnassius apollo. The sequence continues at coordinate 700,612 of CAJQZP010001367.1, forward strand.
TAAAATGTTTTTTTTTAATGAAGGAAATAGTTTTTAAGGATTATAAATAATTCTTATTTGTAAGTCATTTACAAGAGAGCCGTATTAGTTCAGGGGCTAAGCGGTCTCTGTAAAGTTCACAGCGAGCAACCCGGGTTTTTTTTAAGTTATAATTTATTTTATAATTGCAATTTCGAGTTCTGATTTATCACATGCTCGAGAGTGAAGAAAAACGTCGTGAAGAAGCCTGCATATCTGTATCATATATGTATCGCCAACACGCATTAAGGTAGCGCGGCGTACATTCATTGTTTATAATACTTTTCCAAAAATGAGGGGAGGCCTATGCCCAGCTGTGGGACGTATATAGGCTGTAACTTTAACTAACTTTAATACATTTTTTACTTTCACCATTGGTTCGGAAAAAAATCCTCTCTCCTGAAAAAAGAAACACTTTCCACATTATCGTTAAACGATATAAAATATGTAACATAATTATTTACAACTATAGTCCGGACGCCAAGAAGGAAGAATTTCGTACGTTGATCTGTTATTACCTCTCTCTATCACTCCCGCGTAAGTATAATGCGTCTCGCTCGCACAGATGCAATGACTACCGTCCTCAGGGATTGTAAACATTTTACCTGAGACTGTAAGGTTTGTTCTTGTTTGCAAGTGATTTTTGTTTGGCCTTGAGGTACGACCAAAATCCTTGGCTTGCTTGATGTTCATAATCAATAATTTATAAATAACAAACAAGTGCCATTCCATCTTGGGATGCGTTAGTGATCGCTCAGTTTTCGGACACAGTTATTTTAGTTATCTATTCTTAGTTTGAAGTTGTTGGTTAATTTTAGTATCTTGTTTTAATTATTAAGTGGTTTTGTTAATTTCTTTAAGTTTAATCTAGACAAAGATTCTTTTGTAATAAATATGACAGGCGGGACGTCATCGGAAAGCATTAACTCCGGTACAGAGATATCGGATTCTGATTTTGAATTTTCCTTTTTTTATTTTTGCCAAATTAGTAATTGTAACTCGATTTTCATAACTGTTTTTATACTAAAATCAAAATAAACAATTTGTATAATACCAATAATTTATATAATACGTTAGTAAATTTGTTTTTTTTTTCTCTTTCATATCTTTCATGTAAACTACACTTAAGACTAAAATGTTTGACATTGTACGAAATTCTTCCTGCCCCGCGACTGAACTTTAGTATAAGAAACAGGTTGTAAGCGATGACCCCATTTCCAGGAGTTATGTATCATTTATATTTAAATAACTCTGTCTATAGACCAGATTCGCAGAGTCCCAGAAAATATATATGTATATTTTCTGGGACTCTGCGAAGTCGAGTCTTGATGTCTCGATGACTTTTTTATAATTTATTAAAATAAATCATATACAAAGCTTAAATTAATTAATCATGGTGTCACAAAATCTAGGAAGGTGTATCTGTACACCATGTTTCATCTACGGCACTCGATGCTTAACCTACGTACAGACATTTAACCTACGTACAGACACATTTTTATATGTGGTAGAACCATGCTGCAGTTATATTAGTAGTATAGTTGTAGCATGAATGGGTCGACTCCACCGTGGAAGGACCACGCTCTCACAGAATACCAACGTAAAATAGTAGCTTAATGCTGCTGTTTTGCGTATGGTGAGTGTAGAGAAACGGAGACCCTTTTTACTGGAAACGAGGCATTAACTCTTAATCCTCACGGGTGACAACACATCTGGATTTTGATTTGTAATCGTGAATAGATGTAGATGTCTATGGGCCGCAGCAACCACTTACCATCAGGTGGGGTGTGTGCTCGTTTGTTACCGTAGACAGAGAAACCTATAGACTAATGATAACGTAGTTTTAGGTTATACAATAATCTTTATGACTTTTGAACACATTTAGATAAAAATTTTAATTATTCTAAGAACTGAACTGAACAAGATTCACCAATCTTAAGCTCACAAAACACTTTTTTCTCACTTAAACCAACTTGTAAACTCCTTAGATTGCTACGAACTGTCAAAGTTGTTTCGCAAAGTGTAGTTTGCTAAACAAAAAAACCGGCACGGAGAAAGGGACAAACAATCACACCACTCTATCTCATTTCCATGCAAGACGTATGCATAAATCTATCTCTTTCGTGTGCGAATGCGAAAGAAGGCGTCAATTTGTCTATAGGTTTCTCTGTCTACGTTTGTCACCCTATCCTATATAAAAAAGACATTGTCTATTATATATTACGGTAGATATCATGAAGGTTAGAGAACTGGAGAACGATCACTACGTACTAAAGCATAGCCCGCCTGTCCTTGAAAATTGTAGAATACATAGAGACGCTGACGTCGGTGAGGAACGTAGTGACTGCGAAGTTAGCTGTTTATGAGTACAGGTAGGTGAAGTTAGTTGAATATTGTTCAAATTTTCATTTCATTTTTTCGTAGAAAATTTTCATGCTCCGTAATTTTGTAATTTTTGACAAAAAGAAACATTAAAAATGGAGGAATATTTTATTGTATGTGGATGTGCAAGTGGTTGAGCATCTGATCGCAAAAATAGACGGAAAATGACTTAGTGATCGCAGCGCCTCACTGATGGTGTCCATATTTCTGGGACACTATTTTCTACGGCGATCGTTCTCGTGTTCTCTAACCTTCATGGTAGATATAATATTTTGACGAAGTTTAACTCGCTAGCATTTTGGCCAAGCTTCCTGCGTATGCCTTTTCCTCTAGACTAACTGACTGGATAATGGACTTTCTAAGTGAACTGTCTTTCCTAGTCAATTATACTCGTGTAATTTTATGACGAAAAACCGCTGGCGTTACTCATTAGTACGTTCTCTTCACAACTCTCCTCCTGCTGCGTATTAATGATCTGCTTATCCCCGCTATCATAATATACAAACGACAGCACTGCTTGGGCAAGTCGGGATCACACTTTCTTCGAAAGAGAACTATGATTGAGCGAGTGAATCTCTCACTGCAGGCTATCTCTAAATGGGGCAATACTAATAATCTCACGAATCTCAATCAAAATCACAAATCTCACTTAAAGAAACCCGTCCACTCTGACTTCTACTTTCCAAGATGGCCCTTTGAAGTACACCTTCACCTTACCCCCTTGCCTTCAGTTATTAGGGCTTTAGATTTTCTCCGAACCTCAACTATAGGTGGTTTATTGAAACCAGGGCCAAAGCGACCGCAATGAAACGAAATGTCAAACGTCACAGTAAAAACCAATCTTTTCAGCCTTAAGCAAAGGCACAGAGTAGTCAGTTTCCAAGTATTCTTTAGAACGCATTTCAAAAAGTGTGCGCAGGAATTACATGCTTTGATTTCTCCCTCCTCTATCCACCATCGAACAACCAGACGGAAGACTTGTCTTCAACCTTTTCCTGCCTATATTTCATGCATTTGAACGAATGCCGACCTAATTAGTGCATGCCCATAAAGTATGACATTGACAGGTACTGTCTGTACTACTAAGAAATTTAGGACTTCATAGACGTGATTTTTACTGACAGCTGTCGCAGAGATCAAGCTATCTTTTATGAACCATAACTATGACATAGGGACGTCAAACATCTCTGTCCCACCCGTGACCATGGATGATGTAAAGCACCCGAAACGTCGGGATAATAATAGTTGTAATTAAAACGCGATAAAATCCGTAAATAATAGTGTTGCGCGCCGAAGTTGACGTCTGGCACTAGCGCCATCTAGTGTCGGGTAACAGAGCGAGGAGAGCTTTTCAGAAAATGACTTAACTAATCTTTTAACCAACAGCGCCATCTAGTATCGAATTGAAGAACTAAGCTTTCTAGAAGCCTCACACTCGAACTTTCTGCGTCTGGTCGGTCGGCGCCCGTATCTACGGGAATATTCTCGATTTTTTGGCGTAAAAGTGTATTTGAACCCGCTGCATGCCGCGATCGGGGCAGTATTGAATTTGGCGAGACAAGTGAAGCTTCGGAGCGGAATAAAGTGAATTAGTGTGGTTAATTATTAGTATTTTAAATTTTAATTAGTGTAAAGTGAATTAAAGTGTCAATTTTGGCAATTCAATCAGCAGTTTTTATTGTCACGAACCTCAAACTCGTAACAATAGTTTTAGTCAATGTGTAGTGTTTGCGTAAATTTAAGAAATCATTATGAATCAGGGTCCCTAACTAGGGTGTCAAAGTGGACCCAGTCTGCCGTGCCTCTTATCACCTTGCAGTGTAATAACACTAAGGGCAGTTAGGGCACTAATTTGATGCGCGACTAGGGATGCAAACGATACATCAATTCTTTCAAACATTGATATATCGTTCATGAACATTGTTGTTGTTGATGTTTTAACTTGCCGTCAAAAAGTCAGAGCCAAGAGGTTTCGAAATAACCAACTATTTGAAGTTATAAATTCCGAATGTTAAAAATTCTGAACGATGATTATCATAAATTTTTTGTCGCCGAAAAATAAATATACGAAAAAAGAATGTCGAAGATAGATAACGTCTAAATTTTAAAATTTGGAAGGTTTATTTAGCAGAAATAACTCAATACCGATAATTAGGAACACAGACTAATAAGAGTACTAACGTAATTAGGAATTAACAAACCTACGAATGGTATTTCAGGCGAAAATAAATGTACTCGAATTTCAGAAGTGGAATTGCGTTCAATCGGTAATTTCATTTTCGATGTAAAATTGTCGTAAATTTTTAAGTTTACGAATATTCAAAATGGATTGAAATTATTTTATTAATTTTTTTATTAATAAGCATACTGTATGAGGTTTACCTTGATCAATAGCTTAAGAACAATCTCATAAGGTAATAGTTATTTTGTAACGAAAATTATTTCATCGGCTTACGGTACTTCGTATTTCATTACAATCATTTTTCGGAAATATTGATTTTGACGGATGAACAGTTATTCACCTGTTTGTATTTCGGCATAGTATAGTTTCATAGTTGTTTTCAGAAAAAGCGATAATACTGAAGTTGACACATGGAACTACAGTAAAGAATTAACGCACCACACTATAAGAAATAAAACTAAAGCAGAATAAGAGTTTCATATTTTCATGTAATCACCTGTCACTCCTGTTGGAGATGTGGGATTGCATGAAGGGATTATTTACTTGGCTTCATAGCCTAGCTAAGATCTATTTGCCTATCGTGGCAACTTCAGTACCCCGTGAATGGTTATTCGAAGAGAGAAACCACTTACTAGACGTCAAGTTGTCAAAATTGTTATTTTAAAATTCAACTCTGTTATTAACTAATAATTACTCGATAAAATTAAATGTGTGTAAATATATATATATATATATATATATATATATATATATATTAATGGTGATAAAAACATTTTTTTTAGAAATATATCGTTCATAAACTTCGATGTTTTTAATGAGCGATGTTGTATCCTACCCTATAGATGCGCTAGCTAGAGTTGAAATTCATACAACTGAAACTAAACTCGAGTTAGCAAGATAAAACAGAGTAAATGATTTCTTACAAATTACTTTTTATGAATTTATTTTTATATCTAACTCTTTGGTGGGCTGTGACTACCATCAATACTAAACTTAGAAAGTGGTATTGAAATAAAAAGGTCTATTTAGTATTTATCACATACTTATGTATTTTTGGTTTTAATCTACTAGTAAGTACCTATATAACAACGAAACTAGCTATATAGAAAACAAAACATCAGTTTAGTTTTAAGATGTAGGTACATAAGCTATTTAACAGTTTAATATTCTTAAATAACTAGATAACATAGACCACATACACACCCTTCGGCAAATTGTACAGAATTCCGAAGAGTACAATCTGCCACTTTACCTGACGTATGTTGATTATGAGATAGCCTTTGATTCTGTCGAAATTTGGGCGGTGCTACAGTCTCTTCAGCGGTGCCAAGTTGACTGTCGATATATCGAAGTGCTGAAGTGTTTGTACAGTATGGCTACGATGGCTATCCGAGTACAGAGCTAGAGTACGAAATCTATCTAATTGCAGAGAGGTGTAAGACAGGGTGACGTTATTTCATCGAAACTGTGCATTGCGGCATTAGAAGACTTTTTCAAGCTACTGGACTGGAAAGGATACGGTATTAACGTCAATGGCGAATACATCACTCACCTTCGACGATATAGTCCTTATGGCAAAATCGCTGGAGGACTTAAGCACTATGCTCAATGACCTTAATAGTACCTCCCAATGGATAGGTCTTAAGATGAACATGGACAAAACGAAGATCATGTTTAATGTCCATGTCACACCTATGCCGGTAGTTGTTGGGAGTACTATGCTTGAAGTTGTTGACGAGTACGTTTACCTGGGACAAATAGTCCGACTAGGGAAGTCCAACTTCGACCGAGAGGTCAATCGACGGATTCAACTCGGCTGGGCAGCGTTCGGGAAATTACGACACATCTTCTCGTCAGGTATACCTCAAAACCGGAAAACTAAGTTGTACAACCAGTGCGTGTTGCCAGTGATGACCTACGGAACTGAGACGTGGTCCTTCACTGCTGGCCGTATGAGGACGCTCAAAGTCGCTCAGCAAGCTATGGAGAGGGGTATGCTCGGAGTTTCTCTGCATGATAAACTTAGAAATAAAGACATCCGCAGTAGAACCAGAGTGACCGACATAGCCCAATAGATTAGTAGGCTGAAGAGGCAATGGGCAGCTCGAAGAACCGACAACCGTTGGGGAAGAAACGTTCTCGAGTGGCAGCCTCGTACTGGTAGGCGAAATGTAGGACGACCCCCCCACTAGATGGAGTGACGACCTGGTAAGACATGCAGGAAGTCGATGGATGCAGGTGGCTCAGGACCGTGCTTTATGGCATGCCTTGGGGCAGGCCTATGTTCAGTAGTGGACTTGTGAAGGGATGATGATGATGAACTTACTTATCATAAAATTCTAAATAACAATATATTTTGTGAAAAAACAATTTAATACCCTTTGCAACACAAGGCGCGCGCACACAAATACGCGCACATAAAGCTAGAAATCTTAAAGTCACAAATAATCTTTGCCTAGCACTTACACTCTGCCTTAAATTATTTTGTTTTTCGTTATAGGGAACTAAACTTAATAGCTTCTTGAACTTCTCTTCCCCCATTTTCAGGTATTCGGAATTCATTTGGCTCCAGAGCTTCAAAAATTCGATTTTTCCCAAGTTTTAAGTATTCGTTCACCCATATCTTTCTTCTCCTCCTCTTTTTTAATATTAATTGTCGTGTTTTTGTTCATCGTCAAAACGTTCAGTAATAGAATGGCTCTTATTCTACTACATCACGTATATCGCCTGCTAAATATCAATAAAACATGACCATTTACTGATATTTAGCAGGCGATATATATTGATACTATTTAAAAATATAGATACATATAGATACTTTTTTGACTGAGTAAGGGCGTAAAATCAGTGAAGTGTAATAACTGACGTGAAATTATTGGCGACTCCCCTACAAGGGAAGGTAGAAATAGAAATAGAAACGGCTTTTATTCAATATAGGTTATACATGTAAGTCACTCTCTAAGAGTATATATTCAGTGATGATCCCCGTCAAGGTCGTCCAAAAACTGCAGTCATCCAAGAAAACGTTGATGCTGTGCATAAGCTGATTGAGGAAGATCGACATGTGACATACCGCGAAATTCAGGCAACTTTAAACATTGGCATGAGTCAAATACAAATAATCTTGCATGAACAATTAGGTGTAAAAAAGTTGCTTTCCCGATGGATACCGCATTCGCTCTGTGAAGTGCAAAAAGCGGCTCGCGTTACTTGGTGCGTCAGAACTCTCGAAAGATTCCACCCAGGACCCTCAAATGCTGTATACAACATCGTATCAGGTGACGAATCCTGGATATACGCGTATGAACCCGAAACAAAAAACCAGTCTCGAGTTTGGGTGTTCAAAAATGAGTTAAAGCCAATAAAAATTGTTCGTTCACGGAGTGTTGCAGAAAAAAATGGTGGCCACGTTTGTCTCCAAAACCGGCCATGTTACGACTATTCATCTTGAGGGACAAAGAACGGTTAATGCAGAATGGTATGCTAGCATTTGTTTGCCACAGGTCGTTTCTGAACTCCGTAAAGAGAACTGTAACCGCCGCATCATCCTCCATCACGACAATGCGAGTTCTCACACCGCACACAGAACAAAAGAGTTTTTAGAGCAAGAAAACATAGAATTATTAGACCATCCGCTGTACAGCCCCGACCTAAGCCCTAATAATTTCTATACTTTCTCTAAAATAATGAAAAAATTGCGTGGACAGAGATTTTCATCACCTGAAGAAGCTGTGGACGCCTACAAAACGGCCATTTTGGAGACCCCAAATTCCCAGTGGAATGGTTGCTTCAATGGTTGGTTCCATCGTATGGAAAAATGTGTCATATTTCGCGGAGAATACTTCGAAAAGCAATAAATACATTTTTAAATAGTAATGTTGTGTCACTTCCTTGATTCCCGAAATTTTCAGTGCCGCCCTCGTATACTTAATATCGATAGTGTGGCGCTTATTTAGAAAAAGATTTTTTCGTGTGATTCGTCTCAAACACCGTGTTTTAGTTAGGTTTTTTTTTTAAATCAATATGACGGATTTTTGGCGCCAAATTGTAAGCCCTTAATTTTTTTACTCAACCTATCGATACCAAAATAATATCAAAATAAATGGAATTAAAAGGAGATTACTGAAATATGTTATAAGTTATGCCTCTGTTTTCAGTTCATTACTTTTAAGCAGTCGTTTTTGTTTTGTTTTTATAATGTAACTATCTATAATTAATGTTACAATTATTTGCCGGGAATTACTCAACAAGAAATAATAATTAAAGAATTTTTGTTTTAGACAATAAATTAGGCTCAGTCATTATACTCACACTAATTAAACTATAATAATTGCAAAAGTTATGTTTGTTCCTCAATCACGCCAAAAGTATCAGACCAGATTGAATGTAATAATTTGGCACACAAACGAATATACTCATAAGCGCCTAGAGACGCCGATATTTCGTTATATTACTACAACTAACGATCTTTATGTCATGTCCTTTCTTTCTTCTCTAGTCAAAGTAATTTACCACTGGTTCCGAAAATCCATCTGCCCTGGAAAGAATCAGTAAGAATACCAGCCGGATATTAAAAAAAATAGTTTACACTAATTTTATATTATGTTATACAATTAACAATAAAAACAAATTGGAAATATCTTGGTTACAATCACCTATTTCATAGGGGTAATTATTATCCATAAATTCCTTAATATTAATATTTCTGATTTTACAGGGTCAGTTACTGACTCCAAATTCCAGGCAAGTCAGTGCTGACCCGATAGTGACTTAGTGTAAATTAATTTGGAGTAAGTACAGCGCTGATGCGTCAGTGCTAACTCCAATATTCCTTGATTAAAACTACTTTTACGGATTTTCTCGCGTTTTATTTATATTAATTTTAATACCCGACGTTTCGGGTGTTTTCCAGCACCCATGGTCACGGGTATAGGCAGTAATCTATGGTCACGGGGGACTGAGGTGACTGACGTCCCGATGTCAAAGTTAACCCGGAGTACCTTATTAGTTTGTGCCTCAGCTTTTTAATTATTGTCTTTGGTCCGATCTACGCAGAATGAACTAACTGTATTTTGAAGTCTTGCAGTGGTATGCTTTTGTTTAGTTTTAATTTTATTAATTATAGGATCCCAAGCAGGTGGTAGTACCCAGCCTCCTTCTCTATTGAAATTAGGACGTTTTTTAATTTCAATAGCCTCACGTATCATCCTTGGTAAGAATCGATGTTCTTTCGCGAGGATTTGTGGTCTATCAAATCTGATGTAATGATTGGGCCCATCTAGAATATGATCGCAAACTGCAGACTTACAATATTCCTGCTTGAATATTTTGAAGTCACTATGTTAATTGTAATACTAACTAAATTAGTATTACAATTAACAATTATTATTATTAATTGCTTGCTGGACACGCCAAATGCATTTTGTACTCTTATTACTTTGTGAGCCTCAGATTAATTAATAGCATAGAGAGAGTCCTTAAATAGGAACAAAATTCTTACACCTGAAATTTTTATACAAATGACGTTTAATATAGTACAAAATAAGGTTGCTATATTATTCTCATCTTCTTTCTTTTACAAGGTGGTTTCCGTTTTTCCATTCTATAGACACCTCTATTGATGTGCCATTAGCGAAAAAAAACGTTGTCGATAAATTCATTTAGTCTATAGACTTAGTAAAATTAAGGTATATTATTACTCTGGTTCGTAATACTTATTGATATCAACGAAAGTTTATGGAAGCTTCACCTGACATCTTACAACAAAAAGTAGTTGAATGATGCAAAATTTCGTACTACCTTTGAACAATTTAAAATATATCGTAAAAAGTTCGCTATGAAATCTACTTCAATTCAGCCGGTATATTTCTGTCAAATTATCCTTAGACTTATAGTCAACCAAATCTAAAAAATACCTTTTGACAGCTGTCAGACTTATTGCACCAGGCATGCCAAACAAAAAATAGGAACGCACAATATTCGATTCTTAAAAAAATCGATATCGATTATTTAGAGTTGGTTATCATTTACAGTTTGGTTTAAATAATACCAGAATAAATTAAAAACGGATAATTTAAAACACAAGATTTATCAGTTTCTACGTATTTATTGTTACTGCTTACTTATTAGATTAAAACTAGATTAAAAATAAATTTATTCAATCACTTTTATTACAACTAGTTGAGCTGCCGTAGTTTAAATTAATTATTATTTGTTTTTCAATAATTTATTTATTTTAGTTCATTATTCAGGTAAATACACCCATTTTGTTAGTAAACTTAGAAACTAGGGGTTAGTAAATTCATAATATACATAAATTATTACTACACAAAAATTATTATTTATTTGTTAAACATAATGGGCCTGGAACCCATATGCACTGTGTTCCAGTACGTATCACATGGCAATCTTACCTTCCATATATGGAAGCTAGGAGGCCGTTGGTGCTGTCTCGCACGCGACGCATCAAGGAGGCTATTCTTTTGCGTAATATTACTTTAAAAACTGTCCACGCGTGCCTCAGAAAACCGCCTGAATCCATTGTTGTACTGAAAACTTAGCGCATTGTGAATTCGGCGAGTACACTTCGTCCACAGGCTGCAGGTGTAGAATTTCTGACAGTAAGCTTTGAATAACGTTATCTTAACTTCATTCGTACACCTAGCAAACCTGCGGGCAAGCATATTTACACCTCACTGCCAACGCTCTACGTTCCCGTTCAACATCTAAATCGTCAGAAAGATCCTCGGCGACCCATTGTCCCAGATATCTGAATTTGGTGATTCTACTCAGTGTAACTCCTCCAAGTTTAACATGAAGAACAGGCTTAGGTTTTCTATTTCCAGCCTGAAACACGAGTAGTTCACTCTTATTAGAATTATATTTGAGACCATGAGCCGCCGCGTACCTTTCACAGATGCCCACTAGCGTTTCGAGGGCCCTGATCGAAGGACTCAGCAAAACCATGTCATCGCCATAGCTTATATTATTAACAAAATTGTGTCAATTGAGCAGCCGACTCCGGCCTCACTGAGCTCCATGATTGGACCGTTCATGTACAGATATGAGCCAGCCCACTTCATAGAGTTAGCTTGGTTGTGATACCAATACTTGAAGAGGTTAATTACTTCTTTGGGTGTGCTAGTTCCCTGGTTAAGTTTATTCCACAGAACGTTGTACGAAACCAGGTCAAAATACTTGGACAGTATGCTTGAGTCGCAGCATGGCAGTTTCAGTTGAAAGCCCCGGCCTGAAACCAAACTGAGCCTCATGTAGGTGAATGTGTTGGCTGAGTTGCTGATCAAGCAAACTGTCCAGAACCTTCGCAACCACGGTAGCTAAAGATATTGAGCGATAATGCAGTCAAAATTAATGTATCTGTCAAAGTGATTTATAATATTTTTTTGTTTTTTTTTCTACCACCCAATGATCCTTATTGACATGGGCACATGCTTCAACGAATACAAAAGAAACAGTCCAAAAAGTTAAACCCGAGTCACAAAATAAGAAGACAAACATAAAATCACAACATTACGCACAGTAAGCTCCCGAAATGGCGGATATTGAAAATACGTAGGTAGTGGTTTTTTCAGCGCGGCCTTGTATATGAGTTTTTTCCCTACACAAATTTACGTTGACAAATTAAAAAATTAACTTGTTTTATTCATGATTCATGTACTTTAAAGAATTTTAAAAATAAAAATTAAATTAAACAAATAATAAATTAAAATGATTAATCGATTATTTGAATACTTTTACCGATTATTTGAATATTTTTGCCGATTATTCGCATAACAATGAATTTTAATCATCCAAACACTACGGTAATGTACATAGCGATCACAAACTAATAAGAGTACTAACGTAATAGCGACATATCATTAATACGACGTCAGGTATAGTTCATTTCAAATAGGATGGCAGGATTCCACTTGAGACTTAGCAATTACAGCTGTAATGTTAATCTATTGTTGTGTGATTATTTTATTGCTTTAACACTTGAAGTTAAGCATCTGTTGATAATACTGAATCAGTATAGCTGGAATGACGAATTTTGGTACTTCAACATTAAAACAAATTAAATTGTAGATAAAAAACCTTTATTACTTTTAACTTAACTATTTTAAATACTTATAACAACTTGTTAATATTTTGTTTAATCAATCACTCTGAAGAACATTCATCGGTATCTGTGTCCTCACACGTATTTATTATAAATGGTTGTATCCGATCCCTCGAAAATTCGTTTTCCACTCTTATGACATGGTCACAAACATTCTTCCAAAAAATGGGATTTGTAGAATTTATTGCGTTTCGTACACTTTGGATTACATTTTCCCCTATTGTAGGCGTAACGTTTGACTTACGGACAGTTTTTTTTATTTGACTCCACATTAACTCAATTGGGTTCAATATACAATAATAAGGTGGGAGTCTCATTATCTCATGACCAGCCTCTTGTGCTAATTCATCGACCACATATTTTTTTTTCAAAATAATTGTTTTTGACTACTTCCAACAAACTTTTAATTGTTGATTTCTCTGGCACAGAAATGTTATGACTTCTTAAAAAACTTATTATGTTACTTTTCCTGGTGTTTGTGCTGGGAATTTTTTCTATTTGTCGGCTGTGGTATGATGCGTTATCCATAACAATCACACTGCTACTGGGAATATTAGGCAAAAGCTGATCAGTGAATCATCTCTCGAATAATCCAGAATCCATATCTTCATGGTAGTCTGCACTAGAGCTTTTCAAATGTTTGCTAGAGATCAGTAAAGCCCCTGGTATCCAGCCCTGTTCACCGCCTGCGTGTAATATTATTAAACGTTTACCCCTAGAACATGGAGCTTTAGTTGTACAACTTGGAGAATTGTCTGTATACCCTTTTTTTAGAGTATCGTGAGTGTCAAACCATGTTTCGTCTAAATATATTATATTTTTTCCTGCCGACCTTCGTAAACGTATTTCATTAATAAATTTTCCCTTAGTAATAAAAGTCGGGGACTTTCCATTACATTTCTTCTTTCATCTAATTTTCCATACTTGAATCCAAGTTTTTTTAATAGTCTCCAGTGTGTAGTTTCTGAATATTCAAAACCAGCTTCACTTCTCATCAATGATTGATAAATTTCACGTAACGTTGGAATCTCAATTGTTGAGGTAAAAATTGTAAATAGTCCTCCTCACGTGTTCCTCTGTAAAATTATCAATTCTTTTAAAAGCTATCTAGGTCCGTTTACGAGGAAGATGATTAGATCCTGCTGACACTATTCTACAAACAGTTCTTATAGGCACGTTTGTTAATTCCGATGTCTCTTTAATCACTCCCTTATCACCCATGCGTTTCAAAAGCTTATTGTAAACAATCAAAATTATGTCTTGAGCGTCTGAACTTAAATGTCTTTTTCTACGCTGAACACTATTTTCATCACTTGTAGATGCACTATTTGATATTTCCCATGGTCGAAACATGTTTATTTGTACGTCTGTGTAATAACGAAGTTACAAGACGACTGAATTTTTGACAACAATGTCAAGGTGTATTTAACAAAAGCATCAAAACTTGTTTGCTGCCACAAAAATACCACTTCGGGATAAGGTCTTCCCAGGTATCGGTTGTAAATACCACTTCTTTTGTTATCGCCTAATGACCGCTTCAAGTACAATCCTGCCATGCTATTTGAAATGAACGATAAAAAAAGTTGATACTGGTTATTTTTTGACAGAATAATTTTTTTTAGAGCCGTGGTAGCTCAGTGGTTAACGCTCGCTGTAAATATAACAGAACGCGAGTAACCCGGGTTCGATCCCCGCCGGCACCAATTAAATTGTTAATTGCAATTTTAAATGCTGATTTACCACGTGCTCGGCGGTGAGGGAAAACATCGTGAGGAAACCTGCATGTCTGAGGAATAAGAAAAAAAAATATTTCGAAGACATGTGAAGTTCGTCAACACGCATTTGGGCAGCGCGGCGGACAATTCCTTGCCCTAAACCCTCTCAGAAATGAGGGGAGGCCTGAGCCCAGCAGTGGGACGTATATAGGCTGTAACTTTACTTTTACTTTACTTTTACTTTACTTTTACTTTTACTTTTACTTTTACTTTTACTTTTACTTTTACTTTTACTTTTACTTTACTTTTACTTTACTTTTACTTTACTTTTACTTTACTTTTACTTTACTTTTACTTTACTTTTACTTTACTTTTACTTTACTTTTACTTTACTTTTACTTTACTTTTACTTTACTTTTACTTTACTTTTACTTTACTTTTACTTTACTTTTACTTTACTTTTACTTTACTTTTACTTTACTTTTACTTTACTTTTACTTTACTTTTACTTTACTTTTACTGGTTATTTTTTAATATTTTGCTTTGTTTGAAAGATTCAAATTTAAATTGATAATAAAAAACTATACACGTTGTAAAGAAATAAAGATAACTTTATAATTCTTCGGATTTACATAAAAGGATATTTTAAATCGTGTGAGTACGCTGGTGCAAAGTTATTACTGAATGATTAATGTGAAACGTCAAAAGGTATTTCTTAGATTTGGTTGACTATAGTATGGGTTTGGACATGTAATAATAATAACTGTGTTTGTTTTATTGACACTTAGTTTGTGCCACGGAACGTACACAGAGGACATTGTTACGACACTTGTTATAGAATAAGATTACTATTTATAGAATAAGGGTACCAAATGAGCACACAGTCCACCTGATTGTTAGTGGATGCTGTGGCCCATAGATATCTATATTTATCCTATATTAAAAATAAAATGCAGATGCGTTGTCAACAATGATATTTTTATAAGAAAAAGAGGTAGATAGGTTATACGCGCACCGCAAGTGGCACGTAAAACTGGGTTAATTAGCAAACCTGAGCTCAGTCGTCACGCTGTCGTCGCGTCATTGACAACGGCGTTGATAATAATTCGTGTTTTGTTTTTGCATCGAAAATGCCGTCATATGTGATGAGATTATGCACAAACTACACAAGAACGGTTTCCAAAAGGAATCATATTTCATTCGTTTACTATTTCCTTAATTTATTTTCGTATTGTTTACAAATTTAAAATTACGTATTTTAAAATATATTGCCAGAAAAAATAGAGAGGGTTAAAATAACCCAATGAGTGAGTTTGAAAGAGAAGTAATATTGTCCCTCATCAAAGAATATACAAAAACAGATAGGTCTCTTCTGAGTATCGTAATTCAAATTGTGTACATATATTTCTTGTTTTATTGAAGGGTAAATTAACTGTCATTATTAATTAATAAGTTCAATTTATTTGTTTTGTAGCGTAACGAAGTGGTATATACGTTCGTATATAAATAATTATTACAGCACTTTATTTGATAATAATTTTTTTAAAAAACCAATAATTTTTTTTATTTTCTTTCTTTTAATGCATTTTTACTACTTTATTACTTTTACTACTTGCACTCATGAGTGAATCGCGTTTTAGGCATAAATCACGGTGTACTACACAAGACCACACGCTGTCGCAAATTACATTTTTCTCTTTTACGCTTGCGAAAGTTTAATCATGCCATCCTACTTTGACATCTAATCGCAATGTAGTGTGCTATTGCAATATTTAGTTATTTATGTGTGCGTTAGTGTGCCGTTTTTGAAGATCGAATATTGTGTAGGTAACCTACCTTTTCCCTTTTTACTTACAATATCATTGGTTGTCAATGACTAAGTTGGAATACCTCGTTTCCAGTAAAAAGGTCCAACGGTTCTCTACACTCAACAAAAGTGCCTTAGGCTGCTAATTTACGCTGGTATTCTGTGAGAGCGTGGTCCTACTCCTACCCCGGTCGAGCCAACTCATTCGTGCTAGGACTGTTATAGCTGCAGATTGACCTTACCATGTAAAGTAGTATTGTGATACTCGTATAACAGTGACTCGACTGCGATTGCGGTCTGCCTCCTCTTTTGTCGCTAGATCACAACTACCATAAATCGATTACGAAAATATTACCCGTTTTCTCTCTGCTCCCTCAAGATATTATCCATCATTAATTAATTAAATATAGCCAACCAAAAGTCTACTGCTAAACGTAGGACGAATATTTGCCATAGTTCCCTCTCTTAGCAAGTAGTTTCGCAACCGTAATTTTTTTATTATTTCGAGGTGTTATCACGAAGATACTGTTGCCTATCTCACGTTTCATTTCTCTTTGTTGTCTGTAATGATACTCACGGGATGGTAAGGTGTCTTAGAGCTTCTGAGTAATAATATATATTATTTGGTAGGAGGTAGTGAATTCTTTTTCACTGCCACTACACAGCATTATCAAGATCCTGCCTTACCTTCATGATTTACAAATATATCCATCCAAGCAGATAAAGCTTTGTTGAATATAATCGATGGTTTATTTTTCCGCTAAGCAAACGGTAAATCTATAAAATAAAAATCAATTACCGCATGTATGAAATATCATTTCTTAAGAAAGGTTGGACAGATTTCGATGAATATTTACACTTACAATTGAACGCGTTAAATGGCATTGTTGTTGAGATCTAGGAAACAGTCGTGTAGAGCCAGGGCGGATCGTTAGTAAGCATAATATAAAATTGGGATTACAAATAGGATCCCACTAGCTCACGTAGCGTGTGTCTGCCAAGGCTTAGTATTGATACCTCCCAAATTATAAATTACTAACATTACGAATTAAAATAAAAAAGTACGTATCTCAGTTAATTTAATTTATTTTTTTTACGATAATGTCTGTATTTTATTAATATTTAATTTTATAAAATGATACAAATTTGATGTCTATTTCAGGCATGTCGGAGAAAACCGTGAGTAGAATATCTAAAGAAGGTGAAGCTGCTGCCTCTACATCTCAAAAACTCAAGTTTCCTGGAAAACACCGTGAAAGACGTAAAACGGTGGATCTTGATGATTTCGATTTATGCGCAATAAGAAACAAAATCCATGAAATGTATACTGTAAGAAAAGTTGTTCCTACTTTAAATAAATTACTTGTAAAATTAAAGAATGACATAAACTTTGGTGGAGGTCGAACGACTTTGTGGAAAATTTTAAAACAAATTGGATTTCAGTATAAAAAGTGTGGTTCGAAACGGAAAATTTTAATGGAAAGGCACGACATAGTTGCATGAAGATGCAAGTATATCGTTACTATGAGGCAAAATCGAGCAGATGGTCGGCCAATAGTTTTTTTAGATGAAACATACATTCACGCATCGTATGCAGTGAAAAAATGTTGGCAAAAAGATGACGAGGACGGAGTACTAATAAGTGATTCTGTTGGAACGCGGTGGATAATTATTAATGCAGGTAGAGAAATAGGGTTTATTCCTAATGCTCAATTGATTTTTAAATCACAGAGTAAATCAGGGGACTACCATGACGACATGAACAGAACCAATTTTATAAAATGGTTTTCAGAGAAACTTATACCCAATTTGCCTCCGAACTCCTTAGTCGTGATGGATAACGCTCCCTATCATACCGTACAAGTAAATAAAGCACCTACTATGAGTTCCTCAAAACTTTAAATGCAAAATTGGATAACAAATAATGGATTGTCTTATATAGGTACCAACAATGCTGAAAGCAGAACTTTATGAAATTTAAAAGAGCACAAAGAAGCGCCGATTTATGAGGCTGACCAATTATTGCTTTCTCATGGCCATAAAGTGGTTAGGTTGCCCCCTTACCACTGCGATTTAAATGCGATTGAGTTTATGTGGAGTCTTTTAAAGAGACGAGTAGCCAGCAATAATGTCGGCCAAGAAGCTGGGAATATCGTGAAGTTAACTGAAGAAGCTTTTTCATCTATAACCCCTCAGGATTGGCAAAAGCAGTGTCAACACGTAAAAAATTTAGTAGACAAGTTTTATGTACTTGATGGCTGTATGGATGATATTACTGATAAATTCATAATTGAATTAGGAAATTACAGCAGCACAGATTCGGATACGACAGATGATGATGACGACGTTTGTGAAAGTGACAGTGATATGAGTATGTCTGGAATTGTTCCTTTCGACCATAATTATTGTCGGAAAAAATAAATCAATAAATAGTTTAAAAATTAAATTGTGTTCTCATTCACAACCTTACTAGTCTTATAACTAACTGTATATTATTTAAATAAGCAAGTAAAACATATTAATCAGGGGTTTTCAAGTTTAGATAATTTTGCCAACAACCACCAAGTGGGGTAAATGCTCCATATATTGTTGGCAACACCGTAGACAATGCTGCCATTTCCCAAGACAGGGGACATCTTACGGTGAACGGGCTATAGATAGAGAAACCTATAGACTAATGATTAGAGTGGCCTCGAGTGAGAAAGGACGATAACGTAATTTTAGGTTATACAATAATCTTTATGACTTTTAAACATATTTATATAATTTTTTTATTGTTCTAAGAACTGAACTGAACAAGATTCACCAATCTTAAGCCCACAAAACACTTTTTTCTCACTTAAACCAATCTGTAAACTCCTACGAACTGTCAAAGTTTTTTAGCAAAGTGTAGTTTGCTAAACAAAAAAAAACCGGCACGGAGAAAGGGACAAACAATCACACCGTTCTATCTCATTTCTATGAAGACGTATGCATAAATCTATCTTTTTCGTGTGCGAATGCGAAAGAAGGTGTCAATTTGTCTATAGGTTTCTCTGTCTACGACTAGCACAAACAAGCACAGAGCCGTCTACATTTTGCTAAACAACTTTAACCGCGTAGCGATTTAAGGAATTTACAAGTTGGTTTAAATGAGAAAAAAGTGTTTTGTGAGCTTAAGATTGGAGAATCTTGTTCAGTTCAGTTCATAGAACAATTAAAAATTTTATCTAAATGTGTTTAAAAGTCATAAAGATTATTGTATAACCTAAAAATTCGTTATCGTCCTTTCTCACTCGAGGCCACGCCGATCATTAGTCTATAGGTTTCTCTGTCTACGGTGCTAGTATATAGTTATCTGTGGAGCGTGAATCTATGATTGTCAATGCAGCGTCCGTTTGAAATGTCAGTTTGTTTTCAATTTTCATAATTTTGAATGTTATTTAGCTCGGTAAAGGGGAATTAAATTTAAAACATATTGCTGAAATGGAAAGTTCTATAACTGAACATGATTTACATAAATCTTTTCGATCGCCACCCCGGCGAAGAAGATCAACGTTCTTTGAGAGGAGAGATTCTTTGGGTGGGTGAAATAAACAATGCTTTTATAATAAGTCTATGTGCTTTATTTATTTTTCTTGTTATATATTAATTTAGCCGGAATTAATACAGCCTTATCTGACATAGGTTTTTTTGATTATGATCCATTATAAAACATATTTACAAAAAATTCGTAACTTACAGTTCCGCAACCATTGTCAGAAAATGTCGATCTTAATTTGTGCATAAAGGCTACAGATAACAAAGAAAAACATAATCAAGACCTCCTTAGGTATGTACTCTTATTTTTAATATATACATTTGATGACTTACTTCAATTTACGATGCTTTTCGTTCAATTCCAGATATTACAATAAACTCTTAGATGAGAAAGAACAGTGGAAGAAAGAAGTAAAAAATAGGAGAAACAAATATCATGATTTAAAACAGTAAGTATAAATAATTTACTAATATTGCCAATTTCTAATTTAAAGCTAATTCTTTAAGTGCACCAATGTTTTTAAGATAAAGTTGAATTTGGGATCTTTCACAACGATATAAATGACAAGGTATAGTTGCGCGAACAAAAATTTTTCATGGTTTAAATACTCATGAACTACCAGGGAACCAGTATTTCCACTTATAATTTTGGTTTTACCCAGAACCTGTAGAAATACTCCTTAAATTATTGTAAAAAAATCGAAATTACCTTATTTATTGCACCTAATTTTCAATATTTTAAAGAACAACATTGCAAGTTTTGAATATCATTTCACGTTTAAAACTCTTGAGTTTTGTGATGAAGGAGACATTCTCATTTTCAAATTATAATAACACTTAGCTCATATGAATACTGAAAATGTACTCATAACTAGGTAAAATATTATACCATTATTCCGATATACAGAATGAAATATTTTTCCTTCTACACTTTTCTAGCTCTTTTGATCCTATCTCCTTTGATAAATCTTTAAAAAAAACTACATTGGGTGGGTATAGCTACCTGAAGTTCAATTTTACCCCAAATTATCCAAAACCCTGTTAACTTGAAGAAACACCTGAAACCCTACCTATATTAGTAGATTTACCCAAAAATAGTGCAAAATATTTAAAAGTGGAAACACTACACGGGTGCACAGCACGCACATGAGCTTGCGTTGCTGCTCCATAAACATTTTGGCACCAATGAGTTGATGCTATTTGTAGTATAATAAGTCTATAGATCCTTTTAAAGAATTTTAAAATAGTTCATATTCGACCTATCAAGAGCACTTAATAAATTGATTTTCCCAGTTATACATATATTATTATTTCTTTTATCAATAATAGTATTCATAATAGTAGTTCATACCATTTAATGTAAGTTGTTTTTCAGGCAGTATCAAATAGCAGCAAAAGCGCCTAACAGGTCTAGGCTGTCCTACTCTGCATTATCAAATGATGATATAGAATTCTTAAAGGCAAAAGTTGGTATATCCAAATTAGTGGATAGCCAATTGAAATTACACAAATCAATTAAACAGACATATGCACTATTTAGAAGAGCAACAGAACTTGATGATATTATTCTGAGTAATAGTGAAGATAAAGTGAAAAAAATAACAGAGCATATTCTTGATAATAGCACACTAGAACCGGATGTATAAAATATACTACAGTAATTATTAAGGAAACCATTTTAATGGATTTAAACTATGTACAAATATGCCTAGGTATATAAATTGCCTATAATACTGTCAATTCTAATTTTAGCAAAAAAGGGTGGATGATTTTACCAATATTCTTTATTATTTGAAGATGCCAAAACTGTGTTAAAAGTTGTGTTAAATATTTATGTTAATTTACTTATTGATGCAATTGGAAAGAATAGAAGTTAAAAATTAAAAAGCAGGATTTTAAGGACTTTTGTTTCAGCTTGTCAAATTTGATGTAATTACTAAGTTGTAAATAATATAAATTTATGGATGTACATTATATTGTACATAAATTATTAAGAAATTGTAAATAGAACAATAAATTCTAATAATATCAGTTTTTTTTTTATTTAAGGGTAACTAAGGTATTAGGAATTATAAATCTTTTAATCATTAATAACAATTTATTTAAATAATTTATTTACAATTTCATTCACAGTACATAAAAATTAATGTTACCAATATTACTAACTTAAAATTGTACACATATAGGAATTAACAATCAAATAATAATTTAATCATTTGAATATACAATACATAATAAATTAGGTAAAATTCAAAGAAGGGAAAATAATGAGATGTAGAATTTTAATTTTTAAAATAAGGTTTTTGTCTTAATAAGAAGTACATAATATAGCAGCAGGAAAAACTGAATATATGACAATGTAACTTAACTGACTAGTTGAAATAGTTGCACTTGTCAGATAATTTTAGATTCCTTTACATTGAAAGGGCCTAAAATAAAATGGTTAATCACACTATGCAATAGTTTCTGTTGTTGATAAGAATTCTAAATATTTAAAGCTCATAGAATTATACAAAATGTCTTTGTTTTCAAAAAATAATTACACATCTTACTTTAAGACAGAGTACTTCTTTAGAAAATTAACTAAGTAAATAGATACCACAAACTCAATATTTACGAAAAGTGTAATTATGTAATGGTTTTAATTGTGAATACTAACTGAAAATAAAATAACAATGTTGTACAGTATTCATACACATTTACACTTATATACATATTCAACATTATTACGAAATTATTAAAAAAAAAATTACCACTGGTAAACATTTTATCAATCTCATATCACATTTAATTTTATTTGACAAAGTGCTCTTTTATTGCGATTATATAAATAACATACTGTGTACTCTGTACTGTGTACTTTACATAGAGTACCAGAAGCAGAACATAATGTTGGTTGTTTTCATTCCAGTAGTGAGTTATAATTTTTAGTATATAATCATAAAAACATTATGTTCTTACATTTTTAAATAAATAGGCAATGTAATAGATCTTGGTTAAAAAAATACGTCAAGCAGCAAGCTAAATCAATTATTACCAAATTTTATTTATATCGAATCAAGACATACAAATAAGAATCTGTGAATGTCTTGTATGGCAGTTTCTTTAATGAACTAAATTACTAAGACTTCAGTCATTTCAAAATCTTCAGATTGTGTTTCAGGAACTTTAATGGCATATAGTGTTTATAATATAAAACAGTCTTTGCCATATTACTCAACTAACATGTTTCATGTGAAAGCTTCGTCTAGTCTGTAACTTTTTGTCTTTGGCAGTCTTGTACTCTCGCCGACAGGGACTGTTCCTAAGATCTAAGATAGTGTTTATTTTTTCTACAATTTCCTTAGCTGTATCATGATCACATTCAAAATCATGAAACTTGTATGTTGTGTTTGGATGGAAGTAATTTGAATTACCTGAAAATAATTCATATGAATTTATGATACAATTTTATCATAATTTTTAATTCGTGTTTTACACAGTATTCTTAATACTCTTACACATTGCTTCAGTTAAATAAAATTTTGATTTGTTAAAACCTTTATAAAATGTAAAAGTCAGCTTTTGTTTAAATTTTAAAATTTTATTTATGTATACTAAATTTAATACAGTGATTTTATCAATTTTTATGAAACTAAAAATAATCTAGCAGCAGGTCAAAATTTATGTAAAAATGACAATTTCATATCTCTATGAAATTGTTTTTGCAAACTGGTGTAGATTTCATGTTCATAAAAGCTTTAAAAAAGCAAATCGGGATATTAGAAATATAAAGTTTTGCTTAGGAAGTTGATATTTCAGCCATAGTATAATTTAGGATATTTGTTTAGGAGTTAATGGTCTCTGGGTGCAAAAATCCAATTTTGTTTGAAGGTGAGGAAGAAAATATAATGTTACGAGCTTGAGGTTCGTGACAATAAAAACTGCCGATTGAATTACCAAAATTTACACTTTAATTTTCTTTACACAAATTAAAATTTAAAACACTAATAATTAATCACACTGATTCACTTTATTTCGCTCAGAAGCTTCGCTTGCCTCGCCAAATTCAATACTGCCCCGATCGCGGGTTGCGGCGGCTTTAAATACACATTTTCACCGAAACATCCAGAATATTACAATGGATACGGGCGCCGACCAACCAGACGCAGAAAGTTCGAGTGTGGGGCTTCCAGAAAGCTTAATTCTTCTGATTAATGAAATGCATTATGCATTAATTCTTCTATTCGATACCAGATGGCGCTGTTGGTCCAAAGTCAAGATTGACATTTTCTAGGAAGCCCTCCTCGCTCTCGTCCACACTAGATGGCGCTAGTGCCGGGTACATGACGTCAACTTAGGCGCGCAACACTGCCCCTTCCTAAGACATGCTCGTCCCGAGCATTATCGGCTCCATAATAACGCGCCAGGCGATCCACATGGACGATCTTAGGAGTCTCTCTTGCGTCTTTCTGTAACGGCTCCGCAATGTAAGCTACCCATGTCACCAATCAATTTCGATGCTCCTTTACTACGTGTCTGAGGTCCCCTCACAGCCGCACAACTTGTACATGTGCGACAGCAATCCTCGACATCGTCACGATAATGGACCCAGTAAAACTGTTCTCGGATCTTCAGTAGAGTTCGTTTAACTCCCAGATGGACTCCTGAACAACCATTATGGTGCAGCTCTAGAAAATTCGGCACTTTAGCTTTAGGGACAACCATTTGAAAACGACAGCTGTCTCCTCGACCATTGTCCAATTTACGGCACAGGACTCCATCCTGAATCAGCAAGCTGTCCCATTGGGCCCAATAGCTTCTAGTGGTCGAACTCATCGCTGAGACGTCGCTCTACTTAGGCTTGGTAGCACGGACCTTCATCCATTCCATCGGCTTGATGTCCGGATCTTCCTGCTGTGCATGTCGTAGGCTCTCCTTCCACTCGTTGCTGAGGTTGTCTGTCCTGAGCATCATCACGGATACCACTTCCTTACTCTCTTGCCTAGTACAATGTTTGCAATGTTCAGGACAAGGTCTTCTTGACAATGCATCTGCGTTGCCATGAGATTTCTCGCTGCGATGACTGATAATAAAGTCGTATTCCTGCTGCTGCTGGGCGGTGATGTTAGCCGCACTTCCCTTCTGAGATCGTTCACCTTCCCTTTCTAGGGTTCGCTTAGGGCAGCTGGATCGAAGATGGCCCCTTTCCCCACAGCCATAGCACCTAGGGCTGTATCTTTTGTTGTGGTCGTGAACCGTATCTGCTGCAACCTCCCTAGCGTAAGGGGAAAGATAATCCTGCCACCGCCAGGCGGTGCCGTTAGCTGCACTACCCTCTCGAGATCGATCAACTTCCCTTTCTACAGTTCGCTTAGGGCAGCTGGATCGAAGATGGCCCTTTTCCCCACAGCCATAGCACCTAGGGCTGTATCCTTTGTTGCGGTCGCGAACTGTAGGTGCTGCAACCTCCTTGACGCGATGGGAACGATAATCCTGCCGCACGGCTTCCACCTCCAGTGCATGGGCCAAGGCGTCCTTAAGCGTCTCGTGGTGCCCGAGCCTCACAGCAGCTCTGACTTCCAGGTCGCGGATGCCGTCGATGAATGTCTGCACCAGGTACAGACCGGTATGCTTTTCGCACCAGCTTCTCCACCTCTAGAGCCCACTGCTGCAGGTTTTCGTTGATGCGCTGCATGCGATCTTTAAGCTGCGCACGAAAGACGTGTTCCAGGTGAGCGTCGCCATATCTCGCCTGCAATGCCTCAAGGAGCTACTCATAAGTCACTTCCTCACCGAGAGCTTCCAGAACTATTAAGGCCTGGTCGCGCAGGCCTAGTGTGAGAGCAGTCATAGCCTGACTTTTATTCCAGCCGTTCGCTTTCATAACAGCCTCGAACTGGATTTTGTAGGCCGACCAGGAAGAAGTCCCGTCAAACAGTGGCACCTTGAACCCACGTAGCGAAGGTGTTGTAGCTACTACGGGAGCTGTAATTACATCCCCCAGCTTGAGGTCGTCCAGCGTTTTCTTCGCGTCAGCCATCACGTTGTCAACCCGATTGTTCACTTGGTCAATTCGGGTTTCAGCTTTCTCGATTCGGGTTTCAGCTTTCGCGATTTGGGTTTCAGCTTCCGACAGGCGATTGTAATGCTGAGCAACCCTATCCTTCACCTCCTTTATCTCCTTCCCGAAGGTAGCGTGAAGGTCCTTCATGAGGAGCAACTGCTCTTCCAACCGACGGGCCTGTTCCTCTTGTCCGCCCCGCAGCTGCTCTTCCAATCGGCGGGCCTGTTCCTCCTGCCGGCGAGCCTGTTCCTCCTGTCGGCGAGCCTGCTCCTGCAGCATCACCATCAGAACACCTAAGTCAGGTGCTGCAGATGTAGGAGCTACTGACGGGCCTGCAGCCGGTGGCTGGCCCTCCGACGTCTGCAGCGTTCTCTTCAGCAGCACCACCAAATCATCTCTGATCCATCTCCTGATGGCGATTCATAATGATTTCTTATATTTACGCGAACACTACACATTGATTAAAACTATTTTTACGGATTTTATCGCGTTTATTTTACTATTATTTTTAATTCCCGACGTTTCGGGCGGTTTCCAGCACCCATGGTCACGGGGGACTGAGATGACCGACGTCCCGATGTCATTGTTAATAACACACTGAGTACTTCACTTTATTTCGCTCCGAAGCTTCGCTTGTCTCGCCAAATTAAATACTGCCCCGATCGCGGGTTGCGGAGGCTTTAAATACACATTTTCAGCAAAACATCCAGAATATTCCAGTGGATACGGGCGCCGACCGACCAGACGCAGAAAGTTCGAGTGTGGGGCTTCCAGAAAGCTTAATTCTTCTGTTCGATACCAGATGGCGCTGTTGGTCGAAAGTCAAGATTGACATTTTCTAGGAAGCCCACCTCGCTCTCGTCCCCGACACTAGATGGCGCTAGTGCCAGGTACATGACGTCAACTTAGGCGCGCAACAATAATATATCACTTCCAGTTGTTAATTATGATTTAAGGTTTCAACATTAATAAAAATGTTAAAAATACCTGTAGTGCGGTCATTAAAGGCAGCGTTATGACTAGGAGAATACACTATTCTAAATGTGGTCTTGTTGGCTTTAGACTCCAGTATTTGACACCATGCCACAGAGTCTATACTATGCAGGAAATATTTTGACCTTGACTGTAAATACGATAATATTAGAACATAAAAAATTAGATAAATACAATATATTGAATAAGACTTGCAAAGTGTTAAAAATAAGATTCAATTTATAAAATTGATTCCTCACCCAGAACGCATGTTTATGTGTAATAAGGGGCTCTACTTCGATTCTGTCCAATGATACCACCAACTGAACTGATGTATTTGTTCGCACTTTTCTTAACATATGCACTTTATAGGCCTTACATTGTGGTGCTTCAGTTGCAATTATATGTGCCTGAATTTTGTCTAAATTCAAACCACCAGCTCTTTTTTCTGCAACATGTTTCAATTTATGTACCGAATGATAACATCTCCATCTATGTTGATCAATAATTTTATAACGTTTAAAAATTGAATAAAACTATTATTTACGGATTTTATCGGCGGTTTCGGTGCTTCACGTCTCTGTGCTCCGGGAAGTCTGCAGTCTGCGAACATGTTCAAGATCGTCCCCACCATTACATTCGATTTAATAAACCAAAAATCCTCACAAAAGAACACCAATTCCTACCAAGGATGATACGCGAGGCTATTGAAATTAAAAAACATCCAAATTTCAATAGAGAAGATGGATGGGTGCTGCCAGCTGCTTGGGATCCTATAATTAACAAAATTAAACCCAAACCCAAGCATACCACTGCAAGACTTCATGATACTATAAGCTCGTTTTGCGTAAATCGGACCAAAAATTAATATTCAAAAACTGAAGGTAGCCAGACTAGCTATGACATTGGGACGTCAAACATCTCAGTCCCCCCTGTGACCATGGGTGCTGTAAAGCACCCGAAACGTCGGGATAATAAAAATAAATTAAAGTAATTAAATGTGATAAAATCCGTAAATAATAGTTTTATTCAAAGTGTTCACGTAAATTTAAGTAATCATTAAGGTTTAAAAAACAAAAATTACAGTAAAAAAACTTTTATTTTCTATTTTTCAGAAATTAGTGGTAAAGGTTATCTTTGATTTAAGTAAGCACATTTACGATCCTATCTAGGTTCATGTATGACAAAGAGGATACCTTCATTAACTGCTTTGATAGCACTTCTTACTGCCTCAGAAGTGGAGCTCCCTCCTGTGTTATGTCTAGAAGTGTTATGATGGCTTTGTCCAGAATCTGAAGCTTTTGGAAACACATGAAAAGCTCCACTTAACACAGAGCAATCTGGAATCGAACTTGTAGCTCTATCAAAAACAATCTTGCTTTTTAAATCAACTAAACCAAGGCAAGTGAAACCAAACTTAGAACAAGGTTCATTGGCATCCAAGCAGGGGAAAGCCAAGTCAACTTCTCCATCATCCTCTGCTATACAAAGTCCGTAGTCATGCACAGATCCAAGTGATATTTCTGGGTGTTCAATGCTGGGAATAATAATAACAGATTTATCCTGTACACATCCTATGTTAAAAACAAATATAGTAACTGTATCAGGCTTTATGAAAAAAGGACAATGGAAATTATTTATATTTTCATTTCAAATAAACAATTTTCATTTAAATTCAGCAAAATTGTTTATAGAGAAATGCTGGAACTACACAGATCACCCAACCATAGAAAATTGTATTGAAAATTGAACTTAGACAGATTTAAAATTCAAATCCATTGGTTTCATTGAAATACATTTACACAAAGGTTTTTAACCCCTCAATCCTCTTAAAATTTCCATGCAGTCGCATGTGTCCGTCAAGTCCCGAGCGGTTGCATGCGATCGCACCCACCCAACAGCACTAAACCATTAAAACTTATATTTATAGACTACTTTTCTATAAAGAAGTTTGGCATTATGGAATCTATACAAAATTCTCTATCCTGTGGTCTAAACAAAAGTCAGTTACTCTATGTATTTTATTTTTATTCTCCTGTGAATTTACGACATTTGCCAACCATACAAAAATGGCGCAATTTTTTTCTAATTGCAAATTTTTGGCATGGTGGCATTGGCATTTTGGCATTTTGCAATGGCTCTGCCATGGTGGCAAAAAAAGACATGGATTCATTTATTGAAGTTGGACAGTTGAATGATACTGTAGTCTTAGTATCTTTCATCAAAGATTTTTTTTATAGAATAAGGGTAATAAAGAAGCACACCATAAGATGTTAAGTGAATACTGTGTCTCATAGACATCTATTTTCTACTAAGAATCAAAACGTAGATGCATTGTGACCCTTAAGAACTTAGATAGAATGCCTAATTACCAGTAAAAGGAGTCCCTGGTTCTCTACACTTGTTAAATGAAACACAGCAGCAGTAAGCTGCTATTTTACCCTAGTATTCTGTGAGAGTAGTCCCTCCCTGGTTAAGCCAACTAACTCGTACAACCATAATATAACTGCAGTGTGACTATTATATTGTAAAAGGTTAGTCAATTACCTGTACTTATAGCAAGTGAAGCCTATTAAATCCTTTATTTTGGCACTGGCAATAACACACACAACTAATGGGTAGTTCTGATGCTTTTCTGGTAGCATTGTCATAAATATTTTAAATGATTTTGTAGGGAGCCCTAGTTGTGCTGTTCCATCAAACTTTGCATATTCCAGATATTGACGATAGGGAAGATCAGGGCATTGCTCTAACTGTTCAGCCAAAAGAGATTTCTTTTTTTCTTGCTTCTTTATATCCATTTTTGCAAAGGTTTCTGCCATTTGTTCAGCTGTAAGTTGAGTTGGTGCATCCTCCCATTTTATAACTTTAATTTTAGCTGCCTTTTTTAATGCCTGTTCTTTTTTGTCAAGCCACTGTGTAGTGTTTGATCTTTGCCTACAAATAAATTCTTCTAATAAATTAGTAATGAATAATCAAGAACCCAACTGCATTAATTTATATGTATAAATAAAATTGAAGTGGCTATCTGTATTATCAAAATAAGTGACTTTTATTGAGGCCAGGGGGCTATTTATTTACATACTTTTAAAACATGAAGAGTTATTTGCTAAATTTTAGTATATCTGCCTGTCTAGGCTAATCTTGAGGATTGGCCAAACTGATTCTGATGAAACTTTACAAACAGATAGAGGTCAATGCCAGGAATGTTTAAGGCTACATTTTATCCAAAAAATTATGTTTTATGTGAAATTGAAAAATTTATAAAATAATTGGTCATTGTTAATTATTACAAAAAATATTTAAGACAACAATATATCAATTTAACATAAAAGCCTATTATTTTGCAATTGGTTAATAAGTAATGGGGTCCATAAATAAAGATTTCATTTGGCAATTTACACTTAAAAATCTGTTAAACCATACACGCCATCTTATGGGACCATATATGGAGAAAGTATATGTTCAGCACTAAACTTTTGACAAATAATAATAAATGAATGACCAGCTGTAATTTATATTAAGTTTCTATTTTGTATGCTATGCGAGCAATTAAATACTTGACGCCATAACATGAATAAAATAGGCACAATCCTTAATAACTCAGCACTTACTCTATCAGAGGAAAATATTACCTGTGAGGTAAGAAATCTTCGTGGCGTATATAACTTCCACATATAAGATCATCTTCTTCACTATCTTCTATATCTGGATAAGCATCAAACTGTGTCACAATTTCCTTCTCTTCATTTGTGTCAAGGCCTTGTTCTTTTATTTTACTAGTACTTGGTTGATATATGCCTAATTCTTTAAGTTTCTTTTTCTCTTCTAAGGCTTTATTTTGAAATATTTTTGAAAAATCTTCGCCTGCCATCACAATATCGCACAAACCTGTGTCATCAGTAGCAATAAACGCTTCTCGTATATTTTTTAAAAGCCAGATTTTATTATCGTAAGTAGCCATTATAAATTTTACTTTTGATTGTTTTTGTTAGATAAAATATCAACAAAAATTAAACACAAACACAATGCACATGTCAAATCCGAAATATTGTTTATTTATCTGCAGTGCTGCCAACTGTTCGAGGAATTCACCCCTAACAAAGAGTATTTAATAACTACGATTTACCCATTAGATCAACTTTTAAAATTATTTAAAATCATAGATATAGTATAGTATAGATTGGCGATGAAGTGCTTAGGGCCAAGCTCTTCTTATAATTTTGAGGATTAGGGCGCTCAGAGCCATGAACATGAACATAGAAATAAGGAGTATCTGCGAAGTAATTTTTTAATTTTTGACAAAAAGAAACATTAAAAAGTGGTGAAATGTTAAAAATAATAATAATTTATTATAATTAAAATTATAAAACACATTATTGAGACAACTTAGCGATCGCAGAGCCTCATTTATTTTGTCCATATTTCTCTGACACTATTTTCTACAGCGATCGTTCTACTGTTCTCTAACCTCCATGCTTAAAACAATTACTGACGCACCCATAGTAAGTCAGCTCACTAATACAAACAAGCCGGCACGCAAACATGCACACCATAGTAAGTCTACCGCCTGCCATTACGCTCCAAACCGCGCCCGCGTAATGTTATGAGTTGAAACTATATCTATGAGTTGAAAGATGCCGTCTTGTGTGGTGAAAACCTATCAAAACCATAGTGGTTTCATTAAAAAAAAGGCCGGGGGCTTACTTTTAACTCTTTCAACTAGTTGATTCATAAACAGTTAACGTTAATACGCTGACAGGAAATCAACGGTTGAATCAACTATAATATAGTTCATTGATTCAACACTCAACTCTAGTTCGGTGTCACATTGTCGAATATTTTTGAATAACAAGATTTCTTTCGTAATAATTATAATATAACTATAGTATAAAAAATTAAGATCCTTTGTATCCCTAACCCATATGGATCAATGTCTAAAATAATACTTTTTGAAAGCTTTTTTTTTAATAGGTACATGATGTATCTATTAAAAAAAGCTTTCAAAAAGTTTAGTTTAGTAGTTTCAAAAAGTAAATACGGTTAAAACACTCTTTTAATTTCAGATTGCCGAAAGTTGCGAATTAGCAAATAAATGGGTGCTATCAATAAAAACTATAAAAATATTTTTATTTAATTAATTTTTATGAATATTTACCATTTTCGTTTATATATTTATACAGCCAAACCAGTTGACAAAACTATTTAAATAGCTAATCAATTAGCCATCAATCTTGGCACATCACTATACAACCTCTCTAACTGCGCTTTTTATTAGTTTGTGGGTCTAACTACGTATCAGTACCTATAAAACATCTGATTACGCTTGGCATAACGAGCAAGGAGCGATACGCGCTCTCTATAGCTTGCTTATTTATACTCTAAGACCAAAGAGGCGAGACCAAAATAAAATTACATCAGTTTGCGAGTGATGTGTATGTGTACCAACCACTTAGTTCATACATAAAGATCAAGAATTTTTAATTTAAAGTTGCTGAAAGAAACACTGTTCTTAAAAAATTATATGTATGTTATGATGTGTATGTAGATAGTTAAAATGTAATATAAGGTTATTACAGAAAAGGCTTTTAAAATAGAATAGAATTATTTTTATTCAATACAATACTATGACCACTGGTTCGAGGAAAACCTCTTTCTTGGGAAGAACCAGCAAGAAACCCAGCGGGACATTTCTTTTAAACAGAATTAATTTACAATATACCACTTTATACTAGGCTACAATAAAAGTATCGGGAATGGAATATTTCCACTGTTCCTGTCATATTAAAATCTTTTTAATTGAAAACTCCTTGGTTTTAAAAATCGAAAACCATTTATTTATTTAAAAAAAGATTCTCGGTCTTGTCACAATGTTTTGTCAAACTTTTTTAGTCGTTGAGAAAATGGAATTGACTCGAGAAAATTCAAGAGCGATGATTTATTATAACTTTCGAAGTGGTTTAACACAAAAATAGTGTGTTGACCGGATGATTTCTGCATTTGGTGATGAAGCCCCATCCAAAACCACGATTTATCGCTAGTTTGCTGAATTTCAACGTGGACGTGTCAAGCTAAGTGATGATCCCCGTCAAGGTCGTCCAAAAACTGCAGTCACCCAAGAAAACGTTGATGCTGTGCGTAAGCTGATTGAGGAAGATCGACATGTGACATACCGCGAAATTCAGGCAACTTTAGATATTGACATGAGTCAAATACAAATAATCTTGCATGAACAATTAGGTGTAAAAAAGTTGTTTTCCCGATGGATACCGCATTCGCTCTGTGAAGAGCAAAAAACGGCTCGCGTTACTTGGTGCGTCAGAACTTTCGAAAGATTCCACGGAGGGTCCTCAAATGCTGCATACAACATCGTATTAGGCGAAGAATCCTGGATCCTTCCTGCCTGTCTTACCAGGTCGTCACTCCATCCAGTGGGGGGTCGCCCTACACTACGCCTACAGGTACGAGGCTGCCACTCGAGAACCTTTCTTCCCCATCGGTTATCGGTTCTTCTAGCTATATGGCCGGCCCATTGCCACTTTAGCTTACTAATCCGTTGGGCTATATCGGTCACTCTGGTTTTACTGCGGATATCCTCATTTCTGAGTCTATCACGCAGAGAAACTCCGAGCATAGCCCTCTCCATAGCTCGCTGAGCGACCTTGAGCGTCTTCATTCGGCCAGCAGTGAAGGACCACGTCTCAGATCCGTAAGTCATCACTGGCAACACGCACTGGTTGTACACTTTAGTTTTCAGTGATTGAGGTATACCTCACCAGAAGACCAGAAGATGTGTCCCAATTTCCCGAACGCTGCCCAGCCGAGTTGAATCCGTCGATTGACCTCTCGGTCGAAGTTGGACTTACCTTGTCGGACTATTTGTCCCAGGTAAACGTACTCGTCAACAACTTCGTGCATAGTGCTCCCAACGACCTACAACAACACCTATGCCGGTAAGGTGTGACATGGACATTAAACATGATCTTTGTTTTGTCCATGTTCATCTTAAGACCTATCCGTTAAGAGACACTATTGAGGTCAATGAGCATAGTGCTAAGGTCCTCCAGCGATTCTGCCATAAGGACTATATCGTCGGCAAATCGAAGGTGAGTGATGTACTCGCCATTGATGTTAATACCGTATCTTTCCAGTGCAGTAGCTTGAAAACGTCTTCCAGCGCATCGGTGAAGAGTTTCGAAGATATAACGTCACCCTGTCTTACACCTCTCTGCAGTTGGATAGGTTTCGAACTCTGGTTCTTTACTCGGATAGCCATCGTAGCCCGTACAAACTCTTCAGCACTTCGATATACCGACAGTCAACTTGGCACCGCTGAAGGGACTGTAGCACCGCCCAAATTTCAACGGAATCAAAGGCTTTCTCATAGACCACATACGCCAGGCAAAGTGGCAGATTGTATTCCTCGATCTTCTGTACAATCTGCCGCAAGGTATATATGTGGTCTATGGTACTGAAGCCTTTTCTGAAACCGGCTTGTTCGGGAGGCTGGAAGTTGTCGAGTCTGCGTGCGAGACGATTCGTACTGACTCTCGAAAACAGCACGTAGACGCGGCTCAGAAGGGAAATCGGTCTGTAGTTCTTCAAGAGAGCGTTGTCGCCTTTCTTAAAGAACAAGACTACCGCACTTCTGCTCCACGCCTCTGGAGTAGTGCCACCATGGAGGACGGAATTGAAGAACTTCTGAAGGACTTCAAATACCGGTGTTCCACCCGCTTTCAGAAGCTCCGCTGTAATTCCATTGGGGCCCTGCCGTTTTTAAGGTGTTGGAGAGCCATTCTAATCTCGCTCAGACTGACGTCCGGGATATCATCGGAATAGTGTCGGGTAAGACTTGCTCTTGGATCGTTACTCACACTTGCGTGTGGCTCCAACGATGATGTGTACAGCTGCCCATAGAACTTCTCAATCTCACTCAAAATCTCAGGTGTCAGCCGGAAACGATGCTGCCACACTCAGTCTTCAGCTTTGACAGTTAGCTCTTTCTGGCAGACAGATCTCTGGCAAAGACTTTGGAGCCCTGGTTCCGCTCGATCGCTTCTTTAATACGAGCAGTATTAAAGTTGCGTAAGTCTCGCCGCATGCATTTGGAGATCTGTCTGTTCAGTTGCCTGTATGCTGTCAAATCTGTTGACGATTGCAGCCTTATCTCCCGTCTAACAGCCATGAGATTAAGAGTGTGATCGGAAAGTTTTTGTGTTCTTCTGCGGCGGGTCTTGCAGAACTTAGCTCCGACCGCATAGACAGTTTCCACGAGCTTGTCATTCATATCGTCCACTGTATTGCAATCTTCTAGGCACTGAAAGCGGTTACCTAACTCGAGCTGAAAGGTTTCGGGATTCTGGATTAGAGCACGAGGGGGACGGAGCGTTGACTTCATTAGACGAAACCTCTCCAACTTAACGTTTAGGTTCAGTGTGCCTCTAACCATTCGGTGATCGCTACCGGTTTTCACCCTTGCGATCACTGAGATATCACTGAACAGTTGGCGTCTGTTCGTCTTTATGAAGTCAATCTCATTTTTTGTCGAACCGTCGGGGCTCGACCAGGTCCACTTCCTGTACAATGCTAGTGAAATAAGAGGAGCCGAAATACTTATGTCGTCTCGAAATTCCTATGTTGATACAGCTATTGGTTACTTTGAAGTTAAGAGAGAAAGAAGCAAATGTGTTTTGAAAGCAAAAGTGACCCCAGAGCACCGGATTCGAACAAAAATGTACACGGTTTCCATTACTATAAATGAAGACAGTGAAGTTATTGAAAACTTAATCTGTGATGACTCTGCTGCATCTGCAGGCGGCTGCAAAAATGGAATTTGTTTTGCACACTGGATCATCAAAAGGACTGAAAAGCCATCAGTTACATCTGTCTCTTGCTACTGGCAGAAACCCAGACTCAGTGAAGCCATCACCAGTGGTATGCCACTGCTAGCTTCAAACCTAGGAAAGAAGAAGACTTTTAAAAAATCCACTCCACTATAACTTTGCATAACATATTAGAAGAATGTAAGTACAAAGAAGAATCTCTTGATGATTCCAGTGTATTTCATATTATGTTAAATTATTATAAGCATTTTAAAGATATAGGAGTATGTTTTGATAATTTTAAGATTTACCGTGCAAATCTAGTCACAAATGAGTTAGTACATGAAATTGAACGGGCAACGAAAAACCAAGTGTTTATTATTATTATGTTGCTTTATGGCATTCTTTGAGACAGGGGAGAGTTACTGCCTCTAATATTTACAACACAATAAATTGCACAACTGCTAATGGTGTATTGTTCAAATCTATAATGGGTGGGTATAAAGTGCCAGAAACCCCAGCAATACAAAGAAGGCAAACGTCTGGAGAACTTGGTAAAAAAAGAGGTAGAGGGTGAACTTGATTTGGAGATAAAGGACTGTGGCTTCGTGCTGGTATCTGGCATTATAGGGGCTTCACCAGATGGAATCACTGACAACTATGTTGTTGAAGTAAAACGTCCATCAAAGGAATCTACAATAAAAACTATGTAAACGATAAAAACGAAATAATGGACAGATACAAAGCCCAGATAATACTGCAAATGTATGTAGTAAACAAAGAAAAGGGACTTTTTTGTATTGCGGACCCAAAATTTGAACAAAATAAAAAAATAAACACAGTTTGGGTACTATCTGACAAAGAATACACATTAAAATTAATTGAAGCTGAAAAATTTTGGCAACAGTTTATTTTTAACAATATTGTAGAATGTGTTAAGTTAGGTTAAATGTAAATATTTTGTTTTTATTGTGTTGTAAAATATGTTAATTAATTACTTTTTCAAAAATGAAATACATGGAAAAAATATTTTTGACTTTGACTATTATTATTATCCTACTAAAATCATTCATCTATTCTTCTATACTAATATTAATATTTTAAAGAGTTAAATGTTTCTAAAATTGTTTGATGTATGTTTGAAAGTACTGATCCGATCATGAAAATTATTTTACCTACAGGAAGCTACATTATCTGTGGGTGCTATGGGCTATTATAGTTTTCCCAAAGTCCCGGGAAAGCATTTAGTTCTATATATATTTCATAGTTAAAGTGAATGTCTTATTTTATAGTAACTAGTGACAAAGTTATTCAAAAAATCCCCTCGATTCTTGTAAAATAATAAAAAAAATTCTTTTAAGAATAAGATTTTTTATTAGACATAACAATAACAGGTACACATTCATTTATAAAGAAATAACTTAATAATCAATATCCTTGAACGAATTAACCACTGGACCCGACATAAAACACAAATGTATGAAAACTCATTCAACCAAGTGGAGAATAACGCGCACGAAGATTTTATTAATATAAACACAGATACAAAATTCGTAGAAGTCCACTCTATTTCTAGTGCTTGACCGTAGTCGATAAAATATATCGATGAACGAATGAGAAAGAAAAGGCGTATCGTAAATAAGCTGTAAGACAAAGGCAATAAGGGATAATGAAGGTGAGATAAGCTTCCGATATTTAAATTTTAATTAAAATAAGAAGCAGGACATTGTTATGGATTTTTTATTCAATAATAGTTATGATAACCGTCAAATTTTTTGTTAAGTTTCAATTATTTAAATAGGTTTACTGACTTTTATTATGTATAATCTTTCTTAAAATGTGTTTCTTAGAATTTCTTTTGTTCGCTTGTTTTCTTATATAAGCAATTCTAATGTTTAAATACTTTTCAGCAACGGCTTTTGTTAATTCTTCGACGTGATTCACGTCGTCATTTTCAAATTTATGGAAATGAATGTCTTCGTACAACGGAATTTGCAGCAATGTTTCT
The DNA here is from genome assembly GCA_907164705.1 of Parnassius apollo. NCBI lineage: Eukaryota > Metazoa > Arthropoda > Insecta > Lepidoptera > Papilionidae > Parnassius > Parnassius apollo. The sequence goes on from CAJQZP010001367.1 coordinate 738,205, forward strand.
GTTACTTTCGGGAGAAGAAAGTCTGTTGTGTAATCTTTTTTAGTTTTTTATTCTGAACACTCTTAGAAGTTCGAGTTCGCAGTGCTAACAAATAGCTATGGTATCACTTGAGGGAAGTATCACTTTTCCCTTGTCTTTATGAGCAATGAGACTGCCTTCATTGGTGTCATTTTCTGTTTCTTTGCATTAGTATTAAAACAGTCAGTATCGAAATGTACACTGCACATGGCGCTGTGTTTCGTCAGAATCCAGGTTTCACCTCTACGCCCTGCTTCTACCGAGAAGGGTCACTGAAAAATCTGAAAATTCGTGTAAATCATGTGATTAAATATTTTAAGTACAGATACTAATTATAATTTTTGCATTTATAATATTTTAATTTAATTATAAAAATTATTACATATTATAAATTTATTGACATCAGATTGTAGGATACTGTTATATAAGTATTTTTAAGTGTTATTGTATTGTACAAATAACATCATCATTCAATCGGTCATATCGTCAAATATCGATATATCTTTCGACATGGTCAAGCAATAGTCGATGTCAAATTGACTTACTCCACAGTTTTAGTCATTTGTTCTGTATGGTATATCCAGCCATTTTGTGATGGTTGTCAGATGTCAACAATACATAGAAATATCCACTATATTTAACATAGTTGGATAATACAAAATTTTACTTTACATTTGGTTAAATTTTGTGATAAATAACAATAAATGTAATAAAATAATGTACTTACAAGTAAAAAGAAATAGTGCTGCTTTGGCCGCTATAGTTTTTACACCATTTAACTGACATTTAGTCATTTTTGGGAGATGTTTTGTTGACAAGTAAGTGCTTGATACTGACGCAAAAATAAACGACCAAGGCTAGAATTTCCTGGTTACGGACAAGACTGGTATAGGTAAGTCCGCTTATTATGTCGGGTCCAATATCATTAACATTAAGTTAAAATATGTTTTGTGCTGTTCTTTCAATTTCACTTATTAAAGTGTTTTAGGGATAAAACATATTTTAACTTAAGAGTTTATGAAAACAGAAAAGAGTTATCACAAGTAAAATAAAAAGTAATTATTGATTGTTAGCAAGTTGTCCCATTTTCAACTCGTCCCATGTGAGAAACTTGTCCTATTTGCAGCTCGTTCGTTCCGTTCGCAACTCGTCCTGTTCGCGACTTGCTTCATTCACATATCCCATTAACATAGAATAACCATTAAATCCTGAGACATGTTTAACTTGTTTAAAATATTATCGAAATAAGTTCAGCTTTTTAAACATATAAATGTCACAAACAGATAGTAAAATTGTTGTGAATTCAAAATAATATTAATATCGATTTCAAAATAAAACACAATATGCAATAAGAATAGAATAGAAATAAATATATATAATAGAATAGAGATAGTCAACAGTAGTTCTTATATCATTTCAAAATCAACATAATTATCGTTTATATTCTAATAATCAATCAGCATAAATGTTCACCTAGTTTCACCTTATAGGTAATAATAATAATGTTTTTTGTTACCTATTTAAACTTTACTAGTTGTAAAATTTTACCTTTTTTCAAAATATTATTATGGGATGAAAAATTATGCTGAATGATTATTAAAATACAAATTATAATTATGTTAATTTTGAAATGAATAATAAGACGAATTATTGTTGATTATCTCTATTGTGTATTATTTTAAAATCCATATCAATGTTATTTTGAATTCATACAATTTGACTATCTGTTTGTGATGTGACATTATATGCCTAAACAGCTAAACTGATTTCAATAACAAAGAGTTCAAACCGGTCACAGGATTTATGTTCTATTTTGATGGGACGAGTCGCGAACAGGATGATTTGTAACCAGGACGAGTTACGAATTGGACAGGTTTCTCACATAGGACAAGTTACGAATGGGACGACCTGCTAACGACCCTAAATTATGTACTAAAATCTAAAAAATAAGTTAAATTTCAGTATTATAGGTACAAAAGAACTAAAAATATTTAATTAAAATACTAAAAATAAGAATGGACTGTATTACAAGAAGTAAGCAAATTTAAAAGATACATGCATGACACCTAGCAAGTAGTTTGGCTAAGTGGAGGCTCACTACATTGTATCTTCTTCCAACATCAAATAACAGAAATCAAAATCAACAAAATGTTAAGTTAAAATCAAATTATTTATTTTTAAGTAGGAATTTTACAAGATTCTCTTTTAGAAAGTCAAAACTAATTAATAAAATGGTGTAGTTAACTTACAAAAATGTAAGCAAATACATGTCAAAAATTAAAAAGACTACCAATTATTTCTTTCATTGAGTTGGAGTAACAGTCCTTACCGACCAGCAGTCTTTGTCGTTAATATAATCATCTGTCTTGTAATATAATAACAATGTAAATCAATAGTTAAAAATTCTTTTTTATGGGTGATTGCAAGTTTATCAGCCCACAATTCACAACAACTGCATCATCCACACAGTTGACCAATTTATTATTTATAGTTGAATGAGGCTTCAAAAACTTGTACAATCTCACTCTTTGTATCACTCTTTCTATATGTATTCGCAGGCTAGCTATCACTTTGGATTCAATAGCCTCCATTTTGGTCATCTTTTTATTAGCTGATACAGAAGGTGGACGACGACTACTTTCAAGATGTTTGAAACCTCTATCAGCTAAAACAACTGAGTTTGGCTTAACAATGTCGAGGAAACCACTTTTCTCTACTAATTTAACATCTGTGATTCTCCCAGTATATCCTTTAGATATAAAGGTTATGAAACCATCAGGATTGGCACTTATTAAATATTTTATGGTGTTGCAGTTTTTGTACTGCAACCATGTAGCTGATTGTTCTACAGGTTTGTTTGGTTTTTCTATTTCTATCTCAAAACAATCTATAATGCTCTGTACATTAGAATAGTCTTTATTTGTTCTAAAAGAAAGTGGCAAGTTTTTTTAATATCAGTAAATAAATTGTGTACATATTGTGGAAATCATATATAAAACCCTAGGGAAAATTCTTTGAAGTGTTCTCTCTGATACATTAAACAAATCAGCTATCTTATAAAACGGATCACCATGTTTTAATTTAAAGAGCACTGTTAAAATATGTACTGCTGGCATTTTTGTATCATTACAAATGTAATCAATTAACCAAAAGTAGTTTTTGGGAACACCCAAATATCTATCAGGAGACCTTTCTACTTTTTTTTTGAAATCAAGGGCAAGAGGCACATCATATTCTTTTAATGTAGAATCAGTATTTGTTTCTTGCCCTGATATTTCCACAGTACTTGTGTAGAAGGCAAATATTCTTCTTCAGATTTAATAATATCTTCTACTTGACATGTAAGTCCTTGTTTCTTTCTAACTGTATTTACTGCTTGGTCAACCATAGAGATTTCTACTTATGTGCTGGAATGCTTCAGACTTACATCACATTGTACAGCTTTTTCTTCTGAAAATTTCTGTCTTGAACATCCAGGTACATTGTGTTCTGCAAGAGTAATTGGAGTGACATTAGGTTCATATAATTTCATGGAAAGTAATTTTTCCGGTACTGAAGTTTTAGCCGAGGATTATATTTCCAAAGTTTCCATTGAAAATAGTTTTCTATATCCTCTTCAACCTGAAATAAAAGTAATATTTTAATTTATCAAGAAACTAGAATGCTCTGTCAGCACATCAATTATTTCTACATACAATGTTTTAACATTGATTCAGTACCTAGTTTTAGGTGGTTAGTATAGAAACCTGCCACAAGAAATCAGTTTGCGAATTTAATAACATTAGATTCCAAAAAGATTGCTTATTCCATATTTACTTCAAAATTTAATGCAAAACTGTGTGATTTAGAAAAAAAAAAATACAAAATCAGACAATAGTTCCTACTTTTTAAGATTCATTATTTAAGGTTAGGTTATCACTAAACTATTATTCGTTTACCCCTTTTGTTCATGGGTCACAACACACGATTGCAATAGGAACAGCTAAGGAACAGCTTCACCTGTCTTAGTCATGATTACGGACTACCTAGATAGAAATATTATAGCTATATAACCCTAACCTCGTTGTTGCTATCACATTATAATATCTGATATAGATCTTACTTACATTAATGTGATCCTCACATATGTCCAAACTTGACGTGGGCACATCGGAACGACCTGCTGCTTTACACCAAGCTTTTTGGTTATTAAAAGGAACCTTAAAAGCATTTTGTTGGGATTCTTTGTCAAACTATTTTTGCAAGTTGTGACGAAACAATACAGAAACTTCATCGGCTTCCAAGATTCTTCCTTGCTATCTATATTTATTTATCTTTTTTATTTATAAGTGATTGTATTCGTTAAATTCACACAAATAAACTTGAAAAAAAAAGGTAACGAGATGCAATGCAACGCAACAGAAGAACAGAAGCGTAGTTTGACAAGTGACTGACAGTGACGTTTGATGGAATTATACTTTTTTACTCGGGGACGACGCGAGCAAAGGAAATATTCACATTCATGCCGAGGTGTGATGTCACCGACGTATTTTTAATTTTTAATTTTTTTCTCCAAAATATTATTTTTAAATTTCAAAGTATTTTTCCTGAATTCTCCAGAGGTTAATTTGGAACTGGTATTTTTTATTTTAACAATTTATTTTTTGTCGTATTGTCCAAGGGCGGCTGGCATCACTCGCCCCTTTTTTGGCATCGGTCATCACGGAGTGCGGAAGCCTTGCTCGAATACTAGCGTTATTATTTTAAATCCTGTTTTAAGCTTTAAGTTAGTGGCTAATATTTACAATATGGACCATCGATTTCAAAACCCATATTTTTTGTAGATTGTAAAAGAAACTCACTAAAAGAAAGCGTTTTGTAAAGTTTTAGCTTGCGGAAACTTACGGTTCATGGGATATATTTTTTTAAACTTTTTATACAAATTGGCAAATAACACGCAATTACAAAATAAATTTGACAAATGATGTCAAACGTCAATTAGTGTAGGATTCCGAAAATTTCGAAAGTATCGATACCTACTCGATACCAAGTATCGCATCAAAAGTATCAATAATACTAGGTATCGAGTACATTTCGTTAATTTTTGGGACGAAAATGATGACAAACCATTTAGATGCATATGAAGAGCTGATAAGTGCAATTAAATATGTATATAAAATAGAATAAAGTTTACTCTATTTAGTTCCACCTTAGTACTTGTATTTCATTGTTTGCAACTTGTTTGTATTTCTTAATTAGTACAGCTTTTGTACTTGTATTTTATTGTTTGCAACTTTCTGGATTATCTAATTCTTACTACAATATATACGTGGTAGAGCCATGCTGCAGGTATATTAGATGTATAGTTGTAGCACGAATGGGTCGGCTCGACCGGGGAAGGACCACGCTCTCACAGAATACCAGCGTGAAATAGTAGCTTAATGCTGCTGTATTTCGTATGGTGAGTGTAGAGAACCGGCGACCCATTTTACTGGAAACGAGGCATTCCATCTTAGTCCTCACGGGTGACAACACATCTGCATTTTGATTCGTAATCGAGGATAGATGTAGATGTCTATGGGCCACAGCAAGCACTTACCATCAGGTGGACTGTGTGCTCGATTGTCACCCTATCCTATAAAAAAAAACAATAAAGTGTTTACTTACTTATTTAATATCCAAAAAGTACTCAAAACCGAATCAGAGCACCACACTATCCTGGTCTTGTCTGCCCTACCCCTAGAGTGTATATAAGAGCCCGGAGGCGCGCAGGGAGAGCAGTGCCCGCCCGCCGTAGGGAAGCGTAGGCACCGAGATCGCCGTAGCGGTTGAGGCTGGTCGCCGAAGGCGACCAAAATGCCGAAGCTGCGAAGGCGCTATCCTACGCTAGGGCGGAAGGACTGCTCATCCCGCAGAGCCGGAGCTGCCACGGAGCGCCGGAACACAACTTCCCCGCTTCTAACCCCCCTTCCACCTCACTTCCCCACTACTAATCCACCACACCACTTCCCCGCTACTAACCCCCCCCCCTTCTCCCATAAGCCCCACCCTTTTCTTCATTTAATCTAGTTCATTTTACACCTCCTCCCCCATATCCCCCCTCCATTTCACCAGACATACGGAAACGAGAATAATAATAATATAGTAAATTTTAGCCATGAATATCTCCATAACCATGGGGTTCCGCAGGGTGGGGATGGCACAGGTGGTAGCTATCCCCGCTTCCACCCCTAAAACCTCATATATAGATGGTCCATATTAGAAAGTTAAAGTCTCCAAAATTAACGAAATGTACTCGATACCAAGTAGTATTGATACTTTTGATGCGATATTGGTATCGAGTAGGTATCGATACTTTCAAAATTTTCGGAACCTACACTAATTGAAACATGAAGTGATTGACGTTTGACATCAATTATTTGTCTATTGATATAGGGTATGTTCCGAAATACAACGCAGTGTACTGTCCAAATGGCAAATGACGTCATGAATCGACGATATACTGGTGATTCGTTCCAAAACATTGGACAGTATATGACGTCATACTTTTGCGCCATTTGGTGGTGGCGATTATTTTGTCATTTTGTGCTCCAAAAATCATTATATCCTCCTAATTTTATTTTATTTTATTAAAATTGGTTTACCAACAACTTATGCACTAACATCTTCCCATATAAATCAAGCGATATAGTAAAAAAACTAAGTACACAGTCAATTACAGGTAAACACCACATGCATAACTTTTATCGCGACAATTAAAAGACGAATTTATACTTATTGAATAGAAACACTGTAGTATTGCTATTATAAAATGCACTAAAACAAACTGACCAAAAACAGAGCGGCAAGGTATGGATTTACAAAATTCAAAAAAAATAAAAAAAAAAATTAAAAAAAAAGGAAAAGTGTTTAACAAGGCAAATGTTTATAATCTGAGGTACCTATCATATAGGCAGTCTTTCGAAACTTTCCCAATGAAACATGGTTAATGTCGACAAGATCGCTTATTTGGTTAAAAAGTCTGATCATCCTACAAATTGGCGAATGTGATCCCAAAACAGTTCGTCGTAATGGAGGACTGAATGGTGTAATAGGTTTTCGTGGAGGCCTGAAGAGAACTCTAAAAAAATCTTTTGTAAAAGTTCTGAGCAGTCTATGATATTGTGGAGTAATTTAAATAAAAATAACAAATCTGAAACCTCTCTTCGTTTGGATAAACTGGTCATGTTAAAGCGCTTAAGACGGGTCTCGTAACTGATATGCCTGCCTCGCATACCCGAAGAATACGACAGATGCCGAAGAACGCTTTCTTTTGTACCCGTTCTATTCTCAATGAGTGAGTAGCGTAGTGCGGTCGCCAGATTACACTACCATACTCCAGTACACTTCTGACCAGACTACAATAAAGGATTTTTTTAGTTTTAATGTCTCGGAATTCCTTACTATTTCTTATAACAAAACCCACCATTCTCGATGCCCTGCCGATCGTTTGTTCCATATGTGGTATGAATGTAAGTTTTGTGTCCAATAAAACGCCTAAATCACGCATGATTTCTGTCTCCTTAAGTATGTTGCCTGCTATTGTATATGAAGATGAAATTTTGTTAAGTTTTCTAGTAAATTTTATGTGTGTGTAAATTTTTTGGCGTTAAATTTAAGTCCATTTTTTACGCACCAAGAATTCAAGATGTCTAAATCTTTTTGAAGCTTCATAATATCGCTCTCATTATATATGACTTTAGACAATTTCAGGTCGTCAGCGAACATATGAGGTGAAGAATAAAGAAAGTGATCAGGCAGATCATTAATAAATATATTAAATAATATTGGGCCCAAATGCGAGCCTTGCGGTACGCCAGAGGAAATAGAGTGTAAGTTAGATTGGTACCCATTGACTACCACATAAAAGGATCTATCGCTTAAATATGATTCTAGCCAATGCAGAATAGGTCCAGCGAAGCCATACATTTCTAATTTTTGGAGGAGCATGTTGTGGGGAACTGTGTCAAATGCTTTGCTGAAGTCCGCATAAATGGCGTCAACTTGCCGATTGTTATCCACAGCTTCCATAAGGTCTTCAGAAAAGCACATGAGATTCGTAGAAGTAGACCTTCCAGCTACAAATCCATGCTGTTTACTAGAAGTGTATTTTTTGAAGTGATTTTGTATATATGGGCAAATGATTGCTTCTAGCAACTTAGCAAAAACAGGCAGGATAGAAATTGGCCTATAGTTCCGAACGTCTTGGTCATCATCAGACTTATGAATCGGCACGACCTTAGCAAACTTCCATCGCTTTGGAAATACTCCACTTGTCAACGATTCATTTAAAATGAGCCTTAAAGGTGCTGATAAACTATTAGCACAGTTAACTATGAAGTATGGTGGAATATTATCAGAGCCTGCACCTTTAGATATATCTAGACCCTTAATACGTTTGAGAATATCATCGTGACTTATTGAAATATGTGCTAAACAATCCGAGTTGATACTAATATTATTAATTGCATTATCGTAGAGTGACGGCTGTTTGCAATCACTATACACCTCCGAAAAATAATTTGCAAACATTTCACAGATACCCTTACCTTCATAACTTGTGGTAGATCCATTTTTCATGGCCGTTGGGTATGTACCATGACCACCTCTTTTAGTTTTGATATAAGACCAGAAGTACTTTGGGTTGTCAGCTATTTTTGCCTCTGTGCTTCTAAGGTAATTTTTATAACAATCCGAAACTAGTTGCTTACATCGTTTTGACATCAAATGATAGGAAATTTCATCAAGCGGATTTTTGTATTTTTTAAATCTAATTCTAAACCTATTCTTTTCGCGCAGTCTTTTGATAATGGATATACCATCAATTATTCTATAATTTTTTATATTTGAATAAATAGAAACAAATTCTGGCGTGCTTCATTCGGCAAACACACAATTAAAAATTGTTTTATTATGGCCGGATATCCGACACAATATGGCGGCGGCACGCTAGTAAAATAAAGTGTCAAACTGTCAGATGATGACGTCATTTGCATTGGACAGTACACTGCGTTGTATTTCGGAACATACCCATAACTTTTAGTGTTAGTTTTTCTATATTATAATTTCTTTTTTTATATATTGTGTGTAATTAGTATTAATTGTAAGTATTATAATTTAATTTCATTAATTCAAATTTATTTTGTAATTGCGTGTTATTTGGCAATTTGTATGAAAAGTTAAAAAAAATATATCTCATGAACCGTAAGTTTCCGCAACCTAAAACTTTACAAAACACTTTCTTTTAGTGAGTACTATCTACAAAAAAATATGGGCATTTAAATCGATTATCCGTATTGGAAATTTTAACCCCACCATGAATACCACCACTCCTCCAGAATGATGCAATCTCTGTACCTTATAGACGTGCAGAGACGGCCACCTCTGACTATCGCACGTCCTCGTGCGGTTGGCAGTAAACCGTTAGCATTCGGTCTATCAGTTGTCACCATCTGCAAACAGATATTGACACTTGTTAAATATAATAACGCCCGACCATCCCTGACTTCATTTACATCGTTGGCAGCGGATCGATTCGGGCTCTGCAAAGACCCATTAAACAGCACCGTAAATGAAAGTGCGGACTGAGCGTGAGGAGCCCTCTCCTTTAGTTGTCCGATACTCAAATCGTGAGCAGGGCGTTCATGGCCCCTTTCTTAACTTATCAGAAGTCACTTGAACTACGAACCGCACATCCGCCACGCTTCCATTCACACCAGAAATCGTATAATTTTTGTCGTACGTTAAGACATAATGAAAGTGCTTGCGTGTACTTTTAATATTAATGGAACCAAAGGATTAAAATTTTGAATCAAAACTTTTCACTTTAAACTTTCACTCTATAATTTCAATATACATACGAGTATAACACGTTAATGTCGTAAATAGAGTGGACTTCAATCATGATGAATCCAGACCACACACATTTTTGGCAACTCAGCTAAAATTGAGAGAGCTTTATTGGGAAGTGTTAACGCATCCTCCACCATATAATCCTGACCTTGCACCCTCAGTCTCTTCAGAATTCTTTGGAGAGGTCATCATCAAGAGAGAACTGTCAAAACTACTTGTCGCATTTTCTTGTATGTTTCGTACATATAATTATGCGCAGTTTGTGCGCAGGATCCTCTTAGTAATCTGTTATATAATTTTTACTATTGAAGTTGCACCAGCCTGTTTCATACATTTACTTTTACTAAGGAAGTTCCGCCTCTTAAACGTAGAGATTATATATTATACTCTTTGATAGTGTGACTTTCGTAGAGTATTAAGCATCGAGTATAGAGGTAAGTAGGACAATCTCCCATAGGAGAATATATAGTGTTGTTGAAAATGTGTCCATCTGTAAGCAGTCAATAACAGTTCAAAAGCTCTCCACAACAGCGCTCGAGTAGCTAAAGAGCTACAGTACTAATATTTTATTGTTATCAAAAGTTTTGAAAATAAAATTTTTGCTAACAATAAAATAATAATTATAAAAAGAATTATGGTGGAAGTCTGTGCCATAAAAAATGTTTTTTTTTTAAAAATTTACACTAGCTACTGTGGCACCACCCTTATTTAGCGCTTTTCTACGGACATTTTTTATACGGAGTTTGTTCTCCTTATCTGTACACTCCATAGTATTAAGCATGGAGGTTAGAGAACAGGAGAACGATCGCTACATGCTAAAGTATAGCCCGCCTGTCCCTGAAAATTTGTACAATTTGTAGCTGCGCTGCCGTCGATAAGTACCTGGTATCTGCGAAGTAATTTTTTTTATTATTGACAAAAAAACATTAAAAAGAGGTGAAATACTATTAATTATAATAATAATAATACCAAAAAAATATATTATGTATATTTATTTTCATTTTATTTATATATATATTTATAAACCCAACCAGATGAGAAAACTATATAGAAATCCATAATAATTAATAATTTATATCTGTAATAATTTATAATTAAAATTATAAAAAACATAATTTATAATTTATTTTTGATGAATAATAATAATAACAACACGGCGATGTAACAACGGCGTAAGGAAGTGACGACCCCATCGCCCGCTGGCGTAACGGTTATGTGACAAAACCACAGCGCAGTCAGTCAGCACCTTGCCAAGAGGTGTTAGTGCCGTGCCTCGGCACGACCACCCATTAGCCCCTCGCATTCATCATCCCCACCAGCTGGCTTGGTATCGGCAGGGTCTTCGCGGGCCCAGCAATCGGTACCCGCCACTGGTGGAATACGCCGCATGCGATGGACAATCGAAATGAATACTAACGCAATAACGCATTTTAGGGCGAAAGGGGGAGAAGTTGGAGGTTTGATGTATCGGGCTACGATGCATCGTCTTTTTGCTTAGCTGGAGCCATCTTTAACCGTCACAGAGCAAAACCTGGCAGATCGAGTTCGGTATCTCTTGCGTTCCAATATATTTGATGTCGCCGAACTCGAACGGCTACGACGTGAGGGTGTTCCGTTGGATGAAAATGCTACGGCTGAGGATGCGGCGCCACAAATTGCAGAGCAACCCGCAAACGTGGATGCCGCCGTGAATACCCCAGTTTTTGTTGATTTAAACGATGATGGAAAAGTCGTCCAGGAACTGGAATTAGAGCATATGAGGAATACATTGGAAGAGGCGATTGTGGAAACGCGTAGTACGCCTCTCGAAAATCGACCGCGACTTCCTCGCATAGCCCTAAGCGGGTGGAATCGGGCTGTCGTGAGGGCTCTGAACCCAATGCTGGTGACCTTTTTGGAAGCCAGCAGGGACCTTTGCGAGACGAACTCAATTCTTTTTGGCGCCGCACCGGCAATATGCTGTATTATAGGTGCCAAACTTTCCACGGCTGGACGCGCTAATGGACAAAGTAGCGCTATCCCAGCCTGGAGAATAAGAATTGAAGAACGTATCGCAAAGGCTAGGGCCCTCATCGGCAGACTGATATGTTTCAGGTCTGGCAACAACAGGCCAAGGATTGTGCGCACCGTCAGGATGGCATTTGCTGGGACAAATGTTAGTTTGTCCCAGCCGGATATAATGCAAAAATTGACGGAGCGCATAGACCACCTGAAGCAGAGAATCGCTGCTTGGGGAAAGCGGATTCGGCGATATACCGAGAGGTCGACACGGTTCAACCAGAATCGTCTCTTCCAGAGTGATCCGAAGAGGCTCTATAAATTATTGGAGCAAACAATGGTAAGTGGAACGGGCTCAGCACCGAATCAGGCCGACACTGTCGCATTCTAGCGCGGCCTGTGGTCAGAGCCCGTAAACCACAGCGAGGGCCCTTGGACGGAAGTTGTGGCGGGTCAGTGTGCGAGTATTACGCCCATGGACCCCGTCATCATAACGCTGGATGACGTAGCTGAGGCGGTCCGTAGAGCCCCGAACTGGAAAAGTCCGGGACTCGACGGGCTGCATCACTACAGGCTGAAGGGGTTCATGGTGTGTCACGCTGTGCTCGCCCGTCAGTTTCAAGAAGCTCTCAACCAGAAGTCGCTCCCGAGCCTTTTTACTACTGGGATCACCCATTTGGTTCCTAAAGACCCGGGTACCACAGACCCGAGCAAATACCGCCCCATCACGTGTCTACCGACCATATACAAGACACTAACATCCATTTTGAGCGCGAGAATTACTCGTCACCTGGACTCAAATCAGGTGATGTCGCGTGCTCAAAATGGATGTCGGGGCAGTGGTTGTGGAACCAAGGAACCACTCCTCATTGACGCGGTCATTGGCAAAGTGGTGAAACGCAACCGTCAGAACTTCTCCGCCGCCTGGATAAATTACAGAAAGGCATTCGACTCGGTTCCCCATACATGGCTTAAGAGGGTCCTCGAGCTGTACAAGATTGACTGTACGGTTAGAGACTTCCTCGAGCAGTGTATGGGGCAGTGGAGTACGATCCTCTGTTATCTAGGCGAGCGGATTACAGCTGCGGAAAGCCGCATAAGGATAAGAAGGAGTATATTCCAGGGCGACTGTCTTAGTCCAATCTGGTTCTGCCTCTCTTTGAAGCTCTGGATGACCTCAAATTATTCGCCGCCAGTCGCTGCCATCTTATGGAATTGCTAAACATCACTTTTGAATTTAGCAATTCTATTAGAATTGAGCTGGGGACGGATAAGTATGCGATCCTCCATGTTGAAAGGGGAAGGGTTGCTAACTCTGAGGGCATAGACTTATCTATGCCCGTCTACTTAAGGACCCTTTCCGAGGCTGAAACATACCGATACTTGGGTATGTCACAGAACATCGGTATCGATGAGGCTGGTATGAAAGGCTTACCATGCAGCCTCCATAATTACTTTTTGGCGAGATCGGATGATCCATTCTATAAAGACGTCATTTCTTGTGATAAAGGACTTACCCCTCTATCCTTAGCCAACGAGCAATGGCGAGACCCGGCAGTGCAGAGCATTTGCGACCGGGAGACGGTATGGAAGGAGAAGGAGCTCCACGGGAGGTTCTACAGGGCTCTACATGAGCCTTTCGTAGACGCAGTAGCCTCCCTCCACTGGCTACGCTTTGGTGATCTCTTCGGGGAAACCGAGGGTTTTGTCTGTGCAATACAAGATCAGGTTATTAAGACCAACAACTATCAGAGATATATCCTAATGGATGGCACCGTCGACATCTGTCGAGCTTGTCGCCATCCCGGTGAGTCACTTAGGCATGTCATCTCCAGTTGTTCGGCGCTTTCTAACTCTGAGTACTTGCACAGGCACAACCTAGTAGCCAGAATTCTTCACCAGGAGCTTGCTCTGAAATACGGTCTCGTGGATCGGAAATTGCCGTATTACAAGTACTTGCCGGAAGCCGTGCTCGAAAATGATCGCGCCAGGCCATCATCACAGTCAGGACTATTCTTGCGAATAAGCCTGATATTATGTTTAACAAAAACATTTGTTAAAGCAAGTGATTATATTAATTATAATGTTTATGGTTATGAATTAGCTGGTTTCTATGGTCGTAAAAAAATAAGAGGTGGTGTATGTATTTTGATAAAGGAAGATATAGAGTGGAATGAAATAAATTTTATTTCAGATTTAACAGAATCTGAGCATTTTGAATGTTGTGGAATAGAAATTCCTTTACATAATATTTACGTAATATGCATCTATAGGACACCTGGTTCAAATGTGAATATATTCTTTTTTAAACTACAAAACTTATTGTCAAAATTATTAATTACATTAATACCTTGGAAAATAGCAAAAATACAATTGAATTAAATAACATCATTTCGAATTATAATTTATATAGACATATTAATGAACCAACGCGTTGAAACAACTGTATAGATCATGTATTTAGTAATATAATGAATGCAACAACATGTGTTAAAAAATTATATTTATCAGATCATGAATCGGCGCAAATATTATCTATTGATGTACATAAACAGAGAAAAAAGTTAAATAATATTTGGGAGTATAAAAGGAATTATAATTTATATTACATTAATATTTTTCGTGAATGTATAAAAAAGCTTACTTTTAAGGAAGTTTTTGAGGACAAGGATATCAATTCTGCATATAATTTTATGGAACTTTTTATCTTATTTTATAATCTGTGCTTTTTGATGATTAAGACAAGAAAACTAGACATGAAATATCCTCTCAACTGTCCAAAACCTTCTAAAGGTCGCTATTAAAAGCGCTTCTGTCCACAACCTTTAGAAGGTTGCAATTTACTTATAAACTTCAGACACGAAACAGCCGTAGTAAATGTATCTGTATCTCCCTCTAACTCGTACAACATTGTTTTAATATCATTAACCTACTTATCTCGGTATGGAATTGTCGTTATTGAAGTACAAAATGTGCCTTTTTTGTGCCTGTTTCGGGTCATCTTAAGTGGCCCACATTATTGTCGAGCTTGTGGTGTAAAAATGTACGCAGAGATGTTTTTTTTATTAATTATTGTCAAGTGTCTTTATCTTATTGTAAATAAAATAAATGTTTATTGAAATAATTGCTTTTTTTTCTTTTACATTTTTTATTCACCAAATTGGAAAAAAACAAACTGCAGACTTCCCTGCAGTTTCCTGATCATATCCTAGACGGCCCCAACCATTACATCAGATTTGATAGACCACAAATCCTCGCGAAAGAACACCGATTCCTACCAAGGATGATACGTGAGGCTATTGAAATTAAAAAACATCCTAATTTCAATAGAGAAGGAGGCTGGGTACTACCACCTGCTTGGGATCCTATAATCAATAAAATTAAAACTAAACCCAAGCATACCACTGCAAGACCTCAGGACATAGTCAGTTCATTTTGCATAGATCGGACCATAAACAATAATTAAAAAAAAAAAAGCTGAAGGTACTCCGGGTTTAACAATGACATCGGGACGTCAGTCATCTCAGTCCCCCGTGACCATGGGTGCTGGAAAGCGCCCGAAACGTCGGGAATTAAAAATAAAAATAAAAAGTAAGAAAAAATAAACGCGATAAAATCCGTAAAAGTGGTTATTATAAGAAAAAGACTGAAGACAATAAACAAAAATACAAAAGATACAGCAAATAACTAAAAAAGTGTATTGACGTGTCTTAAAGAATAAATTATTTTAAACGAATTAATACCAGTAATAATAAAGGAAAATGTTCATGGAATATGATAAAATGAGAGGCAGTATTAAAATTGAACGACCACTATTTAAACATGATAAACAAGAATAATTAATGTCTAAGATCTCCACAGAAGATTGCTAATGCTTTTAGTGAGTATTATGAAAGCCATACAAGGATAGTTAACCTTAAGCAAGCGAAAGAAACACACCTGTATAACATAAAAATCCCGTGCAAAAGCATGTTTTTACGTCCAATTACTCTGGAGGAGACAAAGTCATTAATAGTTAATTTAAAAAATTCTAGAAGCTAAGGTTATGATGGCGTAAATACAAAAGTAATTAAATATTGCAAGGATGAACTGTCACTTATACTTACATATTTGATAAATTTATCATTCAAAGTAGGTGCTTTTCCAGAGTCATTAAAACTATCTTTGATCAAGCCCTTATTTAAGCAAGGTGATAAAAAAGATATTAACAACTATCGTCCAATAACAATTTTGTCACTTTTCTCAAAAATTTTTGAAAAAGCTATGCACAATAGGCTTAGTCATTATTTTAATGAAAACAAATTTATAAAAAAAGAACAGTATGGCTTTCAGTAAAACAAATCAACCACGATGGCGTGTTTTGATCCATTAAAAAGAATCACCGATGCAATAGATGATAAGGTAAATGTAACAAGTGCATTTTTCGATATGTCAAAAGCATTTGACTTTGTTTGCCATGACACCTTATTACGTAAGCTAGAAAAGTATGGAATAAGAGGACTGACATTGCAGTGGATAAAGTCATACTTATCATTAAGAAAACAGTGTGTGGAAGTTATAAGCCCTAATAAAAGTAATATTTTGACAAAATTCAGATCGCGACTAGTTCTTAAGTACGCTGGAGTTCCTCAGGGAAGTGTTGTTGGGCCTTTTTTGTTTGTAATTTATGTAAATGATTTACCGGATTCAACTCCATTCCCATGCATTTTGTTTGCGGATGACATATCTTTAATCATAAAAAATAATCATGGAAATAAAGATTATTACGAAAACGACATAAAATGCGCAATAAATTATGTCATTTAATGGTTACATAATAATAACTTGAAGGTCAATATCGTCAAAACCTGTTATTTACAATTTTATATTAATAGTAAAAAGAAACTAGATCTCGACATACGATATAATAACGACAAAGTGCAAGGAAACGAACAGAAGAAATTTCTGGGAATAAAACTAGATAATAATTGTAATTGATGGCTCATATTGACGAAATTTGTAATAAAATTAATACATTTGTATATGTTTTGAATAGGTTAAGAAGAACATCGTCAAGTCAAACCGCACTCATTGCATATCATGGATATGTTGCAACAATATTAAGATACGGATTGTTAATTTGGGGTTTGGGTTTGGGGTAATAGCTCTTATTCAAAAAGAGCTTTTATAGCTCAAAAAAAGTGTGTGAGAGCCTTAACTGGGGCCATATGATATGATTCCTGTAAGCCCTTATTTAAGGATCTTAACATTCTAACTTTACCAGGCATGTACATATTTGAAGCAAGTGTTCATGTAAAAAAACATTTACATATATACCTACAAAAAAGCATCTTATGTAGATTTGCGTAGCAATCGAAATTCTAATAGACTAGTTATAGAACGTATACCCAAAACTGCATTTTATCATTATGGCTGCTATGCGATGAGTGTAAAAATTTATAATAAACTTCCGGTAAGCATTAAAGAAGAGACAGAAACTGGTAAATTTAAAACCAAACTAAAAAGCTGGTTACTATTAAAGTGCGTTTATGACGTAAAACAATTTTTAAATGAATAGAATCTTGTTGCCTAAATTTGACATTATTGTATTCTTTTAGATTATTTTTTGTGTAATCTATAGATTTTATATATGTACTCTTTTGACATTCTAATTTTTACTTTTAATAATGATTGACGTGATGATTATTATTTTAATTTTATTTGATTTAAATGAATAATGTATATTTAAATTCTTTGCTTGAAATAATGATTGTAGTTTTAACATTTTTAATTTATATTTATTTGTTTTAAATTAATCAATTTTCGCATGCCAGATGTGGTAAACATGTAAGGACCATATACAATATCTAATATTTGTTACCTCTGATGTACCATGTTTAAGCGAATAAATGATATTATTATTTTATCGGTAACTACTCTTTATGGGGTGATATCCTTAAATCGGCCTTAACAGCAAGATATTATTATTATTATCTTATCGGTAACTCCTCTTTATGGGGTGATATCCTTAAATCGGCCTTAACGGCAAGATATTAAGGAACTTATTTGGTTACAAGGATAAATGTCTCCTCACAATGGCAGTTGTCCTCAAGATTACAGCCTTTTGAATTTTATCGAGCACAGATCTTGCTAAGCCCAATTTTTCAAGGTTGCCACTAAGCTGTTTTGGTATAATACCTGTAGTTGAGAGGATAAGCGGAATTATAATTACCTCATTTTGTCGCCACATCTGCTTTACCTCTTCAGCAAGTGGTTGGTACTTTGAAATTTTTTCTGTGTAGTATTGTTGAATGTTGTGTGAGTTGGGAACACCAATGTCAATTAAATAAGTCCGCTTCACTTCTTTGCCAATCAGCACAATATCTGGCCGGTTATGGGGAATTGATCGATCCGTCAAAATTGATCTGTCCCAGTAAACCTGTACCTTACCATTTTCTAATACAGGATTCGGTTGGTATTTCCAATACACAATTTCTTCGTTTATGAGAGTATTTTCCTATCAATTCTAAAGTAATTTTTATTATTTATTATTATTTTGGGGTATTTTTTATATATATATATATATATATAGTTTTCTCATCTGGTTGGGTTCTATAAATATATAATTATAAATGGAAATGAAAGGCCCTCGGCAGAGGAGACCAAACGGCCGAGGGTTAGGGGGTAAGGGAAAGAAACCGGCGGACGATGCGGGCGGTATCGAGGAGCACCGCCTTCTGCATTTAGCCAGGAGCGGTCCGCCACGTAGTCCCAGCCGCCTCAGATGACCCGAGAGGCTGACTGGGATTAGCCCGTTTGCAGAGACGACTACAGGAATAATTTCGGTCGGCAAACCACCCCACATGTCGGTCACCTCGTGAGCCAGGTCCAGATATTTTGTTCGTTTATCTGTTTCGGCTTTTACGAGGTTCTCGACATACGGAATGGTAATATCGACCAAAAATATCCTTGACTGTGCCTGGTCCATCAGCACTTATTATTCGCAAGAATAGTCCTGTCTGTGATGATGGCCCGTTCCCAATAGAGCCTGGCGCGATCATTTTCGAGCTCGGCTTCCGGCAAGTACTTGTAATACGGCAATTTCCGATCCACGAGACCATATTTCAGAGCAAGCTCCTGGTGAAGAATTCTGGCTACTAGGTTGTGTCTGTGCAAGTACTCAGAGTTATAAAGCGCCGAACAACCGAAGATGACATGCCTAAGTGACTCACCGGGATGGCGACAAGCTCAACAGATATCGACGGTGCTATCCTTTAGGATGTATCTCCGATAGTTGTTGGTCTTAATAACCTGATCTTGTATTGCACAGACAAAACCCTCGGTTTCCCCGAAGAGGTCACCAAAGCGTAGCCAGTAGAAGGAGGCTACTGTGTCTACGAAAGGCTCATGTAGAGCCTTGTAGAACCTCCCGTGGAGCTCCTTCTCCTTCCATACGGTCTCCCGGTCGGAAATGCTCTGCACTACCGGGTCTTGCTATTGCTCGTTGGCTAAGGATAGAGGGGTAAGGCCTTTATCACAAGAAATGACGTCCTTATAGAATGGATCATCCGATCTCGCCAGGAAGTAATCACGGAGGCTGCACACTTCGCGTTTATGCATGGTGAGCGCGCTCAGGAAGCCACGCCCACCATGCTTTCGCGGCAAGTACAGTCTCATTACCGACGATCTCGGATGATGCATCCTATGGGACGTCATGGTAGTGCGGACTTTTCTATCCAGGGCGTTAAGTTCAGTCTGAGTCCACCTGAGTATGCCAAAGGTATACATGAGGACAGGCATGACCCAGCCATTATATGCGTGTGCCTTATTCACACCGGACAAAAGGCTGTTAAGCAATTTGGTCAAGCGTGCATAAAACATGTCGCAAACTGACTGTTTCATACCAGCCTCATCGATACCGATGTTCTGTGACATACCCAGGTATCGGTATGTTTCAGCTTCGGAAAGAGTTCTTAAGTTGACGGGCATAGATAAGTCTATGCCCTCAGAGTTAGTAACCCTTCCCCTTTCAACATGGAGGGCCGCACACTTATCCGTCCCCAGCTCCATTCCAATGGAATTGCTAAATTCACAAGTGATGTTTAGCAATTCCATAAGATGAGAGCGACTGGAGGCGAATAACTTGAGGTCATCCATATAGAAAAGGTGGGTCACTTTTGTCCCTCCTTTCCGTAGCTGAAATCCCCTCCCGGAGCCCTCCAGTAAGGTACTGAGAGGGTTCAGAGAGAGGCAGAACCAGATTGGACTCAGACAATCGCCCTGGAAGATACCCCTTCTTATCCTTATGTGGTTCTCCGCAGCCATCATCCGCTCGCCCAGATGACAAAGGATCGTACTCCACTGCCCCATACACTGCTCGATGAAATCTCTAACCGTACAGTCTATCTTGTACAGCTCAAGGACTCTCTTTAGACATGTATGGGGGCACCGAGTCGAATGCCTTTGTGAAGTCTATCCAGGCGGCGGAGAAGTTCCGACGGTTGCGTTTCACTATTTTGCCAATGACCGCGTGAGGAGTGGTTCCTTGGTTCCACGACCACCGCCCCGACATCCATTTTGAGCGCGCGACATCATCTGATTTGAGTCCAGGTGACGAGTGATTCTCGCGCTCAAAATGGATGTTAGTGTCTTGTATATGGTCGGTAGACACGTGATGGGGCGGTATTTGCTCGGGTCTGTGGTATCCGGGTAGTGAAAAGGCTCGGGAGCGAATTCTTGTTGAGAGCCTCTTGAAACTGTTGGGTGAGCACAGTGTAACACACCACGAACCCCTTCAGCCAGTGTGATGCAGCCCGTCGAGTCCCGGACTTTTCCAGTTCGGGGACTTACGGACCGCCTCAGCTACGTCATCCGGTGTTATAATGACGGGGTCCATGGGCGTTATACTCGCACACTGACTCGCCACAACTTCCGTCCAAGGGCCCTCGCTGTGGTTTACGGGCTCTGACCACAGACCACGCCAGAATGCTACAGTGTCGGCCAGATTCGGTGCTGGGCCCATTCCACTTACCATTGGTCACTCCAATGATTCATAGAGCCTCTTCTGATCACTTTGAAAGAGTCGATTCTGGTTGAACCGTGTCGACCTCTCGGTATATCGCCGAATCCGCTTTCCCCAAGCAGCGATTCTCTGCTTCAGATCATCTATGCGCTCCGTCAGTTTTTGCGTTATATCCGGCTGGGATAAACTGACATTTGTCCCAGCAAACGCCATCCTGATAGTGCGCACAATTCTTGGCCTGTTATTGCCTGATCTGAAGCATATCAGTCTGTCTGTCCGATGTCCGATGAGAGCTCTAGCCTTTGCGATACGTTTCTCAATTCTTCTTCTCCATGCTGGGATAGCGCTACTTTGGCCAGTATCGCGTCCAGCCGTGGAAACCTTGGCGCCTATGATACGGCAGACTGCCAGCGCGGCGCCAAAAAGAATTGAGTCCTTCTCGCAAAGGTCCCGGCTGGCTTCCAAATAGGTCACCAGCATTGGGTTCAGAGCCCTCACGACAGCCCGATTCCGCTTGCTTAGGGCTATGCGGGGAAGTCGCAGTCAATTTTCGAGAGGCGTACTGCGCGTTTCCACAATCGCCCCTTCCAATGTACTCCTCATATGCTCTAATTCCAGTTCCTGGGCGATTGTTCCATCATCGTTTGAATCAATCACAACTGGGGTATTCACGGCGGCATCCACGTTCGCGGGTTGCTCTACAATTTGTGGCGCCGCATCCTCAGCCGTAGCATTTTCATCCGATGAGGGAACAGCCTCACGTCGTAGCCGTTCGAGTTCGGCGACATCAAATATATTTGAGCGCAAGATATACCGAACTCGGTCTGCCAGGTTTTGCTCTGTGACGGTTAAAGATGGCTCCAGCTCAGCAAAAAGACGATGCATCCTAGCCCGATACGCCAAACATCCAGTTTCTTCGCCTTTTGTATGATGCTCATATCTGATAATTATACATGTTTTTACACTGATTGTATATCAACTCAAGAACTTGTTTTATTTTTTCACATCTGCACAAGCTATATCTGACAAACATACTAGGTTATTTATGAGATTGACCGTTTTTATCAACTACCAAATAAGGAGACAGTTGATTTTTCATTGTTTTTGGACTGCTGATAGTCTGTCAGGCCTTAATTATTAAATAATATAGGGCATTAAGTCCGTCCTTGTGCAGTAACATTTAACTTGATAAATATGTTATTTATATTTGAGTTTAAAATACATCTATTTTATTTTTATTTTTTTCACTTTGACTTCATTTTTTGTATTTTTTTTCAGTTGCCGTTGTCATTCCGTGTGTATTATAATTGCTGGCAATGAACTGATAGAAAAGCATCACGTTCAACTGCAGAACGGGAACCATCTGAACCATATAGTCCGTCCTCGTTGCAATCTGAAGTGAGTAATGTATTGCACCCAGAATAACGAAGCTTAGATCATAACTGTATGTATGTGTACTGCTAACTAATTATTTAAAAGCACCACTAACAACAAATCAATGTTTTTTACCTGGTTGTAACAATTCCAATGGACTCACTGTTCCATCAGCATTGCGAGTATGTCTCTAATTACAATGTATGTGTGTTAAACGTGGTAGAGCCATACTGCAGTTATATTAGAAGTATAATTGTAGCATGAATGGGTCGGCTCGATCGGGGAAGGACCACGCTCTCACAGAATACCAGCGTGAAATAGTAGCTTAATGCTGCTGTTTTGTACGGTGAGTGTAGAGAACCGGAGACCTTTTTTACTGGAAACGAGAAAATGATGTTAGTCCTCACGGGTGACAACGCATCTACATTTTGATTTGTAATCCGCAGCAATGTCTTCAGCAGATGGTGAATCTCCGTTAATGACAAGTTACGCTAATAAATACAGAGCCGTGACTATGTGTCGATATGGGTAGTAGAGTAGAGAATTTAAAATATTTCATTAATATTACTTTAACTTCTACACATTTGATGATAGACTGCTGTGGCTGCTGCTATAATTAATAAATTCCACACAAAAATAAGGGACAGGGATGATGCGGCTCAAATACTTGAAATAGTTCACCAAAATATAGAGACAAATAATGATTTGTCTGAGTATGCTAGGGAAAGCAATCTAAATAGAGCTAAGGAAGGCAGACTTTAGAAATATAAATGTAGACTTTAAAATGTGGAATTTTCTGTTGTAACCTACAGCGACTTAATATTAATTGCTTGCGTCACATAACAATTAAAGCAAGCTCACTACTATTATGGTGAGCATATAAGATTTAATGGTTGCTACTGGATAGAACTCTGTAATAACCAGAGGAGCAGCATTATGGAAGGAATAAACTTAAGCCTTAGCTGATCTTTACTTAGGGCTAGAATTGCAAGTCATCACCATTAGTCGCAAAAGTGTATTTTATATATATTTTAATTAGTGGCAATGGTTCTGGTAGAAGTTCAATTAAAAAGTACTGTCGACCGTCGAACTGTCGGATGCTGTACCCATGTTATGACAGTAATATGGTATTTGGGTTGGGAACGGCATCAGACTAATATTTTGCTTCCTGCTCAGTTCCTGAATGATGTATTGATGTGTAAATTAGAGGCAAATAATTTCTTAGATTTCCTAGATGCGTTAGTCATCCAAAATTCTAACAACACCATAGGTCACACTGTGTATAGAAAACAATGAATCTCACCACCATCCTTCACAGTTAGTTACCGTGAGCAAATCTTTGTTACAGAGAGCACAAGGGATCTGTGGCAGCAAACATCTGGCCGTCGAGCTTCAGCACGTCAAGCAGGAAGCTTGTTGACGTGCAACAAGCTTCGGGTCCGCGCTTACGTCACAGTGACCGAGTGAAGCCGGCCACAGTTAAGCATGTGCAGTACTAGCATTTGTCAGGGGTGTCACAGATAAGATTGGCTACATCTTGAAGCGAGCTGACGTGAAGCATCAAAGTTCAGGGAAGTTTGCAGTTTGTTATCATATCCTGGACGGCCCCAACCAGATAGACATAAAAAAAAGATTTGATAGATCACAAATCCTCTAAAAGGAACATCAATTCCTATCAAGAATGATACGTGAGACTATTGAAATAAAAAATCTTTTTTCAATAGAGAAGGAGGCTTGGTACTACCACCTGCTTAGGACCCTGTAATTAATGAAATTAAAATTAAACCCAAGCATACCACTGCAAGACTTCAAGATATAGTAAGTTCGTTCTGTAGATCGGACCATAAATAAAAATTAAAAATCTGAAGGTACTCCGGGTTAACACTGACATTGGGACGTCAGTCACCTCAGTCCGCCGTAACCATGGGTGCTGGAAAGCACCCGAAACATCTGGAATTAAAAATCAAAGAAATAAAACGCAATAAAATCGATAAAAATAGTTGTTAAAAAAACCGCATTTGTGAAAATAAAAACTTATATATCTTCAAAACCCCGACTTTTTTTTAAAGCAATTCCTTTACCATTTAATCATAAATCATAAATTTTTATTTGCAAGAATCACGGTATAAAAAGATCTTACTATTTGTCTAGTGCAATCGTGTTTCGCTAACAATGGTAAATAGCATGCGAATACAGAACCAACAATATTAATTAATTACAGTCTAAAAATCTTTTACGTCATAATAACATTCGGTTTTTAACCAATTAAACAAATGTTTCTTAAATAATCTTTCACTTAATAATTTAAATTCAATAGGTAGTTTATTAAATATTTTTATTCACATATTTAGGCAACTTTTGTTGTATTTAAGGATTCTAGGAATAATATCTAGAACTAGTTTTTCTGGGTCACGTCGATTTCAGGGATATATATCACGCGCTTTAATAAACAATGACTTATTTTTAAAGACAAACATACTAACTTCATAAATGTATAGTGACGGGAGGGGTAATATACCAAGTCTCTTAAATACTGGTTTACAAGAAATATCTTCGCACATTGCACGAATACATTTTTTTGGGCAACGAATGCCCTATTTCGGTCAGTACTATTACCCCATATTATAATTCCATAGCGAAGAATAGACTCTACGTATGCGTGGTACGTTGCAATTGCCGTCTTAATATTTGTAATGTTTTTAACGATTTTAAGGGTATATACAAATTTATTGATTCTACGGCATACGTTATCTATTTGTTCTTTCCAGTTTATATCATCATCTAACGTTACTCCCAGAAATTTTGTACATGTAACTTTTTTTAGTTTTGGTATATTAAATTTAATATTATGAATTTATAGATTTATTAAATTTATGTAATGAGATTTATCTAAATTAATTTTCAAATTATTTACGTCAAGCCATTCTATTAATTTGTCAATTGTATTATTAATGTCATCTTCATGATTCCTAATTGTATTATTATTTTATTGCTAGTCACACTAATTGAAATGTCATCAGCGTATAAAACACATTTATGATTCGTAATGTGAACAATGTCATTAATATATAATAGGAAAAGAATCGGTCCTAATATACTTCCTTGCGGAACGACAAATTTATTATATTTATATCCAGATGAATGAGATGTAAAGTTATTGTTTTTATCTATTTTATCAATGATAACCTATTGTTGTCTGTCTTTTAAATATGACGATAACCACTGAAGTATTGGTCCTCTGATCCCAATTGTCTCTAATTTTTGCAATAATATGTCATGTGAAACGCAATCAAAGGCCTTTGAGAGGTCAAAGAATAATCCTGTTGTTAACTGTCTGTTGTTTATGTTATTAAGTATTATTCTTACTAACGAAAACATGGCAAGTGAGGTTGATCTGTGTTTTCGAAACCCATATTGTTCACTTTTAATTATCTGGTATTTATTACAGTAATCAACTATTCTTTTATACATACATCTTTCAAAGATTTTAGCCAGAATAGGTATTAAGGTGATTGGACGATAATTTTGAACATCATCCTTTCGCCCTTTTTTAAATAAAGGTTTTATAATTGACAATTTTAGTGCTTCTGGGAATTCTGCTGACGAGAATGATAAATTTATTAGATGTGTCAAAATTTTAGTTAAATTATCAGCCCTGAATTGGTATTGTTTAATGATAATAGTTCTATTTTAACTTCATTTTCTGTCATTGGTCTTAAATACATCGAATTCACTCTTGAATTTCTACATAAACCATATTTTTTATTTAAATTTTGTGTTGATGTATGATTAGTGGCCATATCTATAAAATAATCATTGAAAGCAGTAGCTATTTCTATAGGATTAGATATTATGTTCTTTCCAATTTTAATAGTATCCTTAACTTTCGGGTTATGAATTTCATTTCTAATAATTCTCCATGCTGCCTTGCATTTGTTGTTACTATTATTTATATATTTAATATTATCAATTTGTTTGGATTTATAAATACACTTCTTTAAAATGTTTGAATAGTTTAAGTAGTTAACTTTATTATGTGTATTTTTTGTTTATAGTATGTGTATCGCAAGACCCGTTTAGTTCGAGAACTTTTTTTTAACCCTTGACTTATCCAATTTATTTTTGTGCAACTACCGTTTATTTTTAGTTTTATTTTTGGAAAGCATAAATAATAAAAAAGGCATATCAATTCGTGAAAAGCGTTAAAGGCCTTATTCAAGTCAGTTGCTACATAAATTTCATACCACGATAAGTTTTGTAGACATTCTTTGAATTTTCATTACATATATTTTTGATACTTTTATTTAATCGATTAACATACAAATATATTGTTTTTGTTATATTTTTCTAATAATTTTCGTAAGTTTAATAATATAACTTTTACATTGTTGTCATTTTCACCCATACATAAAACCAATTTATCATTTGTCGATAGCGTCATATTTAGGCATGTCTTAGTTTTTTTTTAAATTTATTTATATCATTGTAGTAAATACATGAGTTAAATGTAATTAACTTGCAAAAACCGTGAGATTTGTCCGCAAGTTACAGTCTCACACAATTAAATAATAGTACAATCACATACATTATACAAACTATTAATACAATCATCTAATTGATGGCTGCTTATAAACAGTAATAATAATATTAAGTAAATACGTACATATTTTTAAGTGATAAATTTCAAATCACCGTAATTGCAAATAACCGGCGTTCTGGACGGGCCGTATTGACAGAAAAACCGGTTTCTGTGAGCCCACGAGTGTGAGCGTGACAATTAGATCGTTCTTATCGGGCGCTCGGATTATCTATGTAGTTGCAGAAGCAGTATACAGGTTGGTGCAAAAACTGTGAGTTGATCTTTTTTTATTATTATTTATAGTTTTTCATTTTTGATTTGTTTTGATTTTAGTTGCAAGTATACATATTTAATCATATAAGAGATATATGTACACACAAATATATATATATATATATATATATATATAAATTACAACAATTAATTGATGATTTTATAAGTATATTATATAATTTTGTATTTAATATTTATTTACTCCCGTTGTAGCTGTTCATAGAAATATTTTTTGAATTTGTTTTTGTAGTTATCTTCATTGATATCGGAGAGTATCGTGGGTGGTATTTGGTTCATTAAAGTAGGAATTAAATATCTATTTGTACGTTTACCATAGTAGTTATATATTTTAGGTGTTACGAGTTTATTTTGTATAACTTTTCTTGTAATATTTTTATGGTTAGTTTTAACTTGCACTTTTTTATTGTGAAATTGTTCTATTAGTATTAGCATCTGAAATTTCGTGTGTATAGGCAATACTTTGCAAAATTTAAATATTCCATTAATATTGTTTTCACTGTATATTTTTGTTTTTACTTTCTTAGGTATAATTATTTTCAATATTCTGATTTGTAGGTTATATATTTTATCTAAGTAAGTTTTAAATGTTTTTCCATAACTTGTAATGCCATAAGAAATAAGAGACTCAGCAAGAGTGTTATACAGATTTATAAGGATGGGAAATGGCATTTTGTATTTTAGTATTGCAAACTTTGCTAGCATAGCCCGTAGCTTGTTACATACGAGTACATGCTCAACGTGTTTACCCCAATTGAATCTTTCATCCACAATCAGACCTAGGTATTTATAAGTGTTAACTTGTTCTAGAGAATTACAATTACAGTTAATATTTAATTTAGACGAACTATGAAGGCAATCGTGGCTGTGTGCTAGTATTTTTATTGGTCTTTCGTATTTGTTAGAGTGCATCGAGCATACATGTATAATTTTAGTTTTACCAGAATTTAATACGAGTCCCGCGTCATGTGACCACATACAGAGGTTAGTAGTCATGTTGTAACATTTTTTCTGCTTTTGCTATGTCTTATTGGCTATTACTAGGCAACTATCGTTTGCATATTGATACACTGAACTATGTTTAATCACATTCCCCATGTCATTTACAAAGGCCAGATAGTGTAAAGGGCCAAGAACCGATCCGTGAGCTGTTCCAGTAGTTACAGGTATTTCATCACTGTAATCATTTTCAATTCTCACCCGGTATTTTCTACCTTTGAGGTAATTTTCACACCACCTGAGTAAAGGCCCGCATATGCCTGTATTTTCCAGTTTTTGTATTAATAAATCGTGTTTCAGAGTATCAAATGCTTTGCTGTAGTCAATAAATAAAAGAATTATGTGTTGTTTGTTGTCTAAATAAGTATTAATTTCATCGGTAAATTTTGATAACAAAGAAGTAGTTGAATTATTTTTTTGAAAGCCAAACTGAGTGCTGGACAGAATGTCATTCGATATATAATATTTATGTATCTGACTACATATATATTTTTCAACTATTTTATCTATTACAGGAAGTATTGTAATTGGCCTATAATTGTCATAATCACAGTGCGACCCCTTTTTGTAGATGGGTCTCACTATTCCTACCTTTAATTCTGAGGAATAAATACCAGAATGAACACTAGTATTAACCAACTTTGCAATTGCTGTTGTGATTTTTTCACATAAGGATTTTATGTCTATACAGCGAATCTGGTCTGCTCCAGCGGATTTGTTTGTGTTCAATTTCTGGATTATTTTATTTATGCTCTTGCCATCTGCTGTTTTAAACCGAATTGAACTATTCTGAGGAAATATGTACTCTGCTTGATCTAAGAGGTTTTGTTTACAGTTGGGTAGTATTTATTCAACATTTTTAACAAAATCTTTACCAAAATTATTTGCCAGTTGTTTAGCTGTTAATTTGTTGTTTTTTGAAAAGCCTTTAATATCGCCGCATCTAATGATTTATTTACTCTGCCTGTGATGGAATTCAGAATATTCCATAGCTTCCTTGGATTATTTTTGTTATTATTTATTTCGTGATAATAGTATTTGTTTCGAGACATTTCAATAAGTTTATGTGTTTTATTCCTAATTTTATTAAACTATAGTCTTAATATTTTATCGGTTGTATCTTTTTTCCACTTGTTATACAGGTAGTCTCTTTTTGCGCAGTAAAATTTTATCTTATTATTTATCCATCTTTCCTTATTTCTTTTACTATTTATGGTAGTCTTTGTAGTATATTTAGAATTATTATAACAGTATTCAAAGCTATTTTGAATAAAGTTATATATCTCTATCGGACACTGCATATTATCAATCTTATTCCACTCGACGTTTTCGAGAAGTGATATTAATTTTTTGTTATTAATTAATTGTTTGAGTTTTGACTCAGCCTGTACGCCTGTACTGTTCCAAGCGCAGCCGAGTAGATGTCATACGTGCGCGATCTCGCGAATATGTGGTCAATACAACTCCGCGTGATTTTTTCATTTCGAATCTCTATTCTTGTAAAATCAGAAATCGCTCTCGTCAGACCACACTCGGCCAAGCAGCTTAAGTAGTAATCGTGAATGTTATTTTTTAATTCCAGGTCAATATTTATGTCTCCGATTATGTACAAGTCAGAGTGTTTGATTAAATTGTGACATAGTAGTACTTTAAGTTCATTAATAAAGAGATGCTTGCTTTCATTAGGCGGTCGATATAATGCGCAAATGTGAGTCGTGTAGTGGTGGTAAGATGGACGTTTACAATTAATGATTCACAGTGGGTTAATTTTAAGTTGTTTACTACTTCAAAACTGTGGCAATTTTTAATGTACATTATAATATCACCACCACGTTGCTGCCCACGAAGATTACTGCACATTTCATACCCGTTTATAGAAAATAATTGAGACAGATTACTACTTATTGAAATTCCTACTTCAGTTAGGATAATGACGTCTATAGCTATTGGTGATTGGTTTATTGTTTGCAGTAATGCACTAAAGTTTTTGATAATAGATCTAATATTAAATGTACAATATTAAAAAGATTTGTATGTTTAGGTAGATAGGTACTAAATTCACATAAATTTTCCGAATCATAAATTTCAGTTACTTCCAAAGTAGTGCCTAGTGCGTAAAGTTTCTACTACCGACTTACAATATGTTCCACCGCCATTTTTTCAATGTCACTTAGGTTTCGGATGATCACAGGCTTATCGTTATTATTCTTACGAACTAAAATTCTACCGCCCTGGAACCATATATATTTATAAGTAACCTTAAGTTTTTGCTTAGCTTGCCACAGAAGAGTTTTATTTGCACTGGTTAGGGCACGTCGTATCATTATCTTTGTTTTTGCTATAGCAGGATCTGGACAAGAAACGATGTCCACTACAAGTGTAGTTACTTTTCTTGCAGCTTTTATCCACTGGTCCACTTGTTCCTCCTGTTTCAAAGATAACTGGATCACGCCCTCCTTTCCATTTTTCCCTTTCAATCTTTTAACTGTAGTTATTTCTTTTTTTACAATATTTAACTTCGTTGCTAGTGTATTTAGGATAATTTCCGTATTTTCGTCTTTTATTTCGGGTACTCCTGCGACTTCAAATGTATTATTAAGCTGTTTTTGCTCAAGATTTCCAATGTATTGTTCCGTAGCATCGATTTTCAGCTCTAGATATTTATTTTGGTTTGTTAAATATGTATTCTTGTTTTCCAGTTCTTTTATTTTTCCGCTAATCGTCACTAAAGTGTCCATTATTCCATCCATTTTTTGACAAGAGCTGAGCGCTTCATTTACTGAGCCTATTTCTTTCTTTACTGCTTTTTTAACCTCGAATGATATGTCGCTTAGTAACTTTTTCATCGCGTTGGATCCGCTGTCAGTTTCCTGTGTTAATAATGGTTCCTCGTCGTCTTCCTCTTCCTCCTCTTGTATGACAAATGACCTTTGCCTTGGAGTTTCACGGCGACAAACTTCGCAGGTCTATTCCAGATTCTCAGTGTTGCGCAGTGCTGCTAATTGCTTAGATGTTAGGCTGGTGCATGCCTGGGTAGCATGCACTGTTTTTGAGCATGTGTTGCACTCGAGAATAGCGGATTTCTTGGCTATTAGTTTGTCA
This sequence comes from Parnassius apollo, assembly GCA_907164705.1. Classification (NCBI taxonomy): domain Eukaryota; kingdom Metazoa; phylum Arthropoda; class Insecta; order Lepidoptera; family Papilionidae; genus Parnassius; species Parnassius apollo. Next base: position 769,437 of record CAJQZP010001367.1, read on the forward strand.
TAGTTGTCACACTTGGGCATTTTTGCGCAGTTTTTATTATAATTTCAAACTAAGGGTAAAAAAAAACTTTGTAAACGTAAACACAAGTCAGCTGTTTCGTACAACATCACGAGCGAGACTTACTTCCATGCTAAGTGCATTAGGTTTGGTTTCTGCAAAAATTTTGTATTTTTCATAATTTGTCGACTCTCTTGAATGTATAATAGAAGATGCTAGTCCTACGCACTGCTAAGTGCCCCAAATAAATATTCTATTTTTAGGTTGACATATTTGTTTTCTTTATAAATGTATTCTTAAAATTAGAAGAATTAAATGGTATTTGAATTTGCAGTTTTTATGTCAGAATATCAATTTGGTTAGTAAGTTTAGAGATCTCCTTGTTAGCGTTTTCCAATTGCTGCTGTAAGTCAGTAATTTTTTGTTGTAGAGAAGATATAGAAATATTATTACTGTCATTCGATATTTCCTTTGGTGCTAAAGGCGTAGAATTCCCGTGACGACATGGCGTGGAAGTTCTCTGTTTCTGGTGTATGGCACAATGACTGTAATATTTTTATTTCTGAAGTCAACTTATTGATTTGTCTGTTGAGAGTATTATTTTCTAGTATTGTGTTTTCTAGTTCATTTTGTGTACTACTGAGTTCAAGAGTAAGTTGAGTTATTGATTCTTTTAACTCTTGGATTGTTACTGTCTCTAGTATAGTACCGCCTACACTCCTTGATAATTTTCTTGGCGTGGAATAGGATTCACGGATAACTCGTTCTCGGTGAGTACGTGTGAGTCCATTGTCTGAGAGAAAAACGTATTTTGAGGTGTAGATTGTGAAACCTCGGTAATATTTTGTACAGATGACGTTGGATGATTCGCTATTATATGATGTCAAATATTTTTTACTATAATTTTTAATACAAAGTTTACACTTCCATTTCGTTTTCGCCTCTTGATATTTTAAACGGTAAAGTTTCTCGGAATAGCCGGCACAGTGAAATTCATATCTTTTTTCGCATCCTGAACATAATAGTGTATTTTTCATATCAACATACTTTTTGCATTTAAAGCAACATACTAGTGCTGACATCTTATGGCTGGTGTTAGCGGATTTTGTACTCGCTTTAGAAGTCATTCTGCTGTTATACTTTACTTTTCTATTTAATTTCTTAATATTTTTGTAGATGGCGTAACTGAACTATGTATAATAAATCAAATGTTTTAGAATTTTTCTTCGTAGTGGTGAATAGTAGAACTATTATAATGTTGCTATTTAGATACTTAGAATCGATTTCAACTTGTAGTTCTCAATAAGATATGTAGATGGAGTTATATGTCTAATATGACCTCAAGTATGGAGAGTAATGACATCTAGTAACGAGTCATTGATACTTGAACGTCAGCTGATCTTGTTTTTATCGTAGATTGTCAAGTTTAAAAAGTAACGTCCACGATTAATAATATTTACTGAAATTACTGTCTAATTTTCACTCACCAAGCTTGATGAACATGAATTTCGGTCCTGTATACGTAATGATATAAAAAACTCAGTTTCTGTTTACAGCATGACACCGTGAATAGATAATTCACCACATAATTAAGTTCATCACAATTAATCGAATATAACTTTATTGGCCCCTAATATTTTTTATAAATAACACTGACTGCACTTAGTCTGACACCGATCTTCTTATCTCAAATGATTTCATGCACTTATATGGGATTAACACAATATTAATTAATTAATTACTACGGAGTCGATGTTAACCGTGGTAACAGCGCCATCTACCCTCATTTCATTGCTTTAATTGCATATTATCATATCTATATGCTTTTATATGTGGGCACCCATGGCCGGAGTGTCTATGAAGAGTGGGCATTCCCCTTTGGTAATTCAATCGGCAGTTTTTATTGTCACGAACCTAAAGCTCGTAACAATTGTTGTCAGAAGTGGGATAAAATCATGCCGATTTTACCTAAGGAGGAAACGGAGGGTGTCCGTACCCGAAGTCAACGCTAGCAGGAGACGGACTAAAGAAGATTTGGTGGTGCAACGTCGCAGACGTCGGAGGGCCAGCCACCAGCTGCAGGCCCGTCAGTAGCTCCTACATCTGCAGCACCTGACTTAGGTGCTCTGATGGTGATGCTGCAGGAGCAGGCTCGCCGACAGGAGGAGCAGGCCAGTTGGTTGAAAGAGCAGCAGGAGGAACAGGTCCGTCAGTTGAAAGAGCAGCTGCGGGGCGGACAAGAGGAACAGGTCCGTCAGTTGAAAGAGCAGCTGCAGGGCGGACAAGAGGAACAGGCCCGTCGGTTGGAAGAGCAGATTCTCCTCATGAAGGACCTTCACGCTACCTTCGGGAAGGAGATAAAGGAGGTGAATGATAGGGTTGCTCAGCATAACAACCGCCTGTCGGAAGCTGAAACCCAAATCGTGCAACACTGCCCCCTCCTAAGACATACTCGTCCAGAGCATTATCGGTCCCATAATAACGCGCCAGTCGATCCACATGGACGATCTTAGGAGTACCTCTTGCACCTTTCTGTATCCGGTAGGTTACGTCGTTGATCCTGGTCACAATCCGGTACGGGCCGTCCCATTTAGCTAGAAGTTTAGGAGATTTTCCTGTGCTGCGGACTGGATTGTGCAACCACACTAGTGAACCTTCGTCGAACCCTTTTTTGTTCATTTTGCGGTCATACCCGGTTTTCATCTTTTCAGAAATTTGCTGGCCCGATTGTCTGACGTGCTCATAAATGTCATTCATTTTGGTCCGCAAGTCATTTGCATAATCGGTTATATTGCGTGGGGCATCAGATGGTATCCCGGTGATCCAGTCTGCAGGCAGCCGTAATTCTCTTCCAAAGTTTGCGAAAACTGGTGTCACTGATGTACTGATGTGTTCGAGAACAGAACTTCGATATGACAACATAAACGGTTGTATTTGCTTGTCGCAATCTCGTTGCCGATTGTCTACAACTTTTGCTAGGTACCTCTCCAATGTCTGATTAAATCGTTCCACCATTCCATCAGACTGTGGGTGGTAAGAAGTCGTTCTTGTTTTTTGAGTATTCATAAATCGGCAAGTTTCCCTGGAATATTTGAGACTCAAAATTCCTTCCATGATCGCTGTGAATCTCTAAAGGTACTCCAAAACGACAGCAGACTTCATGAACTAGTTTATCTGCAGATGTTGAAGATTCTTGATTTGGAATGGCGAAGACTTCTGGCCACTTAGTGAAATGATCCATCACAACCATGAAATACTTGTTACCACTTTCATTTTCCGGAAACGGACCCGCCACGTCAATGGCTATTCTTTAAATATGGTGTTCGGTAATATCGTCAGTTTTTATTGTCACGAACCTCAAGCTCGTAACATTATTTACGAGTTTATGTGCATACAACTAATTGTAAATCAGTGCTCTCAACCACTTCCGGCTTATCTCGATTTTGCCGTCTGTAGCGCTCAAACAGATACAAACTCACTTAACCAAAAGCAACTTACTGAATCAACACTAATCAGGATATCGACCTGGACATAGCACCACAACGGCGCTTTTAAAAATAACAGAGGATGTGCGTGATGGCATGGAGTTTGGAAAGTTGACGGTGTTAGTTTTAATAGATTTTTCTAACGCCTTTAATACCGTTGACCATGATATTCTCATCACCATCTTGTCTTACATAGGTTTTTCCTTATCAGCACGGAATTGGGTCTCCTACTATCTTCGTGGTCGCCAGCAGGCGATTCGTGTCGATGGTATGGTGTCCGATTGGGGTGAATTAACCACTGGTGTTCCGCAAGGTGGAATTCTCTCTCCTTTACTTTTCTCTATATTTATTAACATGATTACTTGTAATTTTACCATATTACATTATACCATATGTATGCCGACGACTTGCAACTCTATGCTCATGCCGATGCTACTACCATAAATAATGCTGTAACCGTGATTAACTCCGATCTTGACTGGATTCTTAATGGGTCAAGAAGGTACGGGGTCGCTGTTAATCCAAGCAAATGCCAAGTTATAGTCTTAGGCAGTGCACGTCAATTAGGTAAACTTAATCATACATCGTTCGATCCTCTGATTTATAATGGCGAGGTAATTCCTTACAGCTCTCGTGTTAGGGGCTTGGGATTAACAATGGATTGTTCACTTACTTGGCGCAGTCATGTTGAGGAAGTTAGCCGTAAAGTTTGTACTACTTTGAGACAATTGTACAGATATAAAAATATCTTACCGCCTTGCCCGAAGAAACTTCTAATGCAATCGCTAATTCTTCCTATGTTTGATTATGCTGATGTGTGTTACTTAGATGTAGACAAATACTTGGTCAATAAATTGGATCGGCTTCTCAACAACTGTATCCGTTTCATTTACGGTCTACGAAAGTATGACCACGTCTCTTTCTATCGCTCTCAACTTAAATGGTTAAATATCCCACAACGCAGGAGCTTTAGAATTCTTAACACTCTGTTCACTATTTTTAACGATTCATTGGCCCCAGAGTATTTGAAATGTAAGTTTCAATACCTGGGTTCTTCCCATGATTGCAATCTTCGCTCTCGTAACAATTTCGTGCTTCATACTCCCTCTCACCCTACTGGTTTCCTCGTAAACTCTTTCGCTGTTACAGCTGTAAGACTCTGGAATGCGCTTCACCTAGCAATAAGAAAATCCCCTAACAAGTGGATTTTTAAAACAAAGGTAAAGGAACATGTAGAAAATGCCATATGGCATTAAGTCCGCCATTTGTACCTTTAGTACAATAAAGTGTAAATAAATAAATAAATAAATCATTTTATAGTTCTTATAAAAACAGAAAAAGATTCGATCTCAATTTTTAAGGGTGAAGTATTGATTCACTGGACCGATTAGTATGTTGATATGAAGTGGAAATGCGTGAATTAAAAGAATATCAATATCACTACATAAGTAGTAAAACGTTTGGTGTCGTATAATCTTATCCTTCATCAGCAGCAGCTTGTAAAAGTTTTCCGTTAAGGTGAAGTGGGCGCCAAAAGCAGATTTTTCACGCTTTATAGATGTGACTGGCGGCTGTTTGGTCGGTCCGCGCACTATTTAATCACACAATATTTATTTAATATTTCTCATTCCGCCTGTGGCATCGCTTCCGAGCGGTTGCATCCAGGTAGTCCGCGCTTTCGTTCCTGTACGGTAGTGCTCCCCGCTCTCGCGCCCCCACTGTCCCGCTCGCGCTGTACAGCGCCGACGCAGTGCTCAGTCCGCCGGCGGTATCATTCTCGGACGGTCACCTCCAGGTGGTCCGCGCTCCCGTACAGTACGATAGTGCTGTCGCGCTCTCACGCGCCTCCGCTGTCCTGCACACGCGGAACAGCGTCGAGGCTGCCGGTGAGTCACTTTTACGCTACAGTTCTTGCCCCCCTGTCTTCGGGCAGGGAGGTCTGACTGACTTCCGCTTTTCATTTTCACTTTTCATTTCATTCTCATTTTTCATTTTCATTTTCCATTTTCATTTTTCATTATCATTTTTTTTTACTGTCTCCTTTATTTTCTTGTGTTCTTGTTATTCTTGTATTACGTGTATAGTGTGTCGTAGTACGTCTCGCGATCTAGTCCCTGTTCTACCGAGAACAGGGACCCGTCCTCATCTTTACCTAGCCTAGCTTACTGACCCAAAATGGCCACACCCAGTTTCGCTGAGTCCCTCGCCGCCCTCATTAACCAATTCGGTTTAAATGGCAATGAGACGGTCCTCGCCGCCATCGCCACCATCGCCGCCCAGGCTTCCCTCCCTGCCCCTCAGGCACACCATCCGCCGCCGGTAATCGCATCTTACCTCGAAACGAGGAACTCTTTTGCCCCGCTCGAATCTGCCCCCCTAGAAATGGAGTACGCATGCTCCGAGTCCTCGGCGCCGTCCTCCCGGAAGAGGCGCGCCACTACTACAGGCTCCGGTTCATCGGAGTCCTCTGACTCCGACGGAACCGGGGAGTCCACATTCACTGCCGTCAACTCCAAGCGCAACGGAAAGCGCGCCGCGATAAAACGCACCCCGCCTATCTCAGCGGCCCCTGCCGCTCCTCCAACTTCCGCAGCCCCCGCCGCTGCCGCCATCCCGCTCATGTCCCTTGACATCCCAACTCCATCTAAACCTTCCTCTCGATGTGCTCCAGTCCTTGCTAAGAAGCAAGTCCCGCCCCCCTGTCTTCCTAAGAGACAAGGCCAAATTTACCAAACTGTCGAAAACCTGCTACGACGCAGGAATTAAGTACGACAATGCTGTCAACCTCGGGGAGGCTATCAAAATCATCCCCAGCTCGATCGAGGATTTCCGAAAACTCACCAGACTTTTCACAGCCGAACGAGTCTCCTACCACACCTACGCTCTCCCGGAAGAGCGTAAAGTCAGGGCCGTCATCCGAGGCGTCCCCTTCGAGTTCTCGAACGAGGAAATACTTGAGGACCTTAAGTCCCAAGGCTTTCCCGTCGAAGCCGTGCACAAAATGCACAACAGAACGGGCAAGAGATACAACCTTGCCCTAGTAATCCTATCAAACGTGCCGGAGGCTAAAGCCATCTTCCGGCAGGTACGCACAGTGTGTGGCCTGTCAAGGGTGAGGGTAGAGCCCCCACATAGGCCCGGTTTCCCGGCGCAGTGCCACCGCTGCCAACTTTATGGTCACGCGGCGGCCAACTGCTCCGCCCCACCCAGGTGCGTTAAGTGCCTAGAACCACACAACACGAAAGAGTGTCCCGGCCCAAAGATGCCGAATCCCCGCCCGCTTGTGTCCTGTGCAACCAGACAGGACACCCGGCTAATTACAAGGGTTGCCCACGCGCACCTCAACCTCGCCCCAGTAGGCAAGCTCCACCGCCGATGAATGACCGCTCATTCCCGGCCCTCCAACAACGGCCCCGTCAGGGCCTTTCTCAGCCCACCCAGGGCTTCTCTCGACCCTCTCAGGGTCCCCCTAGGCCCCCCTCAGGGCATAATTCGGCCCCCCTCCGGGCTTCTCCAAGCCAATGCAGCCTCCAGTCTTTCCCTGGGGGCCCAAAAAGGCAGACCCACCGCGGACAACCTCGTACGCTCATGAAGCAGAGCCCACAATCGACGACTACAACACGCTATATTCCGCTATTAGGAATATCGATGTTAGGGAAATAACAGTAGTATCACGCAAACTGCGCGCGGCCAAGTCCCCCCAAGAACGTCTCCTCGTTCTTGCGGAGCACAATAACCTTCTGTTAGCGTTGTAAGTTAGGTTAACTTAATTAACTTAACTTCAATGACTGAGCGAATTAACCTACCAAGATCTCACGGTCGTATCAAACCTAAGGGTTTATCGCTTGTATCATTTAATATTCGCGGCTTGCGAAATAACCTCCCAGAGCTCAAGCTCTTTCTTCGGAATCGTGAAGTCGATTTCCTCCTCCTACAGGAAACTAATCTCAAAGCTAAGGACACTAGAGGCCTTTCTATTAAAAACTTCTCTCTTCTTCGTAACGACAGACCCGACCGCCGAGGCGGCGGAACGGCCATCTATTACAAGAAGACACTTCATTGCTCGCCCATTTCTACTCCGTAGCTTACCAACATGGAAGCCACGGTATGCAGGCTAGCTATGACTGGACATCAGTCCATCCTCATAGCCTCCTGTTACATCCCTTCAGGAACCTATCCCCTCAAAAAGGATTTTGAGGCCATTTTATCTTTAGGCAATTCAGTCATTATGTTTGGAGATTTTAACTCCAAGCATACTGAATGGACATGCCGCACTACGTCCCCTAGTGGCAAGATACTGCTCGATATCACGCAGTCTCTTGATATTACCGTCCATAGTCCTCTCGGTGTTACTCACTTCCCCGATAACACCGATCACGCCCCCCGATGTGTTAGATTTTGCGTTACTCCAAGGAGTTTCTCTCAACCTCGGAGCAATCGAGACACTAGACGATCTAGGATCAGATCACCGACCGGTCTCCCTCATTCTTGGCCATCAGCCACCTCCCCCAACACACACGAAAACCTTCACTAACTGGAAGGGATTCAAGGAGTCCCTAGCTAAAGCTTTGGACTCACAGGACTCTACCATCTCCCTACCGTCGGACTTAGATAGTCCCGAAAAAATCGACACCGCGGTCGATTCACTCTCCACCCTTATTAAATCCTCCCTTAAGGAGAACGAAAGGGTCGTCCCGGTTGCTAACAATAGTGGGCTTCCCCTACATATTAGCAACCTATTAAAAGCCAAAAAAGCTGCTTTCCGGAGAGCAGCAAAATATCCCACCCCCCGAATATAGTCGTGCGGCCAATCGTCTTCAACGAGAACTCCGCTTCCGCCTCTCTGAATTTCGAGACCTCGAAAAGAGTAAGCTCATGGAGAATATCTCTCCTTCTCACACAGCGTACTACCAGATGGCTAGAGCCCTCCGCATAGACGCTATCACCCACACTCCCCCTCTCTCCCGTCCCGACGGCACGGTTGCCTTCGAGGACGAGGAAAAGGCTGAGTGCTTTGCAGATAGCGTTGCCGCTCAATGCTCTCCTAGTTCTCAACCCGTCGACCCCTCTCACGTCCAGGCAGTGGAGGATGAGGTCCGCCGCCGGAACTCACCCCCTACGGCCTCCGAACCTATCTCTGTGTCCAATGATGAGATTTCATCCCTCATCAAAGGACTTAAGCCCAAAAAGGCTCCGGGCGCGGATGGCATCTCCAACCAAGCCCTAAAACACTTTCCTGAGCAGGTGTTAACCTTTTTTATCTATTATCTTCAACGCCTGCTTCAACCTCAGTTATTTCCCCACTACGCGGAAAGAGGCTACTGTGATTGGAATTCCCAAGCCAGGCAAGCCTCTCGACCTCCCCCTCCAGCCATCGCCCCATTAGCCTCCTCAAGGCAATGGGCAAGCTCTTCGAAAGAGTCATCCAAACGCGTATGAGGCGCTATCTGTTTCCCACAGACGGCGACCCTCTTATCATTCCCCATCAATTCGGCTTCCGAGCCAAACACTCATGTCCCCAACAAGTTCACCGCATTGTGGAATATATCCTCAGCGGTTTCTATCCTCGTCGTCATAAGACCATCGCGGTCTTTTTTCGATATAGCTAAAGCTTTCGATAGAGTCTGGCACACAGGCCTCATCTACAAGCTCTATAAAATAGGTCTCCCCGATCGTCTAGTTCGTCTCGTGGCCTCCTATTTAAAACATCGTACCTTTCGTTTTAGGCACGCTTTCTTCACAGCGAACTATCAAGGCTGGTGTCCAACAGGGCTCAGTACTTGCTCCTCTGCTGTACATCCTGTTCACCAACGACATTCCCATCCCGTCGAAAGGTGTTCAACTCTCCCTCTTCGCAGACGACACTGCCATCTACTGCAAAGGTGTCTCACTACCCTTCATACGGAACAAGATCCAAAAGTCAGTTGATGACCTAGGAGCTTGGTTCAAAAAATGGCGCATCGATGTGAACCCGGAGAAGAGCTCCGCCGTTCACTTCGATTATAAACGACGCCGTCTCAAAAACACTCCACCAATACGTATGCTAGTGACCCCTGTCCCCTGGCATACGTCCGCCAAATATTTAGGTGTCACTCTAGACACAGGGCTCACTTTCAAGCCCCACGTCAAAAGAGTAACCCGTCACGCACGTTTTTATCTGAGTAGGCTCAACAGTATGTTGGGCCGACACAGTAAAATGTCCCTTCGAAACAAGCGTACCCTTTACAAGGTCTGTATACGACCAGTCATGTCCTACGCGGGCCCCGTCTTTGCCCACGCAAACCCTTATAAATATATAATAATATTAAAAATATTTTAAATGAACTCCAAATAGTTCAGAACCTCTTCTGTCGTCGAGCTGCGAACGCACCTTGGTACGTCCGTAATGCCGAACTTCATCGGGACTTAGAGCTCCCAACAGTTCAACAATTTTTTAAAAAGCTCTCTGAGAACTTCTTCAAAGCCTCAGAGTCGCACCCAAATCAATTAATTCGTGAGGCAGCTTCTTATGCAGCCCCACCCCCCTCTCGCTATCGTGTCCGCAGACCGAGAAACTCTCTCGGACCCGCCTAATAAACTTTCAAACGACCTGAACTGTCCCCTGGCGGCTCAGGCCAACTCTAATTAAATAAAATTATTGTAATAACTAACATTAATTTGCCTTCGTAGGCACTCCCTCAGCGGCACTTAGCCGCCTGCGCCCTCTTTTCCCAAAAGAGGGTCGCTCATGATAAGGCACAATAGAGCTTAATCAGCCGGTTGCCTGTCCCCAAAGGCGGTTTTTAGAGGGTATCACTTAGGGTCCCCGGTAGGACAGTGAGCCCCTCATAACCACGATAGACCGGCTATCGTGGTATGCGTAATGCATTTTCCGCCTCCCTACGTATAGGGTAGCCCTTTAATTGCTTCGGGCGCAAAAAAAAATTAATATTTCTTTTTTAAATTATATATATTCTTTTATAGAAAAATATATATATACCATAATTCACTCACATATTTACTGGTGATCACATAGCCTGAATTCAATTGAAATTAATTTCATTACATTCGAATGAAACAGATTTTTCACTTAGTGGAATATAAATATATATACAATATTTCTCAATTTTCTAGGGTGAAATATCGATTCACTAATCGATTCAGTTATATTTCGGTACAAAAAATCGATTCTTCCATTAATCGATTTCAGATCGACATGCATGCCTAGAAGTAGAATACAAGCAACAAGCAAAGCATTTTGTGTATGTTCCGAAATACAACTCAGTACACTGGCAAATGCAAATGACGTCATCAATTGACACTATATTGTACTGCCGTGCCGCCGCCATATTGCGTCGGATATCCGGCCACAATAAAACAATTTTTAATTGTGTGTGCGCTGAATGAAGCATGCCAGAATTAGTTTTTATTTATTCAAATGCAAAAAATTATAGAATAATTATAGCACAAAATGACAAAATAATCGCCAACACTTTTCCAATATGGCGTAAATGTATGACGTCATATACTGACCTATATTCTGGAACGAATCACAAGTATAGCGTCGATTCATGACGTCATTCGCATTCGACAGTGTACTGGGTTGTATTTCGGAATAGGCATGTCGATTTAGTCTTAAAAAATCGATCTCTAAATAGGCATGTCGATTCACTCTTAAAAAAATCGATCTCTGAATCGATTCGAATCTAAGATACTAGAATCGATTATCGATTAAATCGAGGATTAAAAGATTGATTTTCGATTATACGCGACACTTTCAAACATGAAATTTCAAGAATTTGCGATTTTTTCTTTAATTGAACTTTAATATTTTTTGAAATTTAAAATATTAGTAATCTTATTAATTAAAATTACTAATATTCCTTTTAACCTCTCCTGGCAAGCTTGAAACGCTTGTTTTAGGGGTGGTTCGCCACCGTACATTTCTCAATAAATCTGTTTCAATCTAATAACTCACTATTTATCAAATTGAAGTGAATGGTACACGAACACAATACTGGTTATTTCCTTACTATACAACTCTATAAACTTCAACATATAATATTTATTTACAGTATCTAGGTATTTAAAAAGTACTCCGTCTGTACTTACAGCTCACAGTATGTTTTGATAATAAATAAAGTAAATTCACGAGTTCACAGTTCAAACAAGTTCACAGCTATAATAATATATTGTAGTATGTATATGTATAGCCCGTTCACCGTAAGATGTCCCCTGCCTTGGGAAATGGCAGCATTGTCTACGGTGTTACCAACAATATATGGAGCATTTACCCCACTTGGTGGTTGTTGGCAAAATTATCTAAACTTGAAAACCCTTGAGTAATATGTTTTACTTGCTTATTTAAATAATATAAAGTTAGTTATAAGACTAGTAAGGTTGTGAATGATAACACAATTTAATTTTTAAATTATTTATTGATTTATTTTTTCCGACAATAATTATGGTCGAAAGGAACAATTCCAGACATACTCGTATCACTGTCACTTTCATAAACGTCGTCATCATCATCTGTCGTATCCGAATCTGTGCTGCTGTCATTTCCTAATTCAATTATGAATTTATCAGTAATATCATCCATGCAGCCATCAAGTACATAAAACTTGTCTTCTAAATTTTTTACGTGTTCACACTGCTTTTGCCAATCCTGAGGGGTTATAGATGAAAAAGCTTCTTCAGTTAACTTCACGATATTCCCAGCTTTTTGGCCGACATTATTGCTGGCTACTCGTCTCTTTAAAAAACTCCACATAAACTCAATCGCATTTAAATCGCAGTGGTAAGGAATCACTTATTAGTACTCCGTCCTCGTCATCTTTTTGCCAACCTTTTTTCACTGCATACGATGCGTGAATGTATGTTTCATCTAAGAAAACTATTGGCCGACCATCTGCTCGATTCTGCCTCATAGTAACGATATACTTGCGTCTCCATGCAACTATGTCGCGCCTTTTCATTAAAATTTTCCGTTTCCAACCACACTTTTTATACTGAAATCCAATTTGTTTTAAAATTTTCCACAAAATCGTTCGACCTCCACCAAAGTTTATGTCATTCTTTAATTCTACAAGTAATTTATTTAAAGTAGGAACAACTTTTCTTACAGTATACATTTCATGGATTTTGTTTCTTATTGCGCATAAATCGAAATCATCAAGATCCACCGTTTTACGTCTTTAACGGTGTTTTCCAGGAGACTTGAGTTTTTGAGATGTAGAGGCAGCAGCTTCACCTTCTTTAGATATTCTACTCACGGTTTTCTCCGACATGCCTGAAATAGACACCAAATTTGTATCATTTTATAAAATTAAATATTTATAAAATACAAATACAGACATTATCATAAAAAAATAAATTAAATCAACTGAGATACGTACTTTTTTATTTTAATTCGTAATGTTAGTAATTTCTTATTATTACCCATACTAAAGGCATTTTGCATGAAGCTGGCATCCCTATTTTACTAACCTGTCATGGCGGCGACGCGAGTTCGCACTTGATTGAGTGGAATTAACGTGGCTTGGTTTGCCTTTTCTCTCTCATAAAAGGCACGCACCTTCAACACAACCTCTCTTGCACTGCTTCTAAATGTTTTCGGTATAACTAATTCGGAATATTTTAAATAATAACACAAAAACGAGCGTTATAATCACAAACTGACAACAGATTGACAAGCAATAGTGCCAACATCACAGCAGGGGACATCTTACGGTGAACGGGCTGTAGTCTTTGCTCACAGCACAGATTAAGTTAGACCAACATTCCACAGGTAAGATTAGAATTAGAATTTTAGAAATGAAAACTTTTCCATATTGTTGGATGCATTCAAAAATATTTATTTTATGCAAATATATATTGAGGTCAAATTATCAACATGCCTATTTCGGAACATACCCATACTTATTTACCCGTCGGGTAAATGTATTCTGTGCATCTATGCTGTGCATGTATATATACAGTAATCTATGCTGTGCATAGAGTAGAGTAATATATACAGAAAATTCTGTGCTACACATTGAGCTATTATGTACTACGTACTAGAGGAGACACTGCATTCAGCACCTCTGTTCCACTCAACTGCGGTGCATGCACCGCACTTTAATCAGTCACTCGCTAGGCGCTTGTAGAGTTGTCACATGTTGTGTTGATTTAAAAAAAAATCTCTTGATAAAAATATGCCGTCTTGTGTACTTAGATATTGCACAAATAATTCAAGAAATGTCAGTAAAAACCAAGGAATTGCTTTTCATCGGTTAATAAGATACTTAATTAATAAAAAGGTATTATAAATTAATAATAAAACAAATTATTCCTAAGACGCCATCTCGTATCATGGATTATAGATTATGAAATTAATATGTTCGGATGCGACATTTCTGTGAGTGCTTAAGTAAACACTCACGCCTGTCACCCAGAGGGGTAGGCAGAGACTACGGACTTCCATTTGGCACGATCCTGACATACCTCTTTCGCCTCATTTACATCCATATATCTACGCATACATGCTCGTCGGTTAAGGGTACTTCTAACGTGGCCCCTTTTCAAAATATCGCCAATTTGGTCGATAAACTTTTTTCTAGGGCGTCCCTTCCCGACTCGGCCGTTCACATCTGCCATATAAATTTGCTTTGTCACTCTTTCCTCATTCATTCTTTCTACATGACCAAACCACCGAAGCATTCCTTTCTTAATCCTGGTCACAACATCATCTTGCATACCACATTTATCTCTTATCATGCAATTTCTCACCCTGTCATTCAGATTCAACCCTAGCATACTCCTTAAAGACCGCATTTCTACAGCATTTATTCTACTTTCGTGCTTCTTCTGCCACACCCAGCTTTCACTACCATACATTAAAGTAGGGACCAACACAGCATTGTGAATTTCCATACGTGCCTTTTTTGACACATTTTGACTCTTCACAATAGAGTGCAGGGTCCCATTTACTCTATTTCCCGCATTCACTCGTCGTTCTATATCCCTATCATATCTACCATCCCTGCTAAATACACATCCCAAATACACAAACTCATCCACTTGCTCAATTAACTCTCCTTCTATTCTTATTTCACATACCGTTTTGCTTTCTTCTCTTTCAAAAACCATCACTTTCGTCTTACTTGCGTTCACTTTCATTCCCCTTTCTTTTAATTCCCAGTTCATTAATGTAACCATCATTTGCAACTCAGCCGCCGATGACGCAAATATGACTTGATCATCGGCATACAAAAGGCATTTGACGGTTAACTCGCCCATTCTTAACCCACATTCTTCATCTTTCAAAGTTTGCAAACACCTGTCCATAAATAGGTGAACAGCCAAGGGGAAGCTACACAGCCATGTCTGACACCTTTTTGGATGCCAAACCAGTCCGAGTAGACCCCATTGATCCTGACACAAGCACTAGAGTCCCTATAAAGAGACCTTAATGCCTGTATCAAACCAGCGCTCAACCCATATGAGTTCAGTGTTTGCCATAACACATTCCTGTCCACTCTGTCATAAGCCTTTTCCAAGTCCATGAACGCACAAAAAACTTTCTGGTTTTTGGCCAAAAACTTCTCCGCAATTATGCGCAAGACTTGATCTGTACACCCCATTCCCTTTCTAAAACCTGCTTGCACATCCCAAATCTTTCCATCAGTTTCTTTCATAACTCTTTCAATTAACACCTTAGCATACAGTTTACCCACAATACTAAGCAAGCTGATACCACGGTAGTTTTTGCAGTCCCGCTGTGACCCTTTTCCTTTATATATTGGTACTATAACTGCTTTACACCAGTCATCCGGTACCCGTTTTAATTCCCAACGTAAATTAAACAAGGTGTACAGCAGGCCTGCCACCACTCCCTCTCCAGCCCTTAGCATCTCGAGTGATACTCTATCATATCCAGCTGCCTTACCTGCTTTCATGCTTTTCATTGCTTTCATTATTTCATCTACACTTATCTCCATACCCCTTTCCACTTCTTTCGGAATTTCTAGTTCATTTAATTCAGACGACTCTTCACTCATAAACACGCTTTCAAAGTATTCCTTCCATCTGTTTAAATTCGAAGCTTCATCATTCAGAATACATCCATTCTCGTCTCTTATAGCATTCATTTTAGGATGTTTTGTATTTCCCCTGGCAGTTCCTATGAGTTTCCAGAACATTTTTATGTTAGCCTGGAAATTATCAGATATCCTTCTATCATTCTTATCCGTTCTTTCTTTCTTTTCCTTTCAACAACTTCTTTTACTCTCTTATTTAGACGTCTAAATTCTGCCTTTTTTCTTTCAATCTCATCATTCATACCAGAAGAATTACCAGCTTTGGTTGCTAGTAAATCTAACCATGCTTCTTCTTTGATTCAACTTCCACCCGTAACTGTTCATCCCACCACAACGTATTACTTTTCCTTTCATTTGTTCTCTTACTTACACCACATACTTCAGTGGCGGCATCCACCAAACCTTTCTTAATATTGTCCCACACAGTATTCAAGTCTAAATCATTCATACACAACTCATTCAAACATCTAATATTTCCTCTCAGTCTACATTTATACTTCTCTTTCACATCTTCATCTTGTAACTTCTCTATTCTTATACGCTGTAACGCAGTGGTAGACACAGATGTCCGATGCCGCCAACGCTTGAAAAGACCATTAATTCGACATAAGACCAAGTAATGATCCGTCCCTACGTTGGACCCCCGGTAAACCCTTGTATCTACGACTGCGCTCCTCATTCTTTCATCCACAATTACGAAATCTATCATGCTTCTATCATCACCTCTTTCCCATGTATACATGTGAATCTTCTTATGACGAAAAAAAGTATTCGTCACAAAAAGATTCTTTTCCACACATACGGTGAGGAGGTCTTCACCATTCTCATTTATACTTTCATCACCAAACATTCCCAATATCCTTTCATAACCAGACCTCTTCACCCCAACCCTTCCATTAAAGTCTCCTAACATAATAATATTTTCATTTTCCTTACATTTTGTCAACACCATCCTTACCATGTCCCAAAACTGCTCTCGGATGTAAGTGGGCTTAGACATGTCTGGGGCGTACACCCCTAGCAGGAACAGCTTCTTTAAGCCCACTTTAATTCGTATCCATAGCAGCCTCGGGCTTACACATTCATACTCTTTCACACATTGACCCATTCTTTCTGAAAGGATGAAACCGACACCCTGGCATGCCCGTTCGGTCTCGTCTACGCCAGACCAATACGCGGTATACGTGCCATGTGCAGTGGCATCCTTTCCCTTTCGTTTCGTCTCATTCACACATAACACATCTATTCCTCTGTCTTTCATCATTTCGCATACTTCATCCATCTTATCATTCATTCCTCCACATACATTCAGCGTAGCCAGACGGGTTTCCGCAATCCACTTTTCGCCCCTCCGGGAGACAGAACGTGACGGGTGGCGAACCTCGTCGCCGGTTTTTCTCCCGGAGATTCTTCGCACCCCTGCCCCATTGAAGGGGCGCCGGGAACTCGGGGCCATTTCTTTTGTTTTCTGAGTCATGGTGCGAACAAGGGGTGGTGGTAGATTTTACGCCGCTACCATACGGCGAGGAGCCGAGTCTATTTTTTTCGGCTTTGTCGCTCGTTTAGCACCACCCGGGGGACACGTGTAGGGTGGGCCTAAGGTTAGGTGGTCGAAGCCTACGGACGCGAGCGACTCATCCCCCTTGTGTTGAGTGCTTAAGTATAGGACGAATATATTTATTATACACATTTTTTTGTGGAAACATATATAAGATATTATAATTAGGCTAAATTTTTCATGTTTAAATCTGCTTATTATTCTTTTATTTTATTTTTAGGTTTCCACTTTAAAGTCAAAGTGGAATAAATTCGTCCATTTTTAACTCTCGCGTGCCCAGCATTTATGAACGATTATTTACAGCATTTCTGATTCTAATTTAATAAGTTTTGTTAAACATACATTTAGTACGTTTTTTATATTTGACATAGATTCCTTTTAAAATATTCAGATAAAAATATCATTAAAATGTAATTGTGATATAATATTATGTAATATTATATTAAATAAACAAATATAATATACAAAATAAATGACAAATTTTAAATATTGTTCTCGCTATAATTTACCTATTTAACAATACAATCTACTATTACCGACGGATCATTCTAGCTATGTTTATTCTATGATAAAAAAACCAAACGCGCGAACACAGAGTAGCGCACATTTTTTGTTTAAGATAGCTGTTTTAGTACGCATTAGTACGTAAGTACACATTACTTCAATGGGGAGCTACATACCTTTTGAAATAAATAGGTATTATTTCTTTAGTTTTACAATTTCTACCTCAGGCGTAATATAATCTGTCATCATTAATTTTAGCTAATGAAAATAAGATTGGTTGTATTTTATTACATATTAGGTTAAATTTGAATGTAAGTATTACTTTTAATTTGAACATGATTTCTCCTTTTTTTACTACTTTTATTATTTTCACGTAACTTGTACGTATTAATTTCTCTTCTGTAAACAAAATTTATTATGAAACTATAAATTAAAAAGGAAAGGAATGTATTAAACCTACAATCTACAATCAACTTAGCTTAGAGGTGGTATTGGGGATGAAGGGGCGAGGTGTTGGTGTAAACTTAGGTAATTGAATTAGACTCCCTGTGACGTAGTGGGTGCGGAATTTGGTAGTTTTTGAGGAAAATAGTGTAACCATTTTGTATATTACACACTAGTACACCTTTCACATTATAATATTTTGGGATTAGCTTAGCTTCAAAATTAATTGTAAGTTGAGTAAGCAGTGTATTACACTTATAAGTATATTATTTATTTGTTTGTTATTAAATTTTATAACAGGCTCTATTTTAAATAATTTATTCAAACTCATAAAAAATTATATAATATAATGTTTGCTAAAGATTGAATAGGAATTATGCTTCTAAAACTTTCATATCTTCTATTTTAACTCAAAATTGAAGTACACAAACATCTGTGATATTTAAATGTATTGTTAAAACTATTAAACATTCACTTTTTATACAATGCTGTAGTTGCCCAAAGCTAGGATACAACGCCTCATATCTTGAATGCAGTCATAATATGATTTGTAGGGTGGTGCAAGTGTAGCATCATATAACTTTAAAATTTCCACAAATTTCTTTATTGCTTCACCATATTTTCCTTCTTCCATGGCTGCACGACCAAGTTTGTACATCATGTCTGTATCCTGTAACAAATGTTAAGTTTTTTATAATCACATTATATAGATTTTTACAAATTCTTACCTATGACTTTTTTGTTTAGAATTTAAAATAAAAGAGTAAGTTCAAAGAAATTAAAGCTAATTTACACTGACAACATTTTACTGTGGTAGTGCCATGCTGCAGCTATATTATGGTTCTAGCAATGGGTTGACTATGTTTTCAGAGAATATCGTTGTAAAATAGTAACTAAATGTAATCTGTTATTGGGTACCTGTCATGAAATTCTCAGTCGGAAGTCAGAAAGTTGGCGGTGTTACATCTCTGTGCCACGGAAAGCACATAAAGCCGTTGGTCCTGTACCTGATCTCTATATGATCGTATCGGATTACCGCCGTATCAGAAAATAAGGCTGAAGGAATAGAGTAGCGGCGAACGGTGGAATTTTTTATAAAAAGACAAATCCCGTTCACCATCTATCCTTAAAATGCCGTGACCGGCTCCTATGACCGGTACACAGTCCTGTGCAAAATTGGGTTGTAACAATAGGTTAAGACAAACTAAACAAAACATTTGTGAAATAGATTTATTATTCAGTATGATAAAATACTTTACAAATTACTTACTCAAACAATTTTATATTTATAATTTTTGTTCTTTAATAATTTATTGTTTATATTGTATGGTGAATGTAGAGAACTGGAGATCCTGTTTACTGGAAATTAGGCATTTTATTATAGTCGTCAGGGGTGGCATCGCACCTGCTTTTTGGTACATGTACGTGTCTATGGGCCACAGCATTCACTTACCATCAGGTGGACTGTGTGCTTGTTTGTCACCCTTATTCTATAAAGAAAATAAAACACAACCCTTAGATTATTATTTAAAGAGGCAATAAAACTGTTGTCCAGAGAAAAAGATACAGCTATAAAAGGTTTTTATAAATGCATATTTTTAATAATAATGAATTTTTTTATATACAATTAAAAACCACTTTTTGCTTTAAATGCAAACTGTGCGAACTGACTAATGATACTGCATTCTATTTCAGTTAAGCATTTTGCAGTGTACAAAAGGGTACATCTTGTGAGTGTCTTGCATGATTTAAAGGTGTTAATTTGTTTTTCAGATATGTTGGCTGTGACATATGTAAATACCTGTGAATATTAATCTACTATGGCAGATGATGATGAAGGTAACTGAAAAAATTTATAATAACTTAAAGAGTGCTTCTTACTTTTTTGATATGGTTATGAAAGGGAAAAAATATATGTATATTGTTAGTCTTTTCGACACACAAATTTTATTTGTCACTAAATTACCAATATGGAGAGGGCTATGCTCGGAGTTTCTCTGCGTGATAAGACTCAGAAATGAGGATATCCTCAGTAAAACCAGAGTGACCGACATAGCCCAACAGATTAGTAAGCCGAAGTGGCAATGGGCCGGCCATATAGCTCGAAGAACCGATAACCGATGGGGAAGAAAGGTTCTCGAGTGGCAGCCTCGTACTGGTAGGCGTAGTGTAGGGCGATCCCCCACTAGATGGAGTGACGACCTGGTAAGATATGCAGGAAGTCGATGGATGCAGGTGGCTCAGGACCGTGCTTTGTGGCATTACTTGGGGGAGGCCTATGTTCAGCAGTGGACTTGTGAAGGGCTGTGATGATGATGATGATGATGAAATTACCAATTACCAAAAAAAATAATTTTCAACAAAGTGAAACAGTTATTAGTCTGTAATGTGTATATATTATAGTTATACATAAAAGTTTGTTTTGTATTCAATGATTTATAATAGATAATTAATTGTATCTGTAATAAATTTTCAGTTGTTGAGGAAGCAGAGGTGATAGCTAGTGGTGAAGCGGAAAATGTAATGGGACTCAGTCCTATTGATACAGAGAGGCCACTTGCACCACCTAAGTATGAAATTCGACCAGGACTTGGTGAAAAGTAAGATGTTATATTGTCATTATATTATATAAATAAAAAATAAATGTGCTAATCTCTATGAGATATTGAGAAGCAGACCAATATTTCTACATGGTCTTCTGGGCTTGAGATATAAAAATAGAATTGTAGTTTTAAATAAGACTAGCTCTTACATGTGAAAATATTGGAAATTAAAGTAAAGAAAAGTTTTATTTCTGCAATAGTAGTTGGTGGCTCCAATATTTCTGTAAGGCTTTCCTCTTGCAACTCCTTACATATTTCTTTATCTGTCATCATTTGCTCTGTTTCATCAGTCTTCCCTACAAGCCAAGAATTTAAATCTGTTTTGCTTATCTGTTGTCCAGATTCCATCATCTTCATGCGTTTCTATAGAGGAAAATTCTGTCTGTTTTGTTTAAGATTGTGCACAGTAGCACGCCCAACTGCATGCTTTTTCGCCAGTTTGCAAATGTTTTCTCCGCTGCTTAACTTTTTTGAAATCTCAATTCACTCTTTCAATGCTACTCTTAGGTTTTCGTTTGCTCGACATCTTGATCTACGCTATTTTGATGACAAATCACTATTCGCGCAACAGCAGGTACGTGTTTAAACGAGAGTGCGCACATGGTCTTATATGCGCAAGCCTTCGCTCATACTGATCAGGCAGGGAGCGGCGGAAGGGAGAGGCAGTTAGCGGTGGAGTACTGTATGTGTCTATGTACTGAAGTGCCAGTGTAGTGAGACTACTGTACTATCAAAAGAAATATAAAATTACACTAAAAAGCATTATGTCTTATATCATATAAAACTTCCTGAATTGAGTAGAAGCCAGCAAAAAACTGCCTCTAATCATGTCTAACGCCCATTTTACTATATGTACCTAGGAAAAAGTGTCCAAATTTGACCAAGAAGTTAACTGACGAATCCGACTCGGCGGGGCTGTGTTCAGGAAATTGCAACAAATCTTTGTGAGATATTTCTCAGAATCTTAAGACGAGTATGTACAACTAGTGTGAGAGCCAGTGATAACTTAAGGAACTGAAACATAATCATTAATTGCTGACTGTACGAGTATGGACAACCGGTAGGGAAGAAAGGTTCTCAAATGGCAGCCTTATACTAGAAAGCGCAGTGTTGGGTGAAGCCACACTAATTGGAGTGGCGTCCTGATGAAACACGCAGGTGATCGGTGGATGCAGGTGGCCAAGGACTATATTTTGTGCCAATCTATAGGGCAGGCTTATATTTAGCAGTGGATGTGTGTGATTGGTTGATGTGCTGAAGTGATAATGTATGTAAAAAAATATTGCACTTGCTGTTGTTTTTATCAAGTCACAGACATGTGTGATAAGTGAAAACTTTTATATATTATGTTTAAAAGCAAACAAGTTATAAAGCAAGTCTTAGGACTAGGTATTCATCAGACTGAATTTACGTCGTCGATCTCCCGTCACGTAACGCCATTACACACATTTCCATATAAACATCTTACAATGTACACATTTAATCAAACATGCATTATTTATACGTCGAGTGTAGCAACCCAATTGCAAAATGCTGGTGTCTGTTTCGTTTTGAATTTAGCGATTCGTTGTCTCCCTCGCACGCGTGGGCTTTTTACCGGGCTTTCGAAAAGACGATCGCTCCCTTTCTAACCTGTGGCAAAATGTTCTCTAATGAAATATAACTACGAAATGTTTATATAGCAATTACTATTGAGCCACAAGCCTGGCTTTGCCCTGAAGTTATTTAGTAGTGCGTTAGCGACTAGCGAATGGGGTGCGGGCCATTCATATGCAAGTTCACTTCACATTTCAATGTTTATGTTTAAATTTGTTGTGCTTGTTAAAAATGTATGCTTTTTCAAAGATTTTCTGTGAAAATGGGAGGATAATATAGATAATAAGTGTTCATTGTGATGAATATAAGTGTGTTGAAGTGCTAAACGGCGAGGAAAAGGTAAAATCTTAAAAAATGAAATTTAATATTCAATAAACATTTCTTCATACTTTAATTATAGGTACAGGACTCTTTAGTATTAAAGTTTAATTAAGTTAGGCGTATTTAAAGGTTTAATAACTCAGTATTTATATTACCATATGAATTAAAAATATCATTTTGAACGGCAGCATAAAATATACTATATACTAGACACTTAGGTTTAATTTTTTAGGAAATAAGTGTTACAATCTTTTTTTTAACGTGAAGCCCAAATTTTAATGTAATAAATCAAAAGAATACAGAAGAATGTATTGAGGTTTTTAAAGAATACTCCCTTTAGTTATTTCCAGTATATAAAATTTTAATAGCGCCATCTACTTAATTCTATAGGTAAAGTGATTTTATCGAACGAAAATTGGTTGATTCTCACGATGGTACCTAAAGATCAGTTTAAAAATATCATTTTGTACGGTTTATTATGAATTGAATATCATTTTGTACGGTTTATTATAAATTGAAAATGAATAATTATATAATAAATAGTCATTATTTTATGGTAAAAAATTAGCAAAGCTTTATCTTCTCATTATAACTATCTAATTCCTGTCGTAATCTGTTCTTTTATGCATATAACTTAAACAAAATAATTTCGAGGTTTCACATCTGCTAGGCGTCCCTTTTTTAACTTTGTACTTAGTTTGTTTGTACTTTGTTCATGCTTTTCTTTTGTTCATGTATTGTATTGTTTGTAAATATCTCAAGCTAACCCAAACGGCTCTTTTCAACACCACTGAAGGTGTGCAATTGCATATATGTCATACAATCTATCTAGCGGTAGTATGCTTTCTGTGTGCTTTGTTAAACACGTCCTTGTCAGCACTGAATATGAAACTAAAGAGTGGAGACAGCTCAAGATTGGTGTATTTTTATTAAACTGCTAAAAACAACAAAACCATATCTTGGGCTTGCCCTAGTTTGGCGCCCTAGCTTCGCCACTGAGTTGTAGCACGTATGGGTCTGCTCGACCGGGGAAGGACCACGCTCTCACAGAATACCAGAGTAAAATAGCAGCTTAACGCTGTTGTGTTTCATATGGTGAGTGTAGAGAACTGGAGACTTTTTTTACTGGCAAAGAGGCATTCCATCTTAGTCCTCACGTGTGACAACGCATTTTGATTCGTAATCGGGGATAGATGTAGATGTCTATGGGCCACAGCAAACACTGACCATCAGGTGGACTGTGTGCTCGTTTGTCACCCTTTTCTATAATATAAAATAGTATAATAAAGTAGAATATTATAAAATAGTAGTTTTTAAAATATTCCCTAGTATGGGCACATAGCGAATAGCTCATTTCATATATTTATAATTCATCCTGGTACTTTAATCTATCCCTTCTTTGGAAAAACTATACATATGTAGTTTTTACTATATTAGTCGAAAAATCAAGTTCAGTATTTATAATAGTGTGTAGAACACCCTACTTATTGCTTAATATTCCAAAGGCACTTTCCACACATCTTCATGCTTCACTAAGACGATAATTGAAAATACGCATTTCTATATTCAATTTTTTAGCTGGGTATGGTCACTTCCAATTTTTCAGTTACGGGAATGCTTCATCGCTGAGTAGTACAAAACTCTGAGACGCCCATTCAAATTCGGTAAACCTTCGTTCAGAGGAACATGGAGATGAAACATTTTTTCCCCATGATTGAGTTTTTGCAAACTTTACTATCAGCTTCTTTACCATAAGCTCTATCTTCAATAGCAGTGAAGCACTAATTTGCATCTGATATAGCTGTAAGTCTTGTTGAAAAGAACTTTGTGTCGTTGAAGTATTGGAAACCACTGTGAGAAGGATCTTTTATGCGCATGTACTTCCCGTCCTATGCCCTAACATAATTCGGGGAATTCGTTCTAGTTTAAAAGTCATAAACGGATTCCCAACCACATTGCGTCAAAGGGTGCAGGCATTTCCATTGGTTGTAGAGCTATTCACAAACAACAATACAATAAAGAATAATAAAAAAGCTGAAGGTACTCCGGGTTTAACAATGACATCGGGACGTCATTCACCTCTGTCCCCCGTGACTGGGTGCTGGAAAGCACCCAAAACGTCGGGAATTAAAAATAAAATTAATTAAAAGTAAAATTAAACGCGATAAAATTCGTAAAAGTAGTTTTAATCAATATGTAGTGTTCGCGTAAATATACCTAGGCTGCACAAAAAGTATCGGGAATGGAATATTTTCACTGTTCCTGTCATATTAAAATCTTTTTAATTGAAAACTCCTTGGTTTTAAAAATCGAATACCATTTCTTTATTTAAAAAAAGATTATCGGTCTTGTCACAAGGTTTTGTCAAACTTGTTTAGTCGTTGAGAAGATGGAATTGACTCGAGAAAATTCAAGAGCGATGATTTATTATGACTTTCGAAGTGGTTTAACACAAAAATAGTGTGTTGACCGGATGATTTCTGCATTTGGTGATGAAGCCCCATCCAAAACCACAATTTATCGCTGGTTTGCTGAATTTCAACGTGGATGTGTCAAGCTCAGTGATGATCCCCGTCAAGGTCGTCCAACAACTGCAGTCACCCAAGAAAACGTTGATGCTGTGCGTAAGCTGATTGAGGAAGATCGACATGTGACATACCGCGAAATTCAGGCAACTTTAGACATTGGCATGAGTCAAATACAAATAATCTTGCATGAACAATTAGGTGTAAAAAGTTGTTTTCCCGATGGATACCGCATTCGCTCTGTGAAGAGCAAAAAGCGGCTCGCGTTACTTGGTGCGTCAGAATTCTCGAAAGATTCCACGCAGTATCCTCAAATGCTGTATACAACATCGTATCTGGCGACGAATCCTGGATATACGCGTACGAACCCGAAACAAAAAACCAGTCACGAGTTTGGGTGTTCGAAAATGAGTTAAAGCCAACAAAAATTGATCGTTCATGGAGTGTTGCAAAAAAAATGGTGGCCACATTTGTCTCCAAAACTGGCCATGTTATGAATATTCCTCTTGAGGGACGAAGAACGGTTAATGCAGAATGGTATGCTAGCATTTGTTTGCCACAGGTCGTTTCTGAACTCCGTAAAGAGAACTGCAACCGCCGCATCATCCTCCATCAAGACAATGCGAGTTCTCACACCGCACACAGAACAAAATTTTTTAGAGCAAGAAAACATAGAATTATTAGACCATCCGCCGTACAGCCCCGACCTAAGCCCTTATGATTTCTATGCTTTCCCTAAAATAAAGAATAAATTGCGTGGACAGAGGTTTTCATCATCTGAAGAAGGTGTGGACGCCTACAAAACGGCCATTTTGGAGACCCCAACTTCCGGATGGAATGGTTGCTTCAATGATTGGTTCCATCGTATGGAAAAATGTGTCAAATTTCGCGGAGAATACTTCGAAAAGCAATAAATACATTTTTAAATAGTAATGTTGTGTCACTTCCTTGATTCCCGAAATTTTCAGTGCCGCCCTTGTAGGAAATCATAACGCCGTTTATTCTATTGCTCCAATTTTAGGATGTGTAGCGAGAAAAGGTATCTACAGTTACGTAAAACTAAGAGGAGCAACGTGATAGTAATGATTAGGCATAACAACTGGCTGAAGAGTCACATATTGGAAGGCAATAGTTTTGGATTAGTAATGATTCTCTTGCTTTTACATCAAGAGAGTCGCTTCAAGAGAACAATCAGTAAATGTAGAAAGTAACAGACAAAACAAAGAAATGAAAAAAAATGTGTGCAGTTAACACACGTTAGAAGTAAAACTTTCAGAAAATTGCGAGTAAAATTGCTTCGTAATAGCGGTATCTACTTCATTCTATAGATAAAGTGATTCTATCGAACAAAAATTGATAAACCCTCAAGGTGGTACGTAAAATTGACGCTAGATCGGCTATTTATATATACACATTGAGTTATTT
The DNA here is from genome assembly GCA_907164705.1 of Parnassius apollo. Taxonomy (NCBI): domain Eukaryota; kingdom Metazoa; phylum Arthropoda; class Insecta; order Lepidoptera; family Papilionidae; genus Parnassius; species Parnassius apollo. The sequence continues at coordinate 795,954 of CAJQZP010001367.1, forward strand.
GTAAACATATATAAATGCCTAAACATGATTAAATCGATAAGTTATGAAAATCGGGGATTGTTATGAATGGATTGGTAAGATAATTTTATTTAATGTGATTAATTTAATCTAATTAATTAATTTGTTAATTTTTTTAACTGTATTTTAACTGTTATAATTTCTATTAATCATCTTTAAAGCACCGCACAAAGAGAAGACCGAGATTATAGGAAACAATATATGTATTGTGTTCTATCTCATTCTCTTGCATTCTAAATGCATCAAATATGGATGTATCATCGAATTTCAAATCAAAATGATTCTAAAAAAGTTACCGATTTTAAAAATTACACCGTTTCAAAGGTCATCAATAAATAATATGGAATTAAGTTCCAGATTTGACAATAATTCAAATAAACCATTCTTAATGTCGCTGCTACCAGCAATAAAGAAATTGAAGAACAAAACTTCGAATTTCGAATGAAAGTTTATATTTATTACGAAAATATAGATATCTTCACTCAGTCTGGCCAATCTACCCAACGTCCAGCTAGACATAAATTTAAGTAACTATTACGAGGGTTATATTATACAAAGTTACACACAGCCACAAGCATCTCGTCAGTATGATTTACGTGGCAATATACAAGTACCACAACAACTAGTGGAGTATTCTCATAGGATTTGTTCACCTCAATCAGTATATTCTACATAATCTTTTGAATACATTGACGAACTGCTTCAAAACACAGCTTCAATTTAAAAACGTCGACGCATTTAAGTTACCTTCATAACTTCTATACTTTACCTAATTGTTCATTATGTTGTAGTTTCTTTGGTACACGGCTTCTAAGTGGTAAAATAAATAAAGATATAATTAATGTACATAAGTTGTTTTATTCTAAGTTGCGAAACCATCTATAGTTTACATATCGACAGTAATACTCAGAAACTATTCATAACTAACTATTGCCCGTTACTTCATCTTGCTATAGATATTTAAATTCATTGGCATCAATAATAATACATGATAGAAATCAATAAATCAATTAGATATTTATGAATAATTTCCGAGGTCAACTATCTATTAATTTATCGATTGTCATCATGAATTGTGATTGATTGTTCCGATAAAATGTATCGTATGTTACTATGTGGGTCTTTGGCGCTCCGCGCGAACATGCATCATACGATGTGAATCGCCCAAGTGCTATTGAATGGAAATTTCGTAGTGCGAAATGAATGTGGTGCAAAACTCCTAAAGACCCGACTTCGTCCGCGTGAAATTTAATTTATTACGGTGGGATTTCATGGGTTTAAATTTGTTTTGCGCGGTACCCTAATTCTTTTTTTAAAATAAAAGTAGCCAAGTTACTCCTTATAACATCGACTATCTGCCAGTGAAAGTCCCGTCAAAATCGGTTTAGCTATTTTGGATATTAGCTGAAACAAACACTGACAAAAAATATAAAAAAAAGTTATAAGTACCGTAGATATTCATTCAGAGTCCCTTCAATTTTATTTATATTTGTATTTATAGATTTTAGCGGTTGGAGGTCGCAACCATACACAGTGACTGACCGATATTCTCAATCTCGTCCCTCAACCGGCGGTATACCCACAGGCTACGCTTGGACAACTCTAAGAATAATAAAAGCCGTAGTAATAGCTATAATTATATTAGATGTAATACTTAACTTAAAGTAACTGTCAGCCTCTCTTCTGGAGTAATTGCATTTTGAAAGAACTTCATCGAAATAATTAATTGAATACTTGTAGAATTTATCCGATAGATTCTGCATACATGCAATTAAATTACCTGATATGTATTCTTTTAGGATTTAACCTTTTGAGCGCCACGCCAAAAACGCATTACCGTGTCCTGTACGCCAAAGCGAAAATTGAAGAAAAATATCTACGAAAAAATAGTGTTGCCAAGAGTTCATATATCGATAACACAAAATAACTTGATTTTGTTGGTTTTTTATGCAATAAATGACTTTATAATCTGGTATATTTTATTTAATCTTGTGCTGTCTTCCACTCTTTTTATATATGTACTTTGTACATAAATAAAAACAAACAATAACAATAAAATAATAGTAAACCACAACACTATTCTTCATTGTGATGACGTCACTGTCACGACTGGACGACAACGGCGTAGCTGACTTTCCTTTTTGAAACTTTCTTAGAGATGTAGCCGTGTCGCTCGTTGTGTATCGATTTTGAAATCGATCTAACCAAAATGTACCGAGATCGACTCAAAATATTTTATGTGTCAGGGGAGGCGTAGGCCAAGTGAAGCACATAAGAAAAGTCTTACCTCTTATAACAATGGGGGTTTGATATGATGCTGATGCTACCAGATGATTTTGAGATAATCATAATCATAATCTTTATTGCAATCAAATGGTAACAATAGATGTGATGTTTTATAAAAATAGTCCACATTATTTGAACACAGTTTGGGCGTAGCAATTACAAAAATATTAAATATTATTTTTAAACTACAATATTTTTATAAATAAATTATATTATTCTAAAATTCTGTAAATTTAATTAAATTAATAATCACAATGTCAAGTAAAAAATTAGTATTATTATTATAAATAGAAATAAAATTAAGTAAAAAATAATAATTGAATAAAAAAATTAAATTAAATTAGATAGGCACAGGCCGAAGTTGTCCACACAAATTAAATAATATTTGTATCAAAATATTCATTTAAATTATAGAAACATTTTTCAATTAAATATAACTTTAATTTGGATAAAAATAATGTAGTACTCGTTAAATTTTTTATGTCATTTAGAAGGTTATTAAAAATTTTAACTGCCATACAGTAGGGACTAGAGCTATGCAAAGCAAGAGTTGATTTCGGCAATAGTAGCCTATTTTTATTTGGTCTAATTGAGTATTTGTAATTCTTAATTTTAAATTTTCTGGGTGGTTCTTTTACAAATTTGCATGTTTCCCAAATATAAATAGTCGTCGACGACGTCGACTGACGTCAAAGTCAAAATTTTAAACTTTTTGAAGTGGGTCTTACAACTTTCTGGAATATTTATGTTTGCCAAGATTCTTATAATTTTTTTGCATTATAAATAATTGCTAACAATTGTATGACAGCCACGAAGATGTGTATGCATAATATGCTGACAGAGCGCTGGGGACATCTGTGGTTTGTTTATTTCTCGTAATACGTAAGTGAATTATGATAGCCTATTTTTTACTTTATTTATATGGGCTTTCCAGTTTATACGGCTGTCGATTTCCAGGCCTAACAAGTTGAAGTTTTCAACAGTTCCTATAGGTATATTATTATAAGTAAAAGCGATATTTAGTGGTGATTTTGGAACTGGTCGGAATTGCATAATTTTGGTTTTATTAAAATTAATCTCTAGGTTGTGATGTGTTGATGTGTACCAATTTGTAACCTGGTTCAATACTTAATTCAATTTATTATTTAAATTCTGGTCTTTTGTATGCGGAATAAGAATGGAAATTTCATCACCAAATATGATAGAGGTTTCAGTCAATACCCTAGATTGAGAAATAAAATCGCACAACACAAAATATAAAATTGTTCTTCATATCTTAAGAAAAAAATTACCATTTATTATTCGTAATGTTATATTATTAAAATACAAAAAGTCATCATCATCGACGCTTTCCAAAATGCGAATGAGTTCTGAGGAATCGTTCATGTTGCACTGCACTACTTTTTCCGCAATTCGTTTATGACGTCATCAGGGTGTCGTCTATCCTTGACCACGGCGCCCAATGAACTGATAATCGATGACGCGCTAAGGATGCGCCAGAGTTGAGATATTAGATTTATTATGCGAAGTTGATTTGATGAAATTTTCTTTTATTTATGTAGCTGATGATATTTTTATGTTTCTTACCTTTTGTTTTATTCAAATATCAATGATAATTATAAAAAATAACACGTTTGCGTTTAATTTTGAATAGTTTTCAATAAATCCATGCCTAACGTATTACAACACTAGCGGTCAAACATAGACGACTTTGGTGTGCTGGACATAGTATTTGCTTAGATAAAATCCATTTTTTTAGTGCAATGTTTCTTAGTACTTGTGGCTATAGGAGACTTGTTTTTTATACTCACATATTGCTGGGTTATTCTTTTTTGAGGAGTGTAGAATTAAAATACCAGTAATAATTTTCCAATATCTATATTTCATATTTTTGTGGGCCGGGTTTTTTTTGTCAACTGTAGACGTCGTTGGCGCTCAGGGCCCCGCAGGTGTTGGTCAAGTATAGGCGACTTTGGCGCTTAAAAGGTTAAAGGAAGCACCCAATTTTCTTTTATTTTGTCGTTAAACTTTCCACATAGCAATTACTTCTACAGGTTTTACTTTAATCACTTTACACAAACGTCCTGTATCACAAACGCTTACTAAAAGAACATACGTTGAAGTGTGGCAGGTACACTCTAGCGTAAATTACGCGATGAAAGTTTGGCGACGTAAATTCCGTCAGATGTGGCTAGGCCCTTAAAGACAATTTCTATTTATGAATACTAATATAATACTTGTATACCTCAGCACAAAGATTTTGTATTCTCTATTAAGTGTAGGAGACAAAATATTGAAAATTAGTGACTGTTATATGAATTGGCTTTCAATTTGTTTTTTTTTTTCATATAATTATGATAAATGAGCATACAGCCCATAGACATCTACATCTATTCTCGTGTCGTATCATTCTATTTACCACGCCCTCACGGAATACTAGCGTAAAATAGCAGTTTAAAACTGATGTGTTTCGTATGGTGAGTGTAGAGAACCGTAAACCCTTTTTACTGGAAACGAGGTATTCCAACTTAGTCCTCACGGGTGACAACGTATCTGCATTTCGATTCGTAACCGAGGAAATATGTAGATGTCTATGGGCTAAACAACCACTTGCCATCACGTGGAGAGTGTGTTAGATTGTCACACTTATTATATAAAAAACATTCCCGGTTAAGAATCAAAATGCAGATGTGTTGTCACCCTGGAGGACTAAGATGGAATGATTTTCTACACTTACCATACGAAATCGCTGTACGAAATCGAAACATATTGCACTTTTATTCTGGTATTCTGTGAAAGCGAGATCTTTTCCCGGTCGACATATTCATATTATATTATGTATATTCGTTAATTTTAATTATATGCTTTTAAACATTGTGAATATGTAAAACGTAACATATACAATTCATTTATTAAGATTCCAGTCTCAGAATGTACGAGACGTTATCAACTCTACAATGAAGGAGCAATTGATGGGACGGCAGTATCGGGCAGACCAAGCGCCGAAATGGGCGAAGTCGATTGCAAATGCTGTGCGTATGAGAGTGCAGGAGCTTGATATGAAAAGGTGAGATTCATCAACAACCGTCTTATATTTACCCACAACTTATAGTAAAATCAGCATCACTGCCAAATATTGTTTATTTTTATAGAAGAGGGGGCAAACGAGCATACTGTTCACCTGATATTAAGTGACTATGGTTCATAAAAGATAGCTTGATCTCTGCTACAGTTGTCAGTAAAAATCACGCCTATGAAGTCCTGAATTTCTTAGTAGTACAGACAGTACCTGTCAATGTCATACTTTATGGGCATGCACTAATTAGGTCGGCATGCCCATAAAGTATGACATGGACATGTACTGTCTGTACTACTAAGAAAGTCAGGACTTCATAGGCGTGATCTTACTGATAGCTGTCGCAGAGATCAAGCTATCTTTTATGAACTATACAGCCGCCCATGAACATCCGCAACACCAGAGGAATTGCAGGTGCGTTGCCGGCTCTTTAGAAAGGAGTAAGCTCTTTATTGTATAGCTTTGATTGCATTAAGCATACCCATTTGCATCTGATCAAAATTTATCCAATTAGCTGTAATACTGGAGACTGAATTATTTGACATCCAGATGTCATGGTACTTGCTGGACTACCTTTAGCTTTTAATCTTCTCTACATATAAAAATCAATTGCTGACCGTTAGTCTCGCTAAAACTCGAAAATGGCTCGACTGATTTTGACAAAAAAAATTTGTAATGATTTCTTAAATAATAGTAAGTTCGTTTTGCGTAAATCGGACCAAAAATTGATATTCAAAAACTGAAGGTAGCCGGGCTAACAATGACATTGGGACGTCAAACATCTCAGTCCCCCCCGTGACCATGGGTGCTGTAAAGCACCCGAAACGTCGGGAATTAAAAATAAGTAAAATCAGTTAAATAAACGCGATAGAATACGTAAATTTAGTTTTATTCAAAAAATTTTGTGTGTGTTTGTGTGGGTCCATCCTTTTGCGAGATCCAGAAATCACTCATGCGAAGCCGAATCGCTTGTTATTATGTCCTGCACTCACGCAAGGATCATTGGCAGCAGCATTACGCTGCTATTTTACACTGGTATTTTGTAAGAGGGTTTAGGGCAAGGAAGTGTCCGCCGCGCTGCCCAAATGCGTGTTGGCGAACTTCACATGTCTTCGAAATATTTTTATTCTTATTCCTCAGACATGTAGGTTTCCTCACGATGTTTTCCTTCACCGCCGAGCACGTGGTAAATCAGCACTTAAAATTGCAATTAACAATTTCATTGGTGCCGGCGTGGATCGAACCCGGGTTACTCGCGTTCTGTTTACATATTTACAGCGAGCGTTAACCACTGAGCTACCACGGCTCTGCCCTCTCAGAAATGAGGGGAGGCCTGAGCCCAGCAGTGGGACGTATATAGGCTGTAACTTTACTTTACTTTTTATTCTGTAAGAGTGTGGTTCTGCCCCGGTCGAGCCGACCCATTCGTGCTACAACTATAATATAGCTGCAGCGTGGCACTATCACTGACAAAATTTTTCGATAATTCTTCACAGCCTGTAATATATAATATGTAACGTAATTAACGCACACCCTCAGACACCCCAATTACTACATTATGTTATAATCATAATATATAATACAATTCCACGAACGCAGACTTTAACGTGCTTGAAATAAAGTTCATTTTTCTTTATTTTTATTGAATGCCAGAATTAGTAATAATACAAATAAAACTGCACTCTTAAAAGTCTTACTGCCTTAAGTTACGGTCCATTTCAGTTTGTTTTGGCTGTACAGATTTAGTGTGACTGTAATTTACGTAGTTTTAATTATTTTTGGGATAAAAAATTACCTATATTAAAAATGATAGGAATCGATTCAGTAAACGATTTTGAACAAACAAACTACTTTCTCAAAGTGCGTTAATTGTGTTACGTGTTGTATAATGCTTCACAGTCGGTAATATACAACATGTAATAAAAACCCTGTGGTTCCCGTTAAGTGCGTTATCAGAATCAGTATTCAAGCGTATAGAAATATTTTTTTTCAAAAAAAAAAAAAAAACATTAAAAAAATTAATTTTATTTAAAACAAAGTAATTTGCAAATTGTATGTGGTTTTATTACCTCTGCATTGGCCGAGGAGTAGGAGGATCGTCAAAGACTTATAGACTCGTCAAAGACTTATAGACTTACCGATACTCGTGTGAGTTAGAGGAAATAAAACCACATACAATTTGCAAATTAATTTTTTGAAATTAAAATTAATTTTTTTAAGTATGTTTTTTTAAATTTCTATACGCTTGAATACTGATTCTGATAACGCAGTTAACGGGAACCACAGGGTTTTTGTTACATGTTGTATAATGCTTCACAGCCGGTATAAATTGGCTTTCTATGTCTTACTGAACACAGAAGTGAACGCATGCTTTTTGTAACATTTTATATTATATTATTAATTTATATTATATTACAGTTTAATAGTTTATAATAAAAATAATACTATTTTGCTGCCAAACCACACACATGTGTTTATTGTTTTCTTGCAATCCGGTCCATCTAAAGGTTGTCTGTAAGAGATCGCTTTTACTGTTAAAACCACTTATTGTACCACATTTCTTTTTCTCCTTTTTGTTCATATTTATATATATTTGGAATACAATAAAGTGTTATCTATCTATCTATCTACTCCAAGGTAGAAAAGACCACTCATTGTACCACATTTCTTTTTTCTCCTTTTTTGTTCATATTTATATATATTTGGAATACAATAAAGTGTTCTCTATCTATCTATCTACTACAAGGTAGAAAATACCACTTATTGTACCACATTTCTTTTTTCTCCTTTTTTGTTCATATTTATACATATATATTTGGAATGCAATAAAGTGTTATCTATCTATCTACTCCTGCGTACAAAAGGAGTCCTGCCATGTAATAATTCGGCTAAAAGTTATATTTAATTCAAAATTAGAATTTCGGCTAATATACTCATAGATATTTTGTTTTCGAATTTAAGGTACAAAATTCTAGTACAATCAACTATAATAGAAATGAAGGGAGCTGGAGTAAAGTGTGGGCAGCGGTGCATCTGGGATCCCGAGACTGATGACTATGTGGACGATTTGTATAGAAATGATACTATGTTCTGTTATACAATCGTATATGGAGTTTATATGTACTGAATGTGATATTTGTGACAAATTAGTTGCAAATGTTTTTACTAGTACATAAAAATAAAGTGCACTTAGTACATTAAGATATGTAATGATGATGATGGAGTTACTCTGGTTGTTTTCATTTAGAGACTGAACCTTTGAGTTTTTTTTATACTAGCAATGATGGCTAACGAGTGCACATTCAACCTGATGATATGTGGAAGCTGTGGTTCTTATGTAGGTGTAGATGTTCCAAAAATACGTTGTCACCCCTGAGGACTAAGACGGTATACTTAGTTACCGGTAAAAATTGTTTTCGGTTCCGTTACCTATCACATGAAATATAGCAGGAAAATGTTAGGAATTAATGCTGACTTGAGGTCGTATTCCTTCCCCGGTTAAGTTTGCAGTCACAAAACAGCTACATCATGGCCGTACCACGTATGAAGTTGTGGTGTCACATATTTTTATACGAATACTGCTGAACAAAATTAGAGAGATATACATTAGAGGAGAACGAGGGAGAATTCTTGAAATGCGAAATGAGATATGATTGAGGAATTTCTCGAAATGAGATATTGCTCCTTATATATGTATTAATTTTTTGCAAAAAGTAATTTTTGATGTTTGTAGTTAAAAATCTATAGAAGAGTTATGTTAAAATTTTTAAACTTAATGATGTTAACAATTAATTAGCTGAGATACGCGTAAAAAAATAATATTAAAATGATGTTTATTTTTGACATCTTTAATACAAGTCTAAGAGAAGTCGGCGCACAAGTACCGAAAAATATTCCACCTCATTTTTATTAATGTCTCTTCAAATTGTCCCACTGATGAGTCATTGAAGCTTTTTATTAATATTCTATCAAAAAATATAACAAAAGTTTGTCCGTGTTTGAAAGTAACAATTCTTGCAATTGTTTAAACAATTTCGGCTAACACAGTATGGCACCGGGTTGCCCCATGGCAACATGCATTTATATTATCAGTAGGATAATTTCAAGATAATGTGTCGAATCCTCCTGGACTATATAATGGATTTCCGCAAAGTAACGCCTGATTCTGTTTGGTAATTTAAAAAAATCCAAATTGTCAACTGTACATTCAGGCGATTGTTTCGGTTAGTTTGTACTAACCAACTTTGTTGTACTGTATTGTGTGGCCTATTTTAATTTTAATGATGAAATACAGATCAATTGGTATTTGACTTTTTAGCTATGAACTGTTACCCTAAAAATATTATTCAAAACGAAGTTTTATAAGGATGTAAAATTTTTCGCAGAAATAAATTTTAAAATCTTGTAAAGTGTGTGTTTATTAACGTCCTGAATCATCCCACTGTATCCATCCTTTACAGTTTATAAAAGTCCACTGCTGAAGGTCCTTCTCCTATAGATTATCTCATAGGGACATATTGATTGTAGTAACCACGCAGGCGGGTTGGCAAATGCGGTTTATTGTTTTGTTGTTTTTTTTAAATAAAATACCAACAATGCTGTTAACATTACTAATATTCCCTTTAACCACTCCTTGTAAGCTTAAAATGCTTGAGGAAGGGAAGTGGTTCACGACAGTAGTCGAGTGGCGGATTCGAACCCACGACCTTTTGAGTTCGCGGTCCGTATCCTGCCATTAGGCTACTGTCGTTTCAAAAGTTTTTATCACAGGTGCTGCTCAACTCTTGATTTAGTTTCTCTCTTTTGCATCTTAAAACACTCACAGGACAATATGGTGTTAGTTTCTGATGATCTTAATGCTGTTAGCCTTTTGGCTTCTACAGCTTCATAGGTCCCAGGGCCCGCGGCATTACAGGTAAAAAGTGAATTTAAATCATTCAGCACCGGTTCTTTCGTAACGATGACTCCTATGACAGTGTATAGTACACCTGGATGAGTTATCTAACGGCCGTCTGAACAGGGGGGGTGACGGGCCCCGGCTCTAACGGCTAATTCGTGTCGTTCGATGTTCTGGGCGGTGAGAACCGCCCAGCGACGCGGGTATACGGTGTGTACGCGGTGTGAAGTGGTGTGCGGCGCGCTCGTCTGCGGACTCGCTGTGTCCCATCGTTGGCCTAACAGTGTTTGTGGCACTAAATAAATGTGTAGTGTCTATGTAAGGCGGGCTGTGTATTTGTGTCGTCGGAATCTAGCAGTAAGATATGGGGTAATTGATCTTAAACCGCCATCTATACTAATCTACACAGGATTATTTTTCAGAGTAGCCATTTTTTAAACTTAAGTTTAAATATATAAATAATGATATACCGTTATTGTAGTTTTTGAAAATACGAGTAAATAAGGCTTCTATTTTTATTAATTGAAATTATCCCAATTGAATGTGATTTACGGGCAACACAACGTTTGTACGTACCGATCAGCGCTGCCATTTACACGGCAATTGCCGTGTTTCATGGCAATTTTGGTCTGTTCAGCAATAAAACACGGTACACGGCAATATAATGGTTACTAATTTTTCCGAAAATTTTATCGGTAGTTGATAAGTCATTATAACGCACATCACTAGATGTAATCATGACTATGAGCGGGGAAATTCCGACGCGGATTCGACATACATTCGCGCACACTTCATTGTTTATCGTATTCATTTCATTCTTTCGATTTTTTGAAAAGTACATAAAAGATATGCTGCTGTTTATTTACTTTATTTAACTTTACTAGCTAAGCACTTTATCCGATCCCAAGGAAATTTTGTGAATTTCAAACCGATAAAACAAAATATGATAGACAATATGAAGAAAATTAATAAATACAGATTTAGCGCTTATTACATTATACAATTTTTAGAAAATCTAATTAGGAACCTAAATTGGAAGCTAGTGATCACATTATACTAAATTGAATTCTAAATCGTGATGAAGCGCATTCGTAAAGAAGTATCGACGGGGTTGCACGTTTGATCGTTGGCGCCGTATTTATCAAAACAGCAGAAAATAGGACTTGCTTTAGCCGTGGCGGGAACAATGGATATTAAAAAAAGAGAAAAGAGAACTTGTCATTGAAAAAAAAAAACTGTCCAATATGAATATAATTATATATTTTTAGATTCTAAGCAGTTTTTTTTTATAGGATAGGGTGACAAACTAGCACACAGTCCACCTGATGGTAAGTGGTTGCTGCGGCCCATGGACATCTACATCTATCTCCGATTACAAATCAAAATGCAGATGCGTTGTCACCTGTGACGACTAAGATGGAATGCCTCGTTTCCAGTAAAAAGGGTCTCCGGGTCTCTACACTCGCCATTAAGCTACTATTTTACGTTGGTATTCTGTGAGACCGTGGTGCTTCTTCGGTCGAGCCGACCCATTCGTGCTACAACTATACTACTAATATAACTGCAGCATGGCTCTACCACCTATAAAACAGTTTGATTATTTGTTAAGTTTGGTATCCAAACATATTGAAAAAGAAGTCACGATATTTCGATAAATGTGAGTGCCAAAGAATTCTATCAAATCTTCAAGACATCCACTTGTATCAAAGCGCGGGCGCCGACTGGTTGTTCTAAATCGTAACGTTGCGATTACACTGTCCTAAATTGTAAATAATTTAGGAAGTAGAGCGTTCGGGACCTCCAATTTGACTAAATAGGATCCTAACTGTTCTAACTACGATTACACCTTCCTACTTCCTAATTAGATTTTCTAAAAATTGTATAATGTAATAAGCGCTTTTGGATACGATAAGAAATTTGTATGATGACTGTGAAGAGTAATGTTTTTATGTCATGTTTAATTTTACGTGTTAATTTAAAATAAATAAAAATGTACACAGCAATTTTGTAGTTTTTATTCTAAAACATGGAAATCCAGATCCCAAAACACGGCAACTTAAAATTTCGAAATGGCAACATTGGTACCGATCGACCCTTACAAAAGTATGCGTTTAAAAGATAAAAACATGATGAAAAGGCCAGTTTGAGATTTTTTTTAATTAATTTTTTTTCGCCATTTGCCTATAATTACTTATTCTGAACCTTCTCTGCAAATTAGAACGGTTATTGTAAAATAACCCTGTATATGATCGGTTAAAACTCATGAGAATCAGATCGTAAGTCTATTGAAAGTGTTACGACTTATGGCACGTTTAGATTATCGGCACGAGCAACTCGCCGAGTTATTCGTGGACGAGTACGACGCGTTTACATATTCATCTGCATTCATTCAACGTACTTAGATCTTTTAAACATGGATGACGTGCGTCTCGTTGCCATGCCTTTATGTTTCTACTTGATATTTATAGGCTCACAAATATTTATTTGGGGAGTGTGCAGCGTCCGTCACGCACTAGATGAAGCGGCGACCTGGTAAGATGTGCAGGAAGTCGATGGATGCAAATGGCTTAGTACCGTGGTTTGTGGCATTTCTTGGGGCCTATGTTCAGCAGTGAACTTGTGAATGGCTGTTTTGATGACGATGATGATGACGGTGAAATATTTATTTTCATTAATATTCATTTAAAACTGATTTCTAGGACCCCATATCACAGATTCTCCTTGGTAAAGTTCTATAAAATAGTGGGTTCGTTACTCCAATCCATCGCAGTAGTTAGGTATTATAATGTTTTAAATTATTTTACGAGAAAAATAAAGTTTAAATGTTCATGGGTCAAGCGAATAATGACGAGTATGTACACACCTAAAGAATACACGAGTATTCCTTTTACTCGTGCCAAAAAACCGACATCGCGTGGAGAATAGGCGAATACTCGGGCCGAGTAGCGAGAGGACCCGAACCGAACAAGGTGGTTTACATACTCGTACTCGTGGCTGCCTACTCGTCTGTGCTGGGCGAGTATTTAACGTTGCATTAAAACCTACCATAATTTAATAAAAAATTGATTGATTTAAAATCGGCTATTAGTTCATTTATTTGTCTCACCTGTAAAGATTTAAGTCCTTTTAATATGTTAGTATGCTGCTCGCATAGGCCACATTTAATCATAAACTCTTGACAGTCGTAGGGCACCGCCACCACATTAGGACAGGGTCGGTCTGAATCGCATCTGTAATTTACAGAAGTAATGATAAAAGGTCAAATATTTAAGAATTATCTGCATATTAAAATATCGGTACATATTGAGCCCCACACTATAGAAAAATTGCAAAAGCCAGCCTGCCTTCCAAGCGTGGCAAGTGGCAACTATGGCAAATATTTCCCCTTTGACGCAATCTGTCATGTTCAGCCGGGGAATTTTTGATAGGCTGTAAAGGTAACAGAGCTCAACACTAGTTCATAAGTATATTGTCAGACTGTGCGCCTAGACTTTGAGTCATCTGCATCCTTCGATTGATAGGACAGCGCATTACGTCGGTATGAGTCGCCTCTCCAGAAATATCTTTCAATCGGTTGTAGATTCTACAGCGGTTGGCATATTTTTCAATGTTAAATAATTCATATATATTTTTTGCTTTTTGTGTGTATAAAAAGTAAACATTTAACTTACTTAAACCTCATATAATTTTCTGTCATCTCCTCGTAAAGTGGCCAGTTTTGCTGACAAGGAACACAAGTGCAATCAAACCAATACTGTTCTTTCAAATTTGCTTGCCGTTTTTCTTTGGGCACAGTTGTAAAAATTGGACCGTAGTTCTCGGCCACTTCTTCTCCTTTCTTTATGTTTTTAACAGCTTTCACGACAATGTAGGGTCCGCAAAAATATCTAGACAAATATTCAAAGTGTTAGTTGAATCAAAAGTTCCTTAAATTAACAATAATGTAAGTAATTAACTTTTAATGACTTTGGGTAGTAGTTAATTTTCTTGCGCTGTGTAGTGGCGGCGTTAGAGAATTCTCTACCTTGTATCATCCCTTGGGTGCTGTCAGATCCGATAGAGGAAAATTAAAGATGAGATGGTCAGCAACATCTTCCAGATAGCAACTCAAAATAATAAAAGCGTCTGTTAAGCGTGGCAAATCCTGCAAATATTCCCCCGAGGCTATAATAAATAAATTAATAATTATATAGTAACTTCCATGAGGTGTTCGTGTAATCGCTATACTCTCTTAAATATATTGTAAATTTATGTGTGAATCCTTCAGCGGTTATGAAGTGGATCTCATAAGAGGGGCCTATAAGTTCTTGTGATCCTTCGATAGATGGCGGTACCATTACCATTACAGTCTGTGTCAAAATTCCACTGTAAAACCTTTCCCAATCATTGCCTTATAGGGGGGAATATTTGCCATAGTTACCACAGGTTAGCAACCGTAGTTTATTTTACGCATCTTCCGATTTGTTTCTTTCTGTCGCCTATGAGGATACTCGCGGGACGATATGTGCCATGAAACCACCACCAGAAATGAGAAACAGCGTCAAACATGTAAGGAGTCTAGTATTGCGATCATCATGCTAAGCGTGGCGTTTACGATAAATAAATTGGTTAATTAAGTACGGCATGTTATTGTAAATAAAGTAGGGAGAAGCTCATGTAATCTTTACGGACTGACTATTACATGCAATTAGCGGGTCATCATTCTTTTGTGTCCAATATTTCACGCATTCGAACTAAACGGTTTGCTTCGTTCTTTTTTTCGTAATGCTTAGGTACAGTTAAGGGCCTATACTAACCTCACCTAAAATTCTAATTTAGCCCCCACTTCCCCGCGCGTCGTGTCGTATGTACCGACATGTTTGTAATCACTAATACTGTAAGTAGATAGGTCGTTAGATACTTATTTCATTAGGTTTATCATATTTATGCCTGTTTCTTTAAGCCAACCCAGTCGCTTCTTATTTTTATTACGGTTATTTCCCATTTTAATTTTACTTCGTCCTGTTGCGTAATGTGTATTGTGATCGTAGGCGACACAGTTTTCCCGTTCGAAAGCCGAAGCGAGACTGATCGGGCGCCGGGGAAGAAGGTTCAGGACGCCGAAAGTTTAGGTAATTTCTTATTACAGTGAAAATAATGGTAATAAAAAAAAATAAAAAACATAAGCTCTGCTTTTATAGTTAGTTCAGTTAGTATGAGAAGTTTCATGATCTAATTTAAAGTACTTATTTTATGAATACTAGCGGTTTATTGTACAGTTTGGATGTAACTTTGGATTTTTTCTATCGAAATTTTTTCACGAAATCGTGTTCTAGTCTAACATAGTACTAAACATTAATCCTCAACTTTACCATATATTTATTTCAAAATTAATGCTGCAATATTTTCAGCATAACCAAAGATCTTACTAAGCCATTTGAGGTAGCATAGGCCCTTAAGGAGTGGAATAATTTGCCGGCGTCTGTCTTTCCGTCTTTTGGAATCTGGATGTCTACAGGGCAAAAGTAGGTAGGATTTTGTTATGCTAAGAGAGTGCAGTTTACCATCAGGGGCTACATCACCACTTACCACCAGGTGGGATTCTATACAAGCACTGGCTTATTATAAGTAACAAAAGATCAGTGACTGCAAGGCATTGGGCAGCATTGCCCTTGAAAGTTTACCGCATACACACACGTCCCACAAGCACAGAAGCTGGGAACTCATCTTTTTTTTAAATTTCTTAGTACGTAAATGCAAAGTTTGGTCCCCACCGGTATATTAGTGCAGTTAAACTTTGCTTCCTTTCAAGACATTGAATAGAGCTATTTTTACGGATTTTATCACGTATAATTTTACTTATTTTTTATTTTCGACGCTTCGAGTACTTTGCAGCTTTGGTCACGGGTGACTGAGGTGCTTGACGTACCGATGTCAAAGTAAACCTGAAGTACTTGTAAGACATTAGAAAAGTAAGTAGTATAAGAATATTTCAGGACTGTATTGGTAGATCCCTTGCGGTACCATTCTATCGTATTAGTGCAGTAGCAGTTGGAAGTATTAATTTAGGTATTTAAATCTTACCTTACAACACTAGGATCACATGAATGATTGAATAAAGCGAGGGTCGGAAATATAGCACCAGCCAAGAAGACCGATTTCCCGTTATGCTTTATAATATTATTCCCAACCCTTGGTTTTGGGCACTGCAATTCAAATACTTCATGTGCATTAAATTGTAAGATTTGTAGATTTTTCAATATTAGACCTCCTATCAAAGCAACAGCTTCGTTATGCTTTTCATCAACACCCATAGATTTAAGTTCGTCGATTTCCACTGGTTTTTCTCTCGGTTTTTCATCGAAGTAGCCGCTTATTTCGAGGAGTTTTACCAAGAAACTGCCATTTGAGATCTATGTAAGAAATCCTGCTTGGTTCTCTCGTCTTCATGAGCGACTAAGTGATAGATGTTTCTGTAATCGTTTGTCTTGTAGACACCGGTTGGCTTATCGTCGATATTAGCACTGATTTCATTGAAGTATTCTTTTCTGTTCTGTGTAATCATTCGTAAAGCTATATGGCAAGTGACGGAGCAGCCTGATTTCCATAGGAGAGGTAAAATTTGGCATTCGTAGTTGTGATAAGTTTTTTGGGCAGTATCCGAACATTTTTCGCTGCAGAATACGACATTTGGACAATTCGGGCATGGCAGTGGAATAGAACATCTGAAATACAGATCGTAGAACATCATTATATTAGAAAATACTGTCTTAGTGAGTTAGAAGAAGAATCATCTAATAAGTTACCAATGCAGTCTTTGCTTTGTTTGAAATAGAAAGAGAGTCTAGACTAACAATAATTAGTCGTAGAAAATGAGAAATCTACCAAAAAATAATTTTTGGTAGATTTCTAATTTTTTACGACTCCTATCATGTAATCAAATCATGCTTTTTTTGCTTGCGATACTATGCTTGCTTGCGATATGCGATGCGATGCTTGTGATATAATTACAAACACACATGTTTCCATCTCTTAATGCATACACACGCACATACACTCGTACCAACACACCACCCTCATCACATTATTACTTTATATACAGTAATTTCATTGTACAGTATTACAATATCGACGCAGGTAAAGGTATCTTAAACTATACACTGCAAAATTATGTGTTAACATTGCTGAAGATAAAAAAAGATATTTAAAAGTATTGCAAAAAAATGTAAATCTGTAAAGGCTTCTATTTTACATAACACGTCCGAAAATTGTTTATATATATATATATATATATATATATTGGTAAAATAAAGCTGTAGATTTTTTTCTAAAAATTATATCTGCATTTTAATTTAACAAGAACAAACATACAGACCCGAAACAAATATTTTTACACTATTTTTATTATTGACCCGGAACAAATATTATATTTTTAGGCTATACAAATACTAATAGAAAGCATGTGGTTGAACAAGGACTGCTCGACGCTTATTAATCCGTAAGCAGCCATCTGTGATTGGTGATGATAGGCTATTCATGGAACTACGAAAACTCGACTGTTGATCAATTATTACAATACTTTACTACATATTTAATACCTTTTTTGCATCAAAATGAAATATTATTATTACACAAATTCTTAATTTATGTAACAATAATATTTGAGTTTGAATTCGAAATTCAAATAATGAGTGATTTATGAAAAGACTTACTTAATGAAGCAATTCTGGCAATGTGTCTTTGAGTATTCTCCTAAGAGTACTCCGCTAAAAGGTTTCTCAATTAGCAAAGTCTCTCCGGCTTGTATATCTCTAGTAGCCGTTGCATATCTTCCCTTTTTCTCGTCAAAATCTATTTGTATGGCTTCAGAAGCGGCTGGATACTGAGCATTATTTTTGCCCGGTAACTTTGGCTTTGGTGGTGTCTTTTTCAATGGCTCTGGATCTTTTGGGTTACCAGCTAACGTGAGACCTTTGTTCAATATCTCCAACATAAGTTTAGCATCTGTTCGCATTTTTTGCCTTTTCTCCTTGTTGAGGCCTTCAGCTTCATCAAGCGCACTTATGGTATTTCTGTAACGATATTTGTTTTTTTTTAATTTATGCGAATATTAAATTATGATTTAATTTCTGATGTTTCGTGTTAGTGGACTAAACTACTATTGAGTGCAGTGGTTAACAGCTCCCAATAGAAATGCCGGGAATTTAAAATTATAATTAAAAGTGATAAAATCCTTAAATTAGATTTATTTACTGATATTTGACTCCAGATAGAATAGAAAAGGATTTACTTTACATAGGTGCGGTTTCTATGTACCTAATTAACACATAAATAAAAGTATAGTCTGCATGTTTAAAACTTTCAAAGTAAAAAAAAGTTTATGTTTTTGTTTTTAAATTTAGATTTCATAATTTACGTTTAACACCATGTTTTACTTACTGAAAAGCAGTTATAGCTTCCTGATTTCTTTTTAATACGAGCAAAGTCCTCGCCTTTCGTTCATACACCTTGTATCTTAGATGTCGAGGGTAGCCCAACGACAGGCAGCGTTTTATGTCGGAGAGTGTCTCTTCATACTGTTCTAGGTGATTTAGAGCGGCTGATCGATTTGCGTACAAAATTGAAAGCTCTTCGGCTGTAAAATAGCGAATAATCATGAGTACCTAGTTAAAGTTGCAACCTATATACGTCCCACTGCTGGGCCCGGGACTCCTCTCATTTCTGAGAGAGTTTTTAGGGCAAGAAAATATCCGCCGCGTTGTACCAATGCGTGTTGGCGAAATTCACATGTCTTTTAAATATTTTGTTTCTTATTTCGAAGACATGCAGTTTTATATCACGATGTTTTCCTTCACCGCCGAGCACGTGGTAAATCAGTACTTAAAATAATTGCAATTAACAATTTCATTGGTTCCGGCGGGATCGAAGCGCTTAGCCCCTGAGCTACCACGGCTGAATAACTAGTTTGTTTTTATAATAAAAGTAGGAAGATAGACTTCGCAAAGATAATACCCGCAGTGGAATTAAAGTAAGCGACATAGCGAAGAACGAATAACCGATGGAAAAGAGAGGTTCTCGAGTGAAAGCCTGGCACCGGCAAGCGAAGTGTAAGACAAGCCCTCACTGGATAAGATAATAGTGACCACCTGGTAAGAGACGCAGGAAGTCGAAGGATGGCGGCTCAAGACAGTGGTTTGTGACTTTCCTTAGGGAAGACCTATGTTAATTGGTGGACATGTGATGGGTTATAATGATGATGGTGATGAATAAGGGAAGGTATTATTTATAAGAAATAAATATCTTAATAACAGAAGTAGATCTTATATTATTACGTGGTAGAACCATGTTGCAGCTATATTAATAATATAATTGTAGCATGAATGGATCGGCTCGACCGGGAAAGGACCACGCTCTCACCGAATACCAGCGTAAAATAGGAGCTTAACGATGATGTGTTTCGTATGGTGGGTGTAGAGAAAAGGAGACCCTTTTTACTGGAAAAGAAGCATTCTATCTTAGTTCTCACAGGTGAAAACGCATCTGCATTTTGATTCGTGATCGAGGATTGATGTAGATGTCTATGGGCCGCAGCAACCACTTACCATCAGGTGGACTGTGTACTCGTTTATCACCCTATCCTATAAAAAAGATGGGTATTAAGAAACTTGCCCAAGTGCGCGTTGGAAACACGTGCCAAATAGGGTTCAGCTGTGTTTACTTATCTGTAATATTTTCAAAAGTTTAAAAGCTAACTGCTAACTGCTAAGCTAACACCTTCCCACAGCGGGAGAGCCTTATATCCAGCAGTAAACATTTGTGGGATGACGATGGTTTTACTGAAAATTGGAACCAACAATAATGATATACCTACTTCGTACTTTTTATCATAATCAGTTTCAGTATGAGAATATAAAAGTTATGAAATTGATAAACATTTAGGGCAGACGGCATTATAAGGATTCAAACGTAACATCGGAACCTAAAAAGTGTACCTTAAACACAAATCACTTGAGATGATTTTGACGGTTTATTGATTTCTTGTTATGATATTAGCAAATATAGAAATCTAATAAGCGTTTGAACGTATACTGGAAAATGTTTTATAATATCACTTACTCTCTTTTCGCGGTACAAATAGCATGCTTTGGCTGTAAAGCTGTAAAGCTTTAGCCCAATCGCCCTTTTGCACGGCTTTGTTACCTTCATCTTTCAATTTCCGCGCTTTTTCCAAGTCTTTTTTAACGGGAAATTCGCCACCTGTTTCACTTTTTTCGATATCACCTCTGAGATCATATGATTTTATAGCAGGAAGGCTGCATAAGTACAAGACACGTTTTGAATTGGTTTCCAAATTAGTGAAATTATTTTTCGTCACATCGTCCATACAGTTGTCAATACTCTCGTGAAATTTCTTGAAGAATCCCTCATAGTTCGCGCACATGTTTTGTTGTTTTGTTGTGAAACCAACCAACGCAACCGCTCTACGTATCGACACTGGTGTTTGTTAAAATATACTTGCTGAAATAACAACAGAATACTTATGGTAGAAATATCGAGAAAATTTAAGGTTAACTACAGCGAGTACGAGAAAGCCGGCTCACCGACGGCGGAGATCAATCTGTATTTCTATTTTTATAATTGGATCACGGTGGTCCGTGCGTTGCTTCAGCCGTTTCACAGCCCTGATTTTATGTTATTAACGTATGAAAATTCAAATTGTTACACGCACGCACGCGTGCTTTGGAAACGTAAATAAACTGGTTATAGTTAGTATTTTGTTTTGTATTTGTAATAGAAACGTAATGCTGTTTCTGATATCTGAATCTATTTTATATAACAGTTGTACGGTTGTAGCCCTCGTCCTAATTCAATTCAACGCGCAGTGCACTTGTTCAATACGTACGCACATAAAACGTCAAAAATAGATTAGTAATGCGTTTTTAAGATAAGAAATTCGAGAGTTTTGCTAATTTCAATCCGTTTGTATTAAGGTTTATAGCCGACTTAAAAAAAGGAGGAGGACAATCTCAATTCGACTGTATGCTTTTTTGTATGTATGCTCTGTGTATGCTTTATCTTCGTCGTATGGGACCCTTTTAATAATTACTTTTTTATTAAATAGGTTATGTACCTTAAGGTATTCCAAATAAATTATTTTAGTTATCATCTTTATCTTTTCATATCAAAAATAAACTTTTATCAAAAACTAAAATTTTGGTTGTTACATTTTATTTAAAGCATACAGAGTTATAACTTGTGTACTCACTATTTCATTTGTCATTTTCTAATTGAACCGTTGATTAAACAAATACTGAAGTATTTATTGACATGAGATTTTGTTTGAAGAAGAAGAAGTCCAAGCACTTATTTCATTTATTGGTGCGATGTATTTTGATCATAAATTTTACTATGAAACAATCCCTTCCATGTTTTTTTTGTGCTTATTTCGTCCAAATTATGGACATAAAACATTGATTTATATAACTCAATGACATAAAAGTAAACCGTAACGTAGTAGCCTATTTACGCCATGGAGGCTTTCTTTTTAGAGGGATATAGGTTTTCGGAGCAAAAGAGATTTATTATTACTTCGTTGTAGCCGGACTTCGCGCGTTTTTATTATTTTTAAATTTTGAGATATGCAATTTTCTATAGTTTTCAAATTCATAAATAACGTTATCTATAAAAATTCGTTGGGTACCTAACTTTTGACTTTTACTATCATTTTTAAATATGTTTTATTTATATTATGGTTATATTATGTTTACCTTCTGTAATAATGTAATATTAATTATTACTCTACCAATAGTAATGATATTGAAAAGTTGTACTGGTTTGGTTTGTACTGGATGAATAAATAATTAAAAAATCTATAGTAATAAAATAAAAAAAAGTCATATAATCAGTGATGTACGCGCACACTGTAAACTATAGTTATTAAGTATACCTATGGGTGCCGACAGAATAACAGGGTTGTAGATTCTCTGCAACACATGCTGAGTCAGAACCCTTTCATTGTCATTCTTACAATATTATTTTTGTATTAGGTAGTTTAACTTTTAAATGTTTTGTTACTTTTCGTCAATGAATTAATATTTTATTATTATTGTTATTATTAAAATGCAGATGCGTTGACAGTTGACACCCTTGAAGACTAAGATAGAATGGATCGTAAAGGGTCTCCGGTTCTCTACACTCACCATACGAAACAACGGAATTGAGCTACTATTTTACTCTGATATTCTGTGAGAGCGTGGTCCTTGCCCGATCGAGCCGACCCATTCGTGCTACAACCATAATATTGCTGCAGCGTAGCTTTTACCAGGTAAACAGCTGGCAACAGATATATTCATATATAAGCCAGAATAGAATTTCTGTTATATGTGGTAAGTATACTAAAATTGACGATACTTATTTCAACTGTTACAAATATTTTAACGGGTTAGTGTAAATTTTCAAATATTACACATATTATATATTTCATATTAAACACAGTATGTAGATGAAATCTATTTACAATCAATTAGAATGTCCATTATAAAAACTCGTCGTCGCATTCGTTTAACAAAACTGTTTACAAATCAATTTTCGTTTTGATCTTAATTTAATTCACATCAGGTGTCTTCATGATAGATCTGCGCCTGGTATTGGTGTAAATTTTTAAGGAAGGGAAGTAGTATATTATTCTGTAGCTAGTGTATTTAATAAAGCTTGAATGACGGTTTTTTTTAAGTCATATATAAAAGCAAGGGTGATTAGCGAGCATACAGTGGAATTCTAAGGAAATTTGAAGAATATTTTCCTACCCCTGAGGTTCGAAAAATAGGGGATGAAGTTATTTATGTAACTATTAAGACGACATTCCAACTTTTTGATTTCACGCAGTGACGTTGGTTGGGATGCTGCAGGGTTCGAATCTCTTACAGAACGAGTGTTTGTACGACCGAAAAATAATTGTTCTGGGTCTGGATTTGTGTACTTGTGCGATTTGTATATTATTTAAATCAACTACAGAAGAGAGAGAGAGAGAGAGAGAGAGAGAGGGAGAGAGAGAGAGAGAAAGATAGAGAAGAGAACATTTTATGTGGTGGTCAGGTCGTTTTTAAATCAAAAATAAATAAGAAAGGTGTTGTTAAGTGGCTGTGGCAAATAAACACTTGTATTTATTTTCTGACTAGACTGGTGGAATGCCTGATTATAAAAAACATGGTCTTGTTACTCATCACTAAAGACAAAGTAGCACAATATTGCTACGGTTCTTTTTATAGAATTAGGGTGACAAACGAGCACACAGTCCACCTGATGGTAAGTGGATCCTGTGGCCCACAGACATCTACATTTAACCACGATTGAGAATCAAAACGCAGGTGCGTTGTCACACCTGAGGACTAAGATGGAATGCCTCGATTCCAGTGAAACGGGTCTTTGGTTCTCTACACGCACCTTACGAAACACAGCAGCATTAAGCTGTCATTTTACGCTGGTATTTTGTGAGAGCGTGGTCCTTCCTCGGTCGAGCCGACCCATTCATGCTACAACCATAATATACTTAGCTGCAGCGTGGCTCTACCATGTATAGAACCTGCACACTTTCATTTATTTTATGACTATACTGATGGAATGCCCCGTTATAAAAAAATCTGGTCTTCGTTACTTATCAATTACTATAAAAGACATAGGAGCACAATATTGCGACTTTACGCTGGTATTCTGTTAAATCTTAGTGTTTTCCTTTTCAAGTCAACCTCTCTTTCACCTATTTCGAATTTCTAAAATTTTCTGTGCAGAACGCTATGTTACGAAGTTAAAACTTTGTTTTGATTTATGAATGCTTTACGCTGGTGATCTATGTGAGCCCGGTCGAGTCAACCCATTTGAGTTTTAGCAGTAACATAGAATAACGATTTATTGGCTTCAATTTCTGAATACTCTTGAAAATTTTCAACTACGCTGGGTAATTTAATTTACTTGATTAATAATTTATTTACCCACATACATTTTACTTTAGTTACATAGTAACTATTATTTAATCTGTGCTTTAGTTAGGCAGTTTGATAAGCAACGTATGCAATTCGAGTTTTGTATACTGTGTAGGATGCGGTCTGTTAACTTGACTCCTAAGATACTGTGGTCTATGTTTCGTTGGTACTCCCCAAGCGCGGACCTCTAACGTCCCATCAAAGGCCAGATTTGTGCACCGTAGCTTAGTCTAGAGAGAATGCACATGCCATAAATATTTTCTCGAGGTCTTTTAGTTTAGGTTAGGTTAGGTCATACGGAATTTACGGTTCAAAAGATACTCCATTCGTTATCGGTGCGATGTGCAAGTCCTTTATCTTGAAACGAATTGGTATACATGGTACAATGGTATACATTTATTTGGTAATTGGTCCAAATAAATGTAATCATGGACATATTCAACTCCTACGTCTGATATTTGTTATAAGATTGGTCTTTGAGGTTTTGAGCTTACATAATGATTTCTTATATTTACGCGTGCACTACACATTGATTAAAACTACTTTTACGGATTTTATCGCGTCTAATTTTATTTATGTTTAATTCCCGACGTTTCGGGTGCTTTCCAGCACCCATGGTCACGGGGGACAGAGATGACTGACGTCCCGATGTCGTTGTTAAACTCGGAGTACCTTCAGTTTTTTTTTAAATTATTAGGTTTAGTTTTAATTTTATTGATTATAGGGTCCCAAGCAGGTGGTAGTACCCAGCCTCCTTCTCTATTGAAATTAGGATGTTTTTTAATTTCAGTAGCCTCACGTATCATCCTTGGTAGGAATCGGTGCTCTTTCACGAGGATTTGTGATCTATCAGATCTGATGTAATGGTTGGGTCCGTGTAGGATATGATCACAAACTGCAGACTTCCCGGAACGCTATATGTCCTTTTACGCGGGTTCTAATTGATCTTTTTGTTAGTCCTATATAAGAGAGACCACATTCACAATCAAGCTTGTACACTCCTGCATCTTGTAGAGGAATATGACACTTGACAGATGGTAAGAACTGACTAATCTTCTTCAACGGCTTGCACAATGTTCTAACAGAAGCTCGCTTCAAGATGTAGCCAATCTTGTCTGTGACATCTCTGACATATGGTATTACGGCAGGCACACGCTTGACTGTGGCCGGCTTCACTGTTGTGCAGAACTTGCTTGACGTGCTGAAGCTCGGCGGCCAGGTGTTTCTGTCACAGATCCCTCGTGCTGTCGGTAACACGAACGTCGGGAATTAAAAATAATTAAATTTTTATTGATTAAAAATTAGTTTTAATCAATGTGTTGAGTTTGTTAATGCCGATTGCTATTATTAAGTTTATGTCGTCGAAAAATTGAAGGTTTGTTAACCTTTTATCACCAACGATAATGACCCTTCTCGCTTATTTCTGTGAACTGTTTAGAAGGTAGTGGGTCTCCATGAGTCTGAACGCGTCTTAGTATGTAAAATAATGCGGGTCTTTTTCTATACATTTTCTTCAAGACTTTGATGATCTATGTAGATTCAATTCTCTTTTGATTTGTTGAAGCCTGAAATGTTGAGCTACGATCGAGACTATCAAAAAGCCTTAGAGTACTCTATGTATTATGAATAGATCAGTTCAGATTTCAGTTTTATATGTGAGGGAAAATTATTTTGCAATTAAATTAAACATTGTAACTATGACTCCAAGAGCTACAATATTATAACCCGTGTTTCTTTATTGTAGCATGTAAACAAGTCACGCGCGTGGGTATCCCATTGACCAAGATTTAAACATCTTTATGCGTTGTTTCTCGACAAGATTTGGAACTTTAATTTGAATATTTGTTGTTTGTATTTATTAACTGTACTCTCTTAGAAGATATTGACGACACCATAACCCAGTGGACAATTAAAGATGATTATACATCATGTCACCCAAGAGAATAAAAGTGCTTGAGATGGTCAAGATCGAAGCGCATTTGTAAGTCACATCGTTTTCACTAATAGGAGCACTACTACGTGTCGATATGCACTATATTATTTAAATTTTAAAAGATAATACAGATCGACTATATGTCGGTGGTCAAGTCCCCCAAAACTCTCATGAAGATTGCATAATATGTGTTGCCACCCCTTCCAGTAAAAAGACCCTTTTTCGTTTTACTTACGCAGTAGGTACATACCTATATTTATATATGAGGCATTATTTATTTCAATTAAGGTTTATTTTTATCAAAGCGATGTGATAAATGAACGTACAGTCCACCTTGTGGGAAGTGGTTAATGCAGTCCATTGACACCTGCAATGAACGTCAAACAAAGAACAGAACTCACCTTTTTTCTATAGAATAGGGTGACAAATGAGCACACAGTCCACCTGAAGGTAAGTGGATCTCCGGCTTATAGACATATACATTTGTCCTAGATTATTTATTACATGTTTTTCTGACGTCATCGGGCAAGGAGTTCCAGAGCAGTGCAGCGCGTGCAGTAAAATGTAGTGGGATACTTAGTTTATTATTATGTGAGGAACGCAGAGTTCTATCATTCGTTAAGGAAGTATACTGAAATTCCCCCTTGAGATAAGAAGGAGTGGATGGATCATTTAAGATAGAGAAGAGAACAAACAAAATTCTAGAGTCACGCCTCTGTTTAATAGTGAGCCATTTAAGGCGAGAGGAATAGTATGAGATATGATCATATACAAGATTGAAAATGTATCTGACGCATTTGTTGAGAAGGCCCTCTAGCTTGTTAAGAAGATTTTGGTTTAAATCCGGGTAACACACGTCTGCATAATCAATGATTGGTAATACTCGTATAAGTAACTGCACAAGCATAATTTTAGTCTTAAAGGGGAGAAAAATTTTCAAGCGATAAAGAGAACGTAAAGAACCAGAGACTTTACGATATGTTTCGGAGATATGAACCCCCCAGGACAGAGTACTATCAATATGGAGACCAAGATTTTTAACTGAGGAAGAGAACGGTATCAAGCGATCATTATAATAGACGGGAGGTAGACTAGCTGCATCTATTTTTGCAAGCATCCTTGAGCTACCCATAATCACCGCTTGGTATTTCGTTAAGATTAAGAATCAAAATTCAAATGCGTTGTCACCCGTGAGGACTAGGATGAAATGCCTCGTTTCCAGTAAAAAGGATCTCCGGTTCTCTACAGTCACCATACGAAACACAGCAGCATGGAGTTGTTATTTTACGTTAGTATTCTGTGAGAGCGTGGTTCTACCCCGGTCGAGCCGACCCGTTCGTACTGCAATTATAATATAGTTGTAGCGTAGCTCTACCACGTTAAAAAACTTTCCAAAATGTGAACACTACTGTAACTAAGATGGAATGCATCACGGCCTGTAATTATACTGGATCTATAAAGAGGGCATATACCCTTCAGATCGAAACAGAGAAGTGCAGAAACTGCCCACTGATGCCCACCCAAACTGATTCCCTAAGCAGTCCTACAGTCTAGTAGAGTTATTTTAAAGGTAAAGTTTTTGCAAAGAAAACTTCTTTAGGTACGGTGGGCGCTTTTGGGATGGGTAAAAAGCATTGAATTCGCGTGACCGTCGTGCTCAGATACATATATACAGATATGTATTATAAATTAGTTTGTATTATATAGATAGTACGTGAGGGTAATATGATTATCCTGTTAATATGGTTACTTTCTTACGAGGGTGGATTGAAAAGTACTCGGCCTAACACAGATCCATTCAATTCTAAAAATCAAATCTACCCACATTATTTAGTTCAGTTCAGACTAGTTCATTGTGTGAAGTTCGAAACGTGTGCGATAATTAGTTGTGATTTTATAAATTTATTAACAAAGTAATCGGACATAATTTCCGCGAATGGAGCAAATCGAGCAGCGTGCCGTCATTAAGTACCTCCATAAGAAGGGGCTGTCATCAAAAGCCATCCATGATGACATGGTCAGTACATTAGGCGATTGTGCTCTGTCATATTCATCCGTCAAAAAATGGATAGCAGAATTTAAGCGTGGTAGAGAGAGTGTGAAAGATGAACCCCGCTCTGGAAGGCCTTTGACGTCAACTACTGACGAAAATATTAAAAAAAGTACTTGATTTAATAATGGGAGACCGCAGATTAAAAATTAGAGAGATAGCCGAGATTATACGCATCTCTTATGAACGAACTCAAAACATCATTGTCAACGAGTTGGGTTTCCACAAGGTGTCTGCGAGGTGGGTTCCGCGACTGCTTTCAGTTGAACAAAAAAGGACGCGATTTACTATTTCACGCGACAGTTTGGAGTTATTTGAAGCCGATGCAGATGATTTTTTGAATCGTTTTGTTACTATGGACGAAACATGGGTTCATTACTGTACACCGGAAACAAAACAACAATCAAAACAGTGGAGAAGACCTGGTTCATCACCCCCTAAAAAGGCTAAGTCGATTTTGTCGGCAAATAAGGTGATGGCTTCAGTATTCTGGGACTCGAAAGGTGTGATTATGATTGATTATCTTGAAAGGGGTCAGACTATAAACTCTGATTACTACTGCACCTTACTACGTTGTTTACGAGAGGAAATAAAAGAAAAACGTCGAGGAATGCTCAGAAGAAAAGTCCTGTTTCATCAAGATAACGCCCGTGTTCACACGTCAGTACAGTCAATGGCTGAAATTCACAACTGTGGCTTTGAACTGTTACCGCATCCGCCGTATTCACCTGATCTGGCACCATCAGACTTCTTTCTGTTCCGTAACCTAAAAAAGCACTTGGGAGGTCAAAGATTTTCGACAAACGACGAGGTCAAAGCAGCTGTAGACGCATATTTTGACTCTAAGGAAGAATCGTTTTTTTTTCAACGGTCTAAATGCTTGGAAGGGGAGGTGGCAAAAGTGTATTGAACTTGATGGTGATTATGTAGAAAAATAAAAATATAACTGATTTAGTATGTGTTTATTTTCTTGGTTAGGCCGAGTACTTTTCAATCCACCCTCGTATAATTCAAAAACTACAGGCCTGTTTGCATAGATGACTCTATGATACGATAGTTATGGAGTGTAGAGGTAAGAAGTACAGACTGTATAAAAAAGTGTCCGTAGGAAAGCGCTAAATAACGGTGGCGCCACTGTAGCTACAGTCTAAATTTTAAAGAACTTTTTATAATTTTTTATTGCACAGACTTTCACCATAATTCTTTTTACAATAATTATATTATTGCTTTCAAAATTTTTATTTTCAAAATCACTCCAACGTATTTTTCAGAGATTTATCACAGCCTGTAGCTACTCGAGCGCTGTTGTTGAGAGTTTTTGAACTGTTATTTACTCCTTACAGATGGACACATTTTCAACTATTCTTCTATGGAAGACTGTCCTCCTTACCTCTATACTCCACGACGAATGCTTTTCATCAGTCAATCAAATATTTAAGAGTCAAAAGGGCGCAGCTACATCGACGCCATTTTGACAACTGATATTATATTGATTTTTCCAAGTGTTCCCCCTAATTAAACCCACAAACAAAAAAAAAAAAAAAAAAAACAAAAATCTTAACAGAAATTAGAAACACATTGACAGAGTTTGTTTGCAATTTTTTCTTAATATATTAGTTATGGCTTTGACTAGAGAAAAAATAATTATGGTATAAGACTTTGTGTTTTTGTTTCTGTCCTACTCCTAGTTTTGATTAACAAATACTTCTTAAAAATATTTCTTAACAACCTAAATATAATCCTATACCTTTAAACGAGCAATTCTTGTATATATATATATATATATATAAATATATATATATATATATATATATATATATATATATAATCGGAATCTCGGAAACGGCTCCAACGATTTTCACAAAATTTTGTGTGCAGGGAGTTTCGGGGGCAATAAATCGATCTATATAGGATTTATTTTTAGAAAATGTCTTTTTGACAGTTTAATAATGATTACAAATAGCTTAATTGGTATATTGGGCGGTCACAAAATCGTAATACCATGGTACGAGCCCAGTCCGACCGACCGACTTTTTTTAATTTGTTTTTCAAGTTCCTTTCTTTTTTGAGAAAATCTATTTTTTCGTGCCCTTTTTTTAGTATTTTTTAAAAACACGAAAATTTAAATTAAATTAATTGTACTCATGATTTTTTATTCAAATAACCAGTTCAGATTTTTCTATTTTGTCGTTACGATAAAAAATAATATTCGTATTTCATCAGTATGTAATTTGTATCTAAATATAATTTCCAAAACACACGAATTAAAAAAAACCGAGCGAAAAATACCGAGCAATCCTACGACTAACAATTTTTTTTAGCAATGAGATAAAATTGATATGTAATCTATTTCCGATTTACGAGAATTAAAACATTGTTATAAAAACAAGCCTAATTCTAGCTCCATCTCCGGTATGTGAAAGTAGCGTGTCTAGATTTCTACATTCACCAACCTGTTGAGGATAATGCCTGAGGCGAGTGCTAATAGTCGTTTAAATGTTAATATTTTTAAGATTGTATCTCGGCGCCGTAGATAGCTTAAATATAGTATTATATATATATATATATATATATATATATATATATATATATATATATATATATATATAAATATATATGTGTTTAAATAATAAATACTCTTTTGTAAGACGTTGCATTATTTGACTAAAGGAAATGCCGTGAAGATACCGTCGATGGCGAATGATTGTATAGCTGTCAAAAAGAGAAACTTTTAATATTTACAGTGTGACGGGACGCGGTATCTGGCGTCAAGACTCTTACTACAAAAATCAGCTATATCCAGAAGAGCCTCTTAAAAGAACTAGAAAGACACGGTTTTTGGTAAATCGATGATAATGTTGCACTTTATGTTTCCTTTAGCATTTAGGTAACTATATTTAAAAATTCAAATTTTACTTTGATTTACAGTTTATACTCATAGTTTCGACTAAGGCTTTTGTTGTTTTTGTCAAAAGCCTTATATATATATATCTCTGCTGATGGGAGCCACTAGACATAATGAACACAGTGTCAAAAGTTCGGGACTGCAATAACTGTGATGGTCAGTTGCCTGCTAAGCGTGACGATGGAGACGAATCCTCCCTACGAATTAACTGGCTGATGAAAATGACGTTGATGCTTGTAGACAGTAAGGAATGATGAATAGTCTCTACAAATAAAAATCAACTGCCGTGCGTGCCTCGCTAAAACTCAAAAATGACTCGAGCGTTTTTTCTGAAATTTTTTGTGTGATTGTGTGAATCCCTAGATGGTTTAGTAGACACAGACAGAAACCGTGCTAAGCCGGGGCGCATGTCTAGTTATTTATAATATATCTAGTTGTTTATTATATAAATTTAATAAACATTAATTTAGAAAAACAGTGATCTGATGACTCATATGATCTGATGGTCATTTGCGGCCTAGATATGCAACTTTAGAATTATATCTACTTATTCTACTTTTAAACAACCATTATTAAAGAGTGTCTAATTTTTATTGTTGATATTCTTTTTACTTTTAGTACACAAATATGTTATTATTATATTAAAATAAAAAAATACACATTTCCTTGCAAGTAAAATAAATAGCTAGGTATCGCACATCCTTATAAAGAAACCGAGAATTCATTATACGGTTGACAGATCGTATGATCATATCAATCGGAGTTTTTTTCCATTCGCTGACATCATTTTATTATTACGATATTTGTTAAGTATTACATGAAGAAGCATCGTCCGGTCAAAAACAACGCTTCATGGTATTGTTCTCTGTTGCGATGAGATCTTAATTGCATTGCATTAATTGTTTTCCGCGTTAGGCTAATTATTATTTGTTAATCACAAAAGAAAACTACTTTTATGGTTTTTTGTTACCTATATCTTTTATATATATATATATATATATATATATATATAAATATATAAAGTAATATTGAATGAATTGCCTTGTATTACTTTTAATTTAGCTTTATTTATCTTTTTGCATTTAATTACTTTTTACTTGTTGTACTGCGTGCTTAAACTCGAATAAAATGCATTCTTTTTTCTTTCTTATTAATCTCAATAGGTTATCTATTTGCATGCTATTAAGACATTATCAATCTATTTTCAAATTTTTGATTGTCTGTCTATATAAAACACTGAGATTTTTTTAATGAAATAGAAAAACTAATTAAATTAATACCTGATTAACAAAATTATATGTTCTATATTAAATTTTGATAGTAAATGGATTTTTAACATTTTTTTAATTGGTGAACGTAATAGATTTTCAAATTTCCGATTTTGCACATAGTTTTGGAAATAATAGCAAAAAAAAGGTTTGATTAAATACCAAAAACCACTGTTATAGATCTGCAGGACTATTATTAACCGGCTTTAAAAAGGAGGAGATACTCAATTCGGCTTTAGTTTTTGTGTATTACCTCAAAACTTTTTTCTAGGTGAACCGATTTTGGTCTCTTTTTTATTTGAAAGTTGGTGTTTTTCGTGTCCCATATAAATTTGATCAAGATCTGCCCAGTAGGTTTTTGAGTTGTCCTTAATAATACGTGTTTAATTTACTCCGACTACGTTAACGTTCTCATTTTTTTATATTGAAGTCAGTTGTACAATTTTTTTAATTTTACCACTTGTTACTTAAGTTATATACGGACGAAATCGCGGCCAAAAGTTAGTACTAAATAATTTAGCTAATCGAAAACAGCACAGAACATTAGGCAAGAATAGAGTTACTACGTTAATAATAATAATTATAAATTATAATTGGCATGTGAATTAAAAAAACATAAACGTATAATGAGATCACTGGCAGTCATCGCCACCATCATTTATTTTACATGAAATTAAAATAAATTAGAATTAGAATTAAAAAAATCATTAAACAATGAACTACGTAAGATTTTAAATTTGATGCAAAATCAATTACTTAAGAATATTTTTTTACAACTATCTTTTTTTATTATTTTTTAAATAAAGCCAAATAAATTTTCAATTTTTATTTTAAAAGTTTTCCTATATCGCACGTAGTTTTCAGTGGAGATATGGTAATAAAGTTGCGATACTTATGTAATAACGCTTGATGGTTTTCAAGGTATATATTTCCGGAGTCTCCCAACATGTTGGTATAAGGTAATTTATATACTGTGTAAGATCAGGTAATTCTCAACTTATTTAAGATAAAAGCAAGGAAAGCTTTTAATTTTTTTTTAATATATTTAAATTAACGTTTTTCAGGTGCACACAGGCCTCTAATTTTTGGCACATTTTATTTTAATAACTTTCTAATAATTTTTCTCAAACAAAAAAAATATTTTTAAATTTATAGATTATTTTATATTCAATCAATAATTAAACCCTTCAAGGTGCAACTAAATTTGAGGTGTATTTATTTAAAACTTGTCAAAGTAACATTTAATCGTATTGTATTTCATAAAAGAATGAAATTATATACCCGGTTTTGCCTTTATAGTCATTTTTTGAATTACTTTTGCCTGAATACCGCGAAATTCACGAAGGTCGTACCGACCAACCATCCGTGGTTTCTTCGTAAATAAATTTGTCATCTAAATAGGTATTCATACCTAAAAAATTTTGCATTAAATGATATGGCCATATATTTATTTTTGCAATTTATTTATAATTTATTTATACAACGCTCTCTTGAAGAACTACAGACCGATTTCCCTTCTGAGCCGCGTCTACGTGCTGTTTTCGAGAGTCATTATGAATCGTCTCGCACGCAGACTCGACGACTTCCAGCCTCCCGAACAAGCCGGTTTCCGAAAAGGCTTCAGTACCATAGACCACATACATACCCTGCGGCAGATTGTACAGAAGACCGAAGAGTACAATCTGCCACTTTGCCTGGCGTATGTGGACTATGAGAAAGCCTTTGATTCCGTCGAAATTTTGGCGGTGCGAAGAGCCGTGGTAGCTCAGATGGTTAGCGTTCGCTGTAAATTTCACAGTACGCGAGCAAACCGGGTTCGACCCCCGCTGGCACCAATGAAATTGTTAATTGCAATTTTAAGTGCTGATTTACCACGTGCTCGGCGGTGAAGGAAAACATCGTGAGGAAACCTGCATGTCTGAGAAATAAGAAAAAAATATTTCGAAGACATGTGAAGTTCGCCAACACGCATTGGGGCAGCGCGGCGGACACTTCCTTGCCCTAAAACCCTCTCAGAAATTAGAGGAGGTCTGTGCCCAGCGTGGGACGTATATAGGCTGTAACTTCTAACTTCTTGGGCGGTGCTATAGTCCCTTCAGCGGTGCCAAGTTGACTGTCGGTATATCGAAGTGCTAAAGTGTTTGTACAGTAGGGCTACGATGGCTATCCGAGTACAGAATCAGAGCTCGAAACCTATCCAACTGCAGGGACGTGTAAGACAGGGTGACGTTATATCCCCGAAACTCTTCACCGCTGCATTGGAAGACGTTTTCAAGCTACTGGACTTGAAAGGATACGGTATTAACATCAATGGTGAGTACATCACTCCCTTCGATTTGCCGACGATATAGTCCTTATGGCATAATCGCTGGAGGACCTTAGCACTATGCTCAATGACCTCAATGGTGTCTCCCAACGGATAGGTCTTAAGATGAACATGGACAAAACAAAAATCATGTTTAATGTCCATGTCTCACCTATGCCGGTAGTTGTTGGGAGCACTATGCTCGAAGTTGTTGACGAGTACGTTTACCTGGGACAAATAGTCCGACTAGGTAAGTCCAACTTCGACCGAGAGGTCAATCGACGGATTCAACTCGGCTGGCCAGCGTTCGGGAAATTACAACACATCGTCTCGTCAGGTGTACCTCAATCTCTGAAAACTAAAGTGTACAACCAGTGCGTGTTGCCAGTGATGACTTACGGATCAGAGACGTGGTCCTTCACTGCTAGCCGTATGAGGACGCTCAAGGTCGTTCAGCGAGCTATGGAGAGGGCTATGCTCGGAGTTTCTCTGCGTGATAGACTCAGAAATGAGGATATCCGCAGTAAAACCAGAGTGACCGACATAGCCCAACGGATTAGTAAGCTGAAGTGGCAATGGGCCGGCCATATAGCTCGAAGAACCGATAACCGATGGGGAAGAAAGGTTCTCGAGTGGCAGCCTCGTACCGGTAGGCGTAGTGTAGGGCGACCCTCCACTAGATGGAGTGAAGACCTGGTAAGACAAGCAGGAAGTCGATGGATGCAGGTGGCTCAGGACCGTGCTTTGTGGCATTACTTGGGGGAGACCTATGTTCAGCAGTGGGTTTGTGAAGGGCTGTAATGATGATGATGATATATTTATTTTTAAGTTTCCGAAAGTGCTAAAACAGTGAATTAAAAATTAATCCATTGTTAATAGTGGAAATATATCTTCAGATAAGAAGGTTCAATAAATAGACCCTTTTTAATGGAAACGAGGCATTCCATGTCAGTCATCAGGGGTGACAACGCATCTGCGTTTTGATTCTTAATTGAGGATAAATATAGATGTCTATGGACCACTGCATCCACTTACTATCAGGTGGACTGTGTGCTCGTTTGTCAACTTAGTTGATAAAGAAGAAACCAAAAACGAGGAAGTCTTGCTTGTTTTTATTTAAAATTAATATTCGAATAAATTTTTAATAAAATTTTAATTCAATGAACATCAATAAAATTCAATGAAGCATATAAAATACTCAAGCATCATTATTCTTATATAGTTTTTAATTTAATCGTTAATTTCTAAATCATTTATAACAATGTTTCGTAATTATGTTAATAAAAAGTTAATATACCTGCTTAGTGTTTACTGCATTGAATATGCACAGTACACTTATTATACTTCATGAGATTATTCATAACAAAATAAGAGTGCTTATGCTAAGCTAATCCATTACATAAGCACTCACGCCTGTCACCCAGAGGGGTAGGCAGAGACTACAGACTTCCATTTGGCGCGATCCTGACACACCTCTCTCACCTCCTTCACATCCATATACCCACGCATATATGCGCGTTGAATCACACCCATCTTCAATATATTGCCAATTTGGTCGATAAACTTTCACCTAGGACGTCCCTTTCGGACACTGCCGTTCACTTCTGCAATATAAATTTGCTTTGCCACTCTTTCCTCATTCATTCTTTCTGCATGACCAAACCACCTTTGCCTTTCTTAATCCTGGTCATAAAATCATCTTGCAAAGCACTCTCTTCTCTCATCAGACAATTTCTCACCCTGACACTCAGATTCGGCCCCAACATACGAGTACTACTAAACATAAAAAAATGTGATATAGTATAAGTATTATAGTGAAAATTCTTTAAGTGAAACGTGGATATTTTATTAAAATATTTTTAATAAACTCATAATAATAATAAATTACTGTTTACTTAAATTAAATTTTAATTAACTCTACACCCGTTTCTTTCTGTTGTTATTTAACGAAAAGAAAGAGAAACTTTAAACATTTATTAAATTGACGTTGATTATTGAGTTTTAAATGAGTACCTATCATGTTTTGCTTTTTAACTTCTTGTGTAGGTTACTTGTACATAATGTATTACTTAAAAGAAGTTACATAAACAGACGGACACAAAAAATTAATGCGTTTGAAGTAAAGTAAAGTAAAGTTACAGCCTATATACGTCCCACTGCTGGGCACAGGCCTCCGCTCATTGCCCCAATGCGTGTTGGCGAACTTCACATGTCTTCGAAATATTTTTTTTTATTTATTTCTCTGACATGCAGGTTTCTTTACGATGTTTTCCTTCACCGCCGAGCACGTGGTAAATCAGCACTTAGAATTGCAATTAACAATTTCATTGGTGCCAGCGGGGATCGAACCCGGTTTGCTCGCGTACTGTGAAATTTCCAGCGAGCGCTAACCATCTGAGCTACCACGGCTCTCGTTTAAAACATGCGTTTAAAAGAATGAAAATTTGTATTATAAGGAGGAATTCCATCTTTCCTCTAATTACAATTCTAATATACATAATGCCTACATAAAACTCACATCATACGAGTGTATTGACGATTAAATGAATTACGTTTTACAAAGCAATGAGGGCTATAAAAAGTGGCAATGTGTTAATGAATAAATATAATCAATGGACACCGTGTAGGGAATTATTTAAACTTAAAGGTATATAAAATAGACTCCTCGTGGAGCTTCTCTGATTGGTTGTCATTCCAGATCCGAGACGCTTACAATTACTAGTGGTAGAATATTCTTAAAGTCGTGACAACTATTAGATTTGATTTTATCTGAGAATAAAACACATGGGTTCATGATCGGACTATTCAATTATACTTGTTGCACAACATTTGCAATACGCAAGTATGATACACTGAATCAGTATTGCTGTTTATACTGTGCACATAGTGTACTCGTACCAATCATCTAATCAATACAGCAAATAAAAAAATGACGACAAATGGTAAATTTTGCAGACTGTGACGCTGCGGCAAAGGGGCTTTTCTTAATTAGAACTTTCAAGAACTCTTCTTATTTCACAGTTTAAGCACGGGAAACATTTTTTTATAGAATAAGGGTTGCAAACGAGCACACAGTCTACCTGATGGAATGTGGATGCTGTGGCCCATAGACATCTACATTTATACACGATTAAGAATCAAAAGGCAGTGTCATTGTCACTCCTGAGGACTGAGATGAAATGTCTCGTTTCCAGTAAAAAATGTCTCTGGTTCTCTTTATACGAAACACAGCAGCATTAAGCTGCTATTTTATGATGGTATTCTGTGAGAGTGTTGTCCTATCGCGGTCGAGGCGACCCATTCGTGCTATAACCATAATATAGCTGCAGCGTGGCTCTACCACGTAAAATGTTGTACTTCTATACATATAAAGCATTCGGCTCATAATCGAATCTTGCGAGATCATACTATACAGTAACAGTTAGATCAGGAGTCACCAAATAGCGGACCGCACTCCGTATCGGGACCGCGGACCTATTTTGTGCCGACCCAGAAGATTCTAAAAATATCAATGTAAAAATTTGAGGTAATTCAATTTTATTCTGTTTTAAAACACTAAAACTCGATAATCCATTGCAAAAAGTTTTGGATAAAATAAATACTTGATGAACTTCATTAAAAATATATGTCGATCTCGTCTTACCCATGACCATTTCGTGGAATTAATGGCAATAGATTGCACTAATTTAATTCCAGACTTCAGACAGATTGGTCAGATTAAAAAATGCCATTTTTGCCTTAATGTCGGGTACTTCTTTGTTATTTTTATTTAGATGTATCCTTAATAAAAAAAAATATTCTATATTCTTTCTTTTCGTTTTATTTGTTAATGCAAACGGACCGCGACAGATTTATTTATTTTTTTAAACAAACCCGCAGTTAAACTAATCGTAAACCCTATACCTAAGTAAAAAGTAAACTATAGTAATCCCTGGCTTAGACTATAATAGAATGAGATGAAAAAGAAAATTTTGGGTTACAATAAAAATTTAATGGTGTGGGAACGATTCGATATGATCTCAATAACAACAACATCTTATCATTTGATAACTAATTATTTAAAAAAAATTGTGCACAGCGTTATTACAGCAACTTCCAAATTAAAGTTAATAATACGTTCGAGTCATCATAAAAATCATTATCATCATCCCTTTTACATAGATAACAATCATTTACTGACATAACAACTACATACAAAGTTATCATTTACTTTCTAGCAAATTTCGACTACCACGATATGTTTAAAATGATTGTTAAAAATATTATTATTGTACGGTAAGTGTAAACCAAATTTAAAAGGCTCTTCTCTTTTTATACACGGTATAACATACGACCGGAATCAGTGTTATTGTGTAACTCTCGCGGAGTCATGGTTGACTTCATTGACGTCTAATTAAGATTGATCGATTTTGAGCCTATTGCGTAAAATATGAATAAGTTTCCGTACTGATAACTATGCAATATCAGAAGATGTGTTCGATTAAAAGTTTGAGTACGTATAATAGCTCCTCTAAACGATGGTCATCGCGATGGCCCACTATGGTGGGTCAGCGTGTGGAGGGCGTAGTGGTGTCGGATGGCTTATGGCGCGTGCGATGGTCTTGGGATGAATAGATAGCATCCACCATCTTCTTCTACGCCATTTCTTTTTGATAATTCTATTCTCGTGCACATTAAGAAAAAAAAAACGGTACGTGCTGTACAGATATATGCCGCAGCGGCTAATGCTTTCATGCCCATCTCGAAATACGTTTCAATCACAACTGAATGACGCCATCGTGTAGTTTTGTTTCAACCATCGAATGGCCATTTCCCTGGTCCAGCGCTGGCCCATCATGTAGAGGAGCTATAAGAGGTTCCAGTTGACCGTTTTTCAACTTATTTACAACTTATAAAACGCTTCAATCGACACATATGAAATGAAATTTATTAATGTTTTTATTCATTTTACACCTTACAATGTCAGTTATAATATTAATATATATAATAGATGGCCCGAGGAGGCCGCTCCAAGTGGCTTTGGCGGTTCTACTCCGGATGCGTGTCAGTGGACCCTGCCCCCGCAGTCGAGGTAGCAGAAGGGGAGCGTTGGTATGGCAAGGCGCTATTCTCTCTATCCTCCTCGATTTTGGCGGCGTCGTAGCTTTGATCGGTGCTGCAATACGCCGTTCTCCCTGCCCTCCGCGTCTGGAAAGTGGTCGGTGGAGGGTAGAGATCCATGAACCCTGAGATTTTAATCAGTGCGAGTGCGATTAATGCCGATTAAATCCGCGAGGTAGATATCCATGAGAGGCGTTAATCCCATAAAAAGAATTGCCATATCTACGTTTAAAAGCAATATTTATGAGTGACCCATGTTACTTTTCAACACAATTCAGCAATCAACTAAGGCGTACACAAATAATACAATGGAGATTCAATCATCCATCACTTGAAACGTCAACATTCACAATCGCAACTGATAGTTCTCAGCTGTGTGCTCTGAACCACCTGATAGTAAAAAATGTAGATACGTGGCACCCTTGAGGACTATGATTAAAAATACCTTGTTTTAAGGTAAAATGGTTCCCCGGTTCGTTATATTCACCATGCGAAACAAAGTAGCACTAAGCAGCTATTTCAGCGAGCGTGGTCCATTCCCGATAGGACCTAAATATTCCTGCTGCAACCATTATATAGCTGCCGTGACTTTATGACGTTGAAAGTTATTGTAAGGTGTTTTTAGGGCACCGTATTCAAAGGGCGAAATAAAGCCCTTTATCTATCATCGTCAATGTCACTGCTTTGTGTAATTTGTCGGTTTTTGGTCATTAACGGAATGAGTTGTAGACTTAAGTTTTAGATATTTCGTGTAGAATGTTCACCCAAATTGAACATTAAATTTGAAAATTTAATATTTTTTCCTGTCCCAGCATGTGCGATGTTATTGTCCAAAGCTCATTAAGTAGTGTAAATATATTATGTCTCATACTATGTTATCTTCTAAACTTCTTTGACGGCTCCGTGGTGCAGTGGCTTAGCACTTGAGTTGCAGCGCTAAGGGCCGTGGGATAGAATCCCGCACGGAGCAAGAATTTGTATGGCCTACAAAATGATTGTTACGGGTCTCGATATGTGTTCTTCTGGAATTTATGTTTGCGAAATGCTCCCACGATCGGGAGAAAATCCTAGTGTGGGGGTAATGTTTTTTTTTTTAAAATGGCATAGAAATGGGAAGGAGTAAAAGCTCAAAGATTAGCTTTAAACCGTTTTAGTTACGGAATCTACTTCAAAAACAAAAATAGTGAGGCCTTTTAAATTTCTGTACATTATGTAACTATATTTGAATACACTGTATTTAAACAACAAATACTTAAAATATTGATTCATAATCTTTAGGTGGTAGGACTCCTAATTTTTTTATACTATTGGGTGACAAACGAGCACACAGTCTGCCTGATGTTGAGTGGATGCTGTGGCCCATAGACATCCACATTAATGCTCCATTAAGATTCGAAATGCAAATGCGTTAAGCATCCCTGAGATCTAAGATGGAATGCCTCGATTCCAGTGAATAGGGTCTTCTTTTTTTTATAGAATAAGGTGACAAACGAGCACACAGGTCCACCTGATGGTAAGTGGTTGCTGCGGCCCATAGACATCTACATCTATCCTCCATTAAAAATCAAAATGCAGATGCGTTGGCACCCGTGAGGACTGAGATGGAATGCCTCGTTTCCAGTAAAAGGGGCTCCGGTTCTCTACACTCACTATACGAAATACAGCTGCATTAAGCTACTATTTCACGCTGGTATTCTGTGAGAGCGTGGTCCTTCCCCGGTCGAGCCGACCCATTCGTGCTACAACTATACTACCAATATAACTGCAGCATGGCTCTACCACGTATAAAACTACTTCGGTTTTCTATACTCACCATACGAAACACAGTAACATTACGCTGGCTTTTTTACGCTGGTATTCTGTGAGAGCGTGGTCCTGCCCCGTTCGAGCCGACCCATTCGTGCTACAACTATACTACCAATATAACTGCAGCATGGCTCTACCACGTATAAAACTACTTCGGTTTTCTATACTCACCATACGAAACACAGCAACATTACGCTGGCTTTTTTACGCTGGTATTCTGTGAGAGCGTGGTCCTGCCCCGTTCGAGCCGACCCATTCGTGCTACAACTATACTACCAATATAACTGCAGCATGGCTCTACCACGTATAAAACTACTTCGGTTTTCTACACTCACCATACGAAACACAGCAGCATTACGCTGCTTTTTTACGCTGGTATTCTGTGAGAGCGTGGTCCTGCCCCGTTCGAGCCGACCCATTCGTGCTACAACTATAATATAGCTGCAGCGTGATTCTACCACGTACAATCTAAGAGTAAATCTGGGTAGCTTCTTACCTAATTCTGTGTGTATGTTCCGGTCAGAACAGTTTAGAGAGCCAGTATATTTAACGACGGAGAGGCGTTCTATCTTAGTTCTCAGACATGACCATCCATGTGTCATGATAGTCCCTTCCTTGTTTTAACTTGGCTTTAGGTGTCCATAGCCTGCAGTAGCCACTTGCCGTCAGGTGGGCTGTGTGCTCGTGCGTTACTTCAATTTTTTTTGAAATAATTTGTAAGCTGACTACATTAAAAAAATTTTATAGGCCATATTTTATACAGAACCATAATAGATTTCACATATTGGTACTCAAACACAAAAGATTTAATAGACAAATAGGTGGTCTTATTGCTGACCGCATTTTCTTCAGACAACTGATGGATGAAAATAATTGTAGGGGCAAGTTGTGTCTGTGTGGTAAAGCAACGAACGAAATATTTGCTTATTTTGTTCCTTTTTGTACTAAAATTTTGTGCAGCAAGGGAATTAATATACTGTGTAGAAGCAAACATAATGCTATATGACATTCTATACTCGCAAACTTATATATTGGCGGTACATTTTTATTTATTCTAAGAAAAATGTACACAAGACTAACATAATGATATCACCAAACTGTAGATCAGTGCGTTGACGAAATTACATTAATTGTAAGATCTTTAATCTACTTAACACTCACCATAATCACATTTTTTTTTAATTTATATTTTAAACAAACACTTACCTACTATAATATTTACTACATATCTCCTACATGTCACTTACTTTCTATTTAACTAATGTTCTTGTAAATATAGTATTTTCGATATTTTAACTATATTTTTAAAATTATTTATTTGGTTATTTCTTAGCCACTTAATTATATTTAAGAATTTTGGAACTAGATGCCCATTACATCTAATTTATATTCATTTTTAAAAGTTGCCTGCATAATTGGCCACTCTTACCTGTTTAATACTATAGCTTTATTAATATGTTACGTGGTAGAACCATGTTGCACCTTATATTATGTATTAGTAGTATAGTTGTAGCACGACCGGGGAAGGACCATGCTTTCAAAGAATACCAGCGTAAAATAGCAGCTTAACCCTGCTATGTTTCGTATGGTAAGTGTAGAGAACCTGAGACCCGTTTTACTGGAATCGAGGCATACCATCTTGGTCCTTAGGGGTGACAACGCATCTGCATTTTGATTCTTAATCAAGATTAAATGTATATGTGTATGGGCCACAGCATCCACTTAGCATCAGGTGGACTTTGTGCTCGTTTGTCATTCTAA
Organism: Parnassius apollo; assembly: GCA_907164705.1. Classification (NCBI taxonomy): domain Eukaryota; kingdom Metazoa; phylum Arthropoda; class Insecta; order Lepidoptera; family Papilionidae; genus Parnassius; species Parnassius apollo. The sequence goes on from CAJQZP010001367.1 coordinate 839,317, forward strand.
TTCTATTAAAAAAATAGTAGAATTTTGTAGACATTCTGGTTTTTGGTTGCAAAAACCTAAACTTAAGAAAATATATTATATGCATTAACTTCGTTTTCTATTCATCATCATTTTTATGGTGCAATAGAATAAATTATCAAGACGAGGGACACTCTGAACAATTAAACTTTGACCGTTTACAAGTTTATCATTCACTAATGGGTCAATTAAGCGCCTCATTAAGCCGCGGAAGCAACACAAGGTGAACGCGACAAATTCCGACTGCGTGCCAAAGCGAACGACCCCGCGGATTCGCACACCATGCATCATAATGTTCCCGTAAGTTGTTATTAAATGGCGAGCTCTTCCGACTTGAGGGCCTTCAAGTACACTTATCAAGATGACTGATATTTATTGAACGCTATACAAAAACATCGCCGTGTGATGGCGGCGTAATAGTAAAGTAAAGTAAAGTTACATCCTATATACGCCCAGACCTCCACTCATTTCTGAGAGGGTTTTAGGGCAAGGAATTGTCCGCCGCGCTGCTCCAATACGTGTTGGCGAACTTCACATGTTTTCGAAATATTTTTTTTCTTATTTCTCTGACATACAGGTTTGCTCACGATGTTTTCCTTCACCGCCGAGCACGTGGTAAATCAGCACTTAAAATTGCAATTAACAATTTCAATGGTGCCGGCGGGGATCGAACACGGTTTGCTCGCGTACTGTGATATTTACAGCGAGCGCTAACCATCTGAGCTACCACGGTTCTTCTATATGTAATAGGATCACCGCATTTTGTCCCGCAGGTATCGCAGGCGCCTGCCAGAAAAAAACCATGGTTTCCGATAGATGGCAGTATACCATCTCGTAAGTCAGATTTGAAATCCCCAGATCGACGACAGGTAACACTGTTAAAGTTGCGAGACGTATGATCAACAAGGCAAATCCTTTTTACCGCAAGTGAGTTCTAAGTCCAGTAGTGGACATTTACGGACCGATATAGAAAAAAAAAGAAAAAAAATAATAGACTACGCCTTTTTAACCGACTTCAAAAAGGAGGAGAGTATGATTGTTATGTGTGTTACCTCGGAACTTTTCTCTAGGCGAACCGATTTTGATGATTCTTTTATGTTTGAAAGCTGATGCTTCTCATGTGGTCTCATATAAAATTGATCGAGATCTGACTTGTAGTTATTGGGTCTATCCTTAATAATGCGTATTTAATTGACTTCTACTACGTTAATGATTTTCTGATTTTATTTATATTGAAGTCGGTTTGATACAATTTTTTTAATTCTACCACTTGTATTAAATCATTCCTTATCTCGTATAATGGTCGCTTACACAACTTAACTTACAATTCTGAGAATAAACATTGTTATCAATAATTATTTCTTAATACGGTTCCCGTATTTAATATTTAACGAGAAAATACTTTATTATTATTTAGAATACGAAGAGCAACACGGGGTACCGGCGGATGGTGTATCCGTGTTGGCCCGTGTTGCGACATACTCGTAGATTAACAAGGGCCACCGATGGATTTGAGATTTGGTCCGCCGATCAGAATACATGTTTGAAGATTAACAATAACAAATAGAATCAATAATTAGCTGCTGACCAAAAATATCAATCAATGTATTGATTGCCTGCATATTTTACGTGTGGACATTAGCCCCCATCGATTTAATATATTATTTTAGTTTTGTAGCCCCTCTTGAATAATAATTCGTTGTGGTCTCTCCAACAATGAAGTAAGTCATTGCAAATAACCAACCCCATGCAGTAAATACTGTTGCGCATCAGTGCTGCTTTTCCACTAGGAAGATAAATGTAAACATGACGTAAGCATTTGAGGGCTGCTCAGCTAGTCAAACCCTGAAGTCAATTGAGTAATGGTTCTGTATTTCAGTGTTCGGGCAATAGTCTACTATCGTTGCGTCTGTTTCTGAAGATATCTTTAGACGATCGAAATATTTCTTTGCATGTATTGATTATATTTAGAATAATTTTACTAAAATTCTCTTTTAAATTTTACTCTTAATACTGTAGGCTTATAGTCAATGTAAAAAGTAGAGAGTGGACATAATCAAATGCCTGGGGCATATTACAAAAAAGAAATATTTATTTTGCCATTTTTACAATTCATAGTGAGTACTCACAGACAGCTTAATATAACATATAAAGTACCTACTTAAACTTTCAACAAAGTTATAACTTATCTTAAATAACACCAACAAGAAAAAACATTCGCAGAAGAAACAGATGCAAAATATAAAAAAAGGGATAAAGCTAAGCCAACATTAACTTAAAAAAATGGAAAAATTGATATTTATAATCATTAATCACCAAAAAACGCGGCAATGATTTTATTACACATATATTATATCTAAAGATTTAATGCAAGAACTAACATCCCATTTAACTTCAGTCCGAATCTATCGTTATATTCAAATCAAATCAGTTTATTTTGTGAACATAGGTTATTTTACAGATCTCAATATATACATATGTAAAATACAAGGTAGGTTCTCTATGTCCCGCCAGTAGACATACAAAATATAAAATATAATATAAAATAATAATTGCTTAACATTTTTTTCTCTTCTGATGTCAGTTTCTAATTGAAATAATTAAATAATGTATTAATAATAAGAAAATTTTAAAGATAATAAAGGTATAGTATAATATAGCCGTAGACAGAGAAACATATAGCATATAATAATTGTCATCCATTTTGTCTAATTACAACCGGGCACGTTCCAGCCTGCAGATATTAAAATTTCAAAATAAAAAATCTCATTTTATAGATCTCAATAAGCCCTTTCGACCTACGTTAATTAATTTATAAGCCCGTTTTTCATTTTCCCAGGAAAAATAGAAATATAATTTTCCTCTACTTAAAATAGCCATGTCTCTTTGAAAAATGATTATTTTTTACTCTTCCCAGCGTGAAAAAATTGCCCTTGCGCTAATTTAATTTGTCCGCGTGCTAATTCTTAAAAATATTCAATAATTATTATTGTAAACTATAAAAAACCGTCGTGGCATTTCCAAGCCAATTATTTGCGCATTGCGCGTGCGCGACAGAATAAAGGTGAAATTCACATCATCAACTGCAGATCAGCTGATGCTACACTGACACTGTTGAATATGTGAGTTTCACCTTTATTTTTTGGTGTTTCATCGCGCACCGTCTGTTTTCGGTGTTTCATTGCGTGGCTAGTCACCAACTGGGGTGTTGATTGGTCACAGACCGAATCGCACACATACCCTATTAAGAATTCCAAGTTGCTTTAATATTGCTGTAATATCGAAATTCAAATTAGGCTAAAGAACATTAGAAAACGGCAATTTCATATTTCATAGGTAAGAAGCATAGGTATAATATATCCTTTGTTTAAACGGCTATTTTCCTCATAAATGTTATTAAAAATATTAAAATACAAACCGTAATGCTCCTTCCGGTGCGAATGTTTGATAGCGCGTAATTCTTCCTAATAACCTCTTTATAATTTTCCTTGTTTATACCGTATACTTGCACTTATTATAAATTCTTGGAAGGGACAATAGTAAGCTTTATATTTCCTCATAAGAGTCTCTATTAAGTTTAATATAGTTAATAATCATATGAGTATTAAGTATTCGTTTTTTCATTTCATAATTCATTGGAAAACTTTACAAAGATAGTAATATTTTTTAACATCAACATTATATTTGAATTATGATTAAGGATTCAACTTATCACTCAACAATCATGGCATATGCCTTTTCTTAGTTATTTTTTTTAAATGGAGAAGTTAGGCGACAAACGAGTACGTAGCCGTGTTGGTATGTGAATGCTATGGCTCATAGCCACCTACATCTATCCTTGATTAAGAATCAAAATGCACATGCGTTGTTAGCCTTGACGACTAAGATTGTAACCAGACTTGCAACGAATAGTACCTATGTTTAGCCATACTTCTAATGCCGAATATTCTGCGGACATCCTGGCCGAATAGCCGAAAATTAGGCAAAAGTATTCGGTCGAGAGGGAAGTAGTGCTTATTTTACACAGTGTCTATTCTCTGAAGCTGAGATTGTCTACGAGAAGAAAAGGAGTAAACCACTGTCTGAAAATGCAGAACAATTATTAGTCTTTGTGCACCATTATCTTTTTTTTATAGGACAGGGTGACAAACGAGCACACTGTTCACCTGATGGTAAGTTATTGTTGTGGCCCATAGACATCTACATCTATCCTCGATTACGAATCAAAATGCAGATGCGTTGTCACCAGTGAGAACTAAGATGGAATGCCTCTTTTCCAGTAAAAAGGGTCTCCAGTTTTTTACACTCACCATACAAAACACAGCAGCATTACGCTACTATTTTACGCCGGTCTTCTGTGAGAGCGTGGCCCTTCCCCGGTCGAGCCGACCCATTCGTGCTACGACTATAATTCTAATATAACTGCAGCATTGCTCTACCACGTACATATCTTCCGTATATCTTCCAGTTTAATTACGGTAATTACCGTATATTAGTAGTATTTATAAAAAATTAAAAAAAGAATTATCAGATAAATGGTGTATTATCTGATAATTCTTTTTTTAAATATGAAAGTTAATTATAAAAATAAAGAGGTAGTGCCACCACATGCATGCCGAATTGGGCCGACCGGGGAAGTACCTCTCGCTTACACGATACCGGCAAAGTGTTTTCGCTAAGTATCCTGCCCTAAGAAAGGAGGGCAACGCTCTTATAACATCCAGACACTATGGGCGTCGGTAGTCATGAAAATGGCTGCGACTGCTCTTTGCCCCCTTATAATATAAAACAAATATAAAAAAACAAAAACAACCCAATGACTACTTTAATATAACAAGAAAAAATATAGAATAGAATAGGGTAAAAGTAGCTGAACAGGCCGAATAATAGCAGAATATTCGTTGCAAGTCTACTTGTAACCAGTAACAAGGATCTCCGGTTTTCGTCACTAAACGCACAAAACACAATAGCATTATTACTTCGTGCCAGTAATTCTTGAGGGTTATTTCCTTCCGCTATCAAACCTCATGCAGTGCATGTATGCATGCAGAGGCAGGATGCGACCATAATAAGCTGCAGCGTGACTTTACTACGTGTAAAATAGAAAGAAAGAAAAAAATAGGTTTTTATATAATATAATTTTTATATAATTAAGACCGAATTTCGTTCACGGCGGCCAGTCATCAACGGAGGTAGCGTGCAGGACAGGATTATAGTGGCCAAGTGAATGCGCAAGCACAGTTGCACTCTCTATTCCCTCACTCTCATTGACCACACGACCGGAGAGAGATAAGGCGCAGTACCAACGACTTAACGTGCTTTTCGAAACACGGGTTTAAATGAAACACCACCAACTTCCTGACTCCGTGATGCTACCAAGAATTTCTTGATTGAAAAACCCAAAAACTGATTTTGGCCCGACCCGTGATTCGAACCCAGTTTAATCAACTAACGAGCGAGCCAATATAATGTGATAGTCGTACGTAAAAGTATAGTATACATAATAAATATAAGTATAATAAATATAATAATATACATATAAGTACGTAAAACTAAACTGCATGTATAAAATAAATCTAGGTCGGACCTAAACGTTTTCTAAAATTTGTGTCGAAAACCAGAAAATTTTTCAACTGAAAAGAGGCATATCATTTTAGTCCTTACAGGTGACAAAGACTTTGAATTTTAATTTAAATTCAAATATGAATGTAGATATTTATGAGCCACTGAATCTGTCTACATTAGGTTGAATATATTTCCGTTTGATACTTATTTTTACAAAAAAGAAAACAATATTTTCTGGCAGTTTTCCTTAGTTTACTTTTAAGACGCCGACGAAAAGAAATGTGTGCATTATTTCTCTTAGAATAGTGTCCTTACAGCGTCGTTCATATTATCATTATTAGATATTTCTATGTATACAATATTTATGAATCTATTCATTATCATCATTATCATCACCATCAAATGTCCCGTACTGAGTCATGTCCGTGTCAGGTATTGAATCTGACCCTGACTCTCCCAATGAATGCTTAAATACTAATTAAAGAAACTGATACCAATCTCAAATTCGGTGTCGGTCGATCTAAATGTGATAGTCACGTATCGGCCAGGAACGAACTACGCTTGCGCAGAATACCAGTAAACCAGAAATAGCATTTCAATACTGCTATGTTTCGTATGAGAAGTAACGAGAAGCTGAGGCCAACTTTTTTTACGTGGTAGAGTCATGCTACAGCTATATGCTGGTAGCACGACTCGGCTCTTCTCGACCGGCAGCTTATTGCTGCCGTGTTTCGTATATTGAGTGTAGAGAACCGGATACCCCTTTTACTGGAAACTAGGCATAGGTAATGAAATATCCTACCTTATATCTCATGGGATAAAGTTAAAAAAGTTAAAGTTGCAGTCTATATACGTTCCACTCCTGGGCACAGGCCTCATCTTATTTCTGAGAGGGTTTTTAAGGCGACCCAATGCGTGTTGGCGAACTTCACATGTCTTCGTAATATTTTTTTCTTATTTCTCAGACATGTAGGTTTCCTCACGATGTTTTCCTTCACCGCCGAGCACGTGGTAAATCAGCACTTAAAATTGCAATTAACAATTTCATTGGTGCCGACGGGGAACGAACCCAGTTTGCTCGCGTATTGTGAAAATTACAGCGGGCGCTAACCATCTGAGTTACCACTGCTCTTTTCATGGGATAACACATCTGTATTTTGAATGGAGGGTAGTTGTTAGTTTTTATGGCTACAAAAGGGAACTATGTGCTTGATCGTCACGCTTACTCAATTATTATTACGCTTATATAAATATTTAAGTACCTAAAAGTCTTTTTATATCTATACTTTGTTAATCCTCTATCAAAAACATATAACTCACGTAAAACAAACGACCTTCGGATGACGTTAGAGAAATATTAGCAATACAAACATTATACATAGACTACAATGGCGCCGACTCGGCTTATCGCTTCTCTGTAAACTACATCATGGTCAGATTTTTGCCTTATCAGTTTATCACTTTCACCCCCATGCAAAGTTACCGGCTGCTTATTTTAACGGTGATCTGATAACAATGTTATGTTTTCTTTAGCGATAAAAATTAAATCATAATGTATATAGTAAGAAAAAGGCAAATTTGTATATGTATATTCGTCCCGTCCTAATCCTGGGCACAGACTTTCTCACATTTCTGAGAGAGTTTAAAACAATATTTCGTAGACATGTGAAGTTCGCCAAAACCATTGGGGCCGCTCGGCGGACATATCCTTGCCCTAAAACCATATTATATAACTGATAGTATTTTTAGATAATTTTGTATTTGCGTGTAAGAAATTTGCTTATTATAAATCTCTTTGTTAAACTCACTTCATTAATTTAATGCTGCTTTCAGATATTATTTTTGTACAAGTGAGGTTGACAAACGAGCACATGCTTTGATAGTACCTATATATGTATGTATGCTCATAGACACATACACCTATTCTCCATAATAATTAAAATTTAGATCTTGGCGCTCTTGTCGACTCAGATATATCTTTTCATAGATTGTTGCTTTTTTGTTATTTGTTTCAGATTCATTACACTGCTGTACACAGCTGTACTTTTATGCTTTTTGTTCTTTTATGCTTGTATTTTATTATGTGAGTGTAATCCTTTCCTAGTCAAGTCGCTGTATTCGTGCTGCAGCCATTATAAACTAGCTACATCATGACTGTACTACATTAAAAATGTATTGTCATTATACTTGTACCTAGTTAATTCATTCATACAGCCCATCAAACGTCCCCTGACGAACATATGACTCATCTGTAAAATGAATGCCATAGTTGCCACGGTGGCAGCTGTACTGGAAACATCATTTTTTATTATTTTGCATTGTTATTTACCGTTTTATTTTCCTCTGGATGAGTTGGGATAATGAATTTTCATATGAAAATGATAACATTACCACAAGTGTTGAACTTCTTTTTTATTCGTAACCAAGCCCTGTAGACATCGTGCCCAGAAATTTTTATGACAAGAGAATAATACTCGACCTCGTTTGGACTACAAACGATTTTAAGTGGTCACTAACTGACCTCTATAGGTTCGTTGTTATCACATTAGAACCGAAATGGAGTGCCTCATTTCCTGTAGTTATGTCTCACAGTACTATTTATAAATCAGGTGAACTAAACTCGCCTTTACGAACTCCTAAGAAGAACAGAAATTAAGTTTCATAACCATTTCAGAATGAAGTAGTTAACGTGTTTACATTTGAATAAAGTAGCGAACAATTAATTCGTTTCGGAACTTTTTTTTACATATCAAGGGTGACAAATGAGTACACAGTCCACCTGATATTTTGTATGCCTACTGGCGAGCATAGAGAATCTAACTTATATTTTACTATGTACATATCGAGATCTGTAAATTAACCTATGTTCACAAAATAAACTGATTTGATTTTATTGACATTTTTTTTATAGAATAAGGGTTCCAAACGAGCACACAGTCTGCCTGATGGTATGTAGATGCTGTAGCCCATATACATCTACATTTATCCTCGATTAAGAATCAAAATGCAGATGCGTTGTCACCCCTGAGAACTGAGATGGAATGCTTTCTCGCCAGTAAAAAAGGTTCTCCGGATCTGTACACTCACCATACGAAACACAGCAGTATTAAGCTGCTATGTTACGCTGGTATTCTGTGCGAGGTCCTTCCCCTGTCGGGCCGACCCATTCGTGCTACAACCATAATATAGCTGCAGTGTGGCTTTACCATGTTATTAAACTTTAAAGATCTAATAAATAATCCTTTAAAAGTTGAAGTTAAAAGAGTTATAAGATCAACAATGTTCGCGTGTGTTATGTAATAGTTTTTTTTAATAGGATACGGGTGACCTACATGTTCCTCAATAATAAATCAAAATTAAACATTTTGATTTATTATTGAGTATAGGTATCAAATTATTCACTGATAGTTGTTTTAATGGAAATGCTTTCGTGATAAACATAAATTGCATTAAGTATAACTGCACATGAGCCTGCCAGCCACATGAGCCTAAAATTTTACTATTGAATAACATATGATGGGATAAAAATACTAACACTTACACGTTATTACCTTTGTTATACATTTGTGCCTATGTTATATACGTACGACAACACGTTTTTTTTATTGTAGTTGCGAGTACATTAATGACGATAATATAGCTTGTGCTGATGACATTAAATGGACTAATTGGAGTTCGATTAAAAAAAGGAAAACCCCTATTGAAGTTTATTCGTCTTACTGCTGGGCACAGGCCTTTTCGCGTTCCTATTTCTGAGAGGGTTATGAACAAACTTCTCAGACTTTTATGGAATTTCCTCCTCTAAAACTGAATCGATATTAATTACTATTTTTAAAATTTTGGAAGATTAATGGTTGTGTCGGGTTTCCTTTTATTTTTTATAGTCGTTAAATTCTAATCAATGAAAAAATAAAACACAGGAAGTATGGCAGACATAGATTGTATCGTAAAAAAATATTTGCTATAGTAAAAATCGCGAGAGAAAGCAGAGAAATAGGTTTATATGGGTTTTAAGCCCGGATATCCTCCTAATATATTATAAAAAAACTTTGATTTCATGAATCATCCGTTAATTGTATTATGGATTACAATTTACTTAATTATAGGTTATAAAGAACGGGTCGATAACATTTAAATTACTGGCACAGCTATTCTCATCCGTTTTTTGATCGCTTTGACCGACTGCTACCTGAGGAAATCACGTTTTTTTACATACCTAATTATCAAACAGTCAGAAGGTTTTTTATTATGAGATTTGTGACAAGGTCAAAATATCATTGAACACATAAAGTAATGAAGTTTTCCATTATCACGTAACAAGTCGGTCGAAGAGTCTTCCACCCCTTTGTCATCGATCTTCCACGTATTCAAACGAAGCGCTTTGGTTCGTCTTTCGTAATGCAAGGGTGTAAAATGATATGCTAGAATGAATAGTTTTCGAAATCAACGTCAATGAGGTTGACCGTCTATGGCTTCATCACCACTTATAATAAGTAAATATTATAATAAGTTAAAAAATGGTCTTTTCTTCATCTTTTCATCATATAATGAAAATGCAAGGCAAGGAAGTGTCCACCGCGTTGCTCTGATGCGTGTTGTCGGACTTCACATGACTTCGAAATGTATTTTTTATTTTTTCGGACATACAGGTTTCCTCACGATGGTTTCCTTCACCTCTGAGCATGTAGTCAAAACTAGTTTACTCGTGTTCTGTGAAATATTCAGCGAACGCTTAGCGCCTGAGCTACAATGGCTCTAAATTACAAGTCATCAAATTTATATATATATATAAATTTGATTTCCTACTGTGTGGAGTCTCCATTTGTTGATCCGAATCTCGTTCTTTTAATTAGTGACGGAATTCCATATCAGTGGAATCAAAAAAATCATTTTTTATTAAATATTGTGTTCATTTATCACATTAATTTTATAGGAAAAAGGACCGAAGAGAAATTAACGGTTTTTCATGTTTTTCGAGGAACGGGGGTGAAACATCTTTTTACTAAACTGAAATCCAACATAATTGTACCTATACGTCGTAGACGCACGCCGCGCGCGCAGCTGTATTATGGATGTAGCACGAATGGATTAACTCGGGTGGGACACGCTCTCACAGAACACCAGCGTAAAATAGCAGCTTAATGCTGCTGTGTTTCGTGTGGTGAGTGTAGAGATCCGGATACCCTGTTAACTGGAAACGAGACATTCCATCTTAGTCCTACGAGGGCCTGCATTTAAATTCTTAAACTAGGATAGATGTAGATGTCTATGGGCCACAGCATCCATTTAACATCAGGAGGACTGTTTGCTCGTTTGCAGCCTTATTCTATAAAAAATATAAAAAAAATTAGTTTTTTGGCCCGACCCGGGATTTGAACCCGGGATTACATGATCGTGAGTCGTGCGTACGACCACTAGACTAACAAGGTGTCATATCTGAATATGAGCTAGATTTCAGATACCCTATCCTAAAGAATTTCACTAAAGTTCTGTTTATTTATTTTTTAGAAATATACAATGTAAGCTATGCTGGCTATATATACTATAAGTTTTTATTTCGTTATATTTATTGTTCAATTTAACTTATATTATCGAAGTAAGTGTAAATTCTTGTCCACGTATTTTATTTAACTCTGCGCAATGTAGCAAGTAAATAAGTAATCAAAATTCTTTTATAGGAATTCTCATTTTTCTATAGGAATCTCTCAATTCTTTTATAGGAACTCTTATTTATTTTAGAGGAATGTAACATACTGAACCGGGCTAAGTTGCGGTCTTGCAAACACGTTCATAACTGGTTGCTTATCTTTGCAATTAATTTTGGTTGTTTCTTTTTACTTCACTATGATATCTAGACACACGTTACTGTATCAGTCTAGTTTGGAATAGAAAAGAGCTACGCATCGACTGTATGTACATGTACATAACACGAACCATTTAATGTCATTTTATGCAAAGTTATTTTTTACCCTATCGAGTGGACTAAAGAATATTAAAATTCACAATCTCAATATTATCTAAATAACTACATTAAAACTTCACCTCTATTTTGCCACATTTAGGGGTGAATTATTTTCAAATATAACCACGCCGCAAGTATAAACTATTTATAAAATAATATTACAGGTTAAGAGAATTCGAACAACACGCATTGATCATGAGCTGTGATGATTATTGAGAACACTAGGCATAGCATGGAGTACAAAGAAGGAGAATCGTCTCTGTGTATTAAATCTGTGTCCATAACAAAGCGTTAAATAAGGGTGGCGCCACTGTAGCTAGAGGGTAAATTTTAAAGAACTTTTTATAACTTTTTATTACCCCGGGACCTTTTTTTTAAAAAAAATTTTAAAGGGAAAAAAAAAAAAAAAAAAAAAAAAAAAATAAAAAATTTTTTAAAAAAAAAAAAAAAAAAAAAAATTTAAAAAATAAAAAAAAAAAAAAAAAAAAAAAAAAATAAAAAAAAAACCCAATTCAAAGATTCCCCTTTTACAAACTTTCACTATAATTCTTTTTTATTATAATTATTTTACTGTTTTCAAAATTTTTAGTTACAAAATCACTCTCAACGTGTTTCATAGTGATTTTTTTTGGTTATATTTACTAAATTATTTTTAGTTGAGGTTTTAAATATTGCAGTTTCATCAACTAATTCAGTCACCACAAATATTAAATTCCTCCACTGAGCACTCTTCACTCCGTCGACAACTGCTAAGTTCATTTCATACCCTCTAGATACTCTAGAACTGTTTTGGGGACTTATTGAATAGAGACTTACAAAAGAGTGATCAGCAGATTCGGACAAGTTTAGGCATTGGTATGAGTCAATTGCTCAAAATAATCCGTGAACATTTAGCGGTCAGGAAGCTTTGTGCCCAAAAAGTTCGGGAGAAACGACTTCGCAGTAGGATCCTCCTTCACCACGACAACGCCTCGTCCCACACTGCCAAGCAAACAATCGACTACTTGGCGACGTCAGTCGTGGATTTACTGGGTCCCTATAGCCCCAACCTCCCAACCTTGCGATTTTTATTTATTTCCGTAAGTAAAAGAAAAACTTCCAGGAAAACGTTTTATGGACGCCGAGGAAGCAGTGGCTGCGCTTCAAAATATAGTTAAAGAGGACCCTAAAGATGAGTGGGCAAAGTGCTTTTCTCAGTGGTTCCGTCGGATGCAGCGATGTATTAATGTAAATGTACACTATTTTGAAAAGATGTAATAAAACTAATAACACGCTAGTTTGTTCAGTGTTCGATTTTCTAAGAACTTTCAGTGTCACCATCGTACAAAAAAACTAAAGTCGAATTGTAAATCTCCTTTATTTTTTACGGTCAGCTAAACCCAAGGCCGCTTTTAGACTACTTAAAACTACCTTTAACGTCACTTGAGAAACACTTGATGTGATGCGGTTTTTCTTTAAGGTAGAAGGTTTCCTTATTAAAGGTTTTAGGGTATGTATCATAGCGCTATTAATCATAGGGAGCTACGTAATGCTAGTATTATGATACTCGTAGTTAAAGCAGTTTTATATTAGTGGCGGACGGCAACGCACTTTGTCCAATATATTAATAAATTAACTTATATTTTACTACAGAAGGAGGTAGAAGTTGCTTAGCGATGTACATAATAGTAGAAAAAATTCTTGTATAACGAAATGTGGGAGTGTAATGCGTTTCGACACAAGGATATGAGAACATCGTCGCTGCTATTTACACCTACAACAATGATTATTAAACAAGATTAAATTATACAAAAATATCACTACTATGAACTTTCAGAACTGGTACGTGGTTACCGTAGGTAGTGGGTATTTTTACTGGCGGTGTAAGAATATCTACCCGAGCACTTACGTGATAGCGCCACGCTGTAGCGTGATATGGTTGCATAACCAATGCGTCGGTTCGACCAGGAAAGGACCATGGCTGCATAGGATATCAGATTTAAATAGCAGTATTATCTGCTGTATTTTGTATACAAGTTTCAAGAATCGAGTACCTTTTATCGGTAACAAGGCATACTATCTTAGCCCTCAGAGGTTACCACAGATCCGCATTTTAAAGGCATTTACCATATCTATGAAAAATATAAAACGTAAAAGTAATTTGCAAACAGTGAAGTATACTTACTACGTACTCGTTTATATTACTTTAATGTTCGCAGAGGGATATTTTAAAGTTGTCTTTCTGTCTAAAGAAGATCAGCAATTCTTTACTAATATCGCATTTTGCGTTTCTATAACATTATGTTATTGTAGGTATCATTTACAAGATGGTAAAATTATTTTAGTTCACTTTTGATTGTCTTTCAATTATAAGTACCCGGATGACCAAGCTTTGCTCGGTTTTTTTTAAGTTACATTTAGATACAAATTACATGAATAATATTTTTTGATCTTATTGACATACCTAATAGAAAAAACTGAACTGGTTATTTGAGTGAAAATCATGAGTGCAATTAGTTTAATTAAAATTTTTCTTATTTTTAAAAATTACTAAAAAAAAGGGCTCGAAATAATAGATTTTCTCACAAAAGAAGGGAATTTGAAAAAAAAAATGGAAAAAAAAGTCGGACCCAAGACGGGACGCGAACCACGCAACTCCGATATCACGCTCGACCGACATCCCACCTGAGCTATTACGATCATTAGTAGTCTGTCAAAATTTACCTTCTTATATTGTAGCAGTTTTTTTATTGCCTAAAAACATGGACAAAAGGACATTTTCTAAAAATAAATCCCAGCTAGATCGATTTATTGCCCCCGAAACTCCCTGTACACTAAATTTTATGAAAATTGTTGGAGCCGTTTCCGAGATTCCGATATATATATATATATATATATATATATATATATATATATATATATATATATATATATATATATAAGAATTACTCGTTTAAAGGTATAGGATTTTAGTTGAGTTCGTTGTAGTTTCGTGTTATGTAAAGATTGAGGTGTAGAGCGAACGTGCAAAAGAGTTTAAAAATGGCACATAAGTTCAAATGAAATATTTGTAATCAGCTATCAACATAATATGGAATAATGTTGTAAGATCTCTGATTGGAGATAAGAATTTTTACCGCTAGACGGTACTAAAACAAGAGTATCAATACTTAACAACTTAGGTAAGTCACGAAAGTGGTTAACAGCTGGTAGATGTGCTGTGCTGGTTGAGGCGTTGGACATGTGGAACGATTATTTAACGATTTTAATTTTTCCAGGTACGAATATTTTGTGATTTGTGTTTCTATAGGTTATAATATTTCCTCACGAACGTAGTTATTTGTATATTTCAAATTTAAGGGCAAATTGGAGGCGTAAATAAGCGCTGCAATGGCGACACTGTGGTGCGCTAGCCGCGCCACTACCAATTTTAATACAATCTAGAAGCGCATTTGCAGCGCCACTACCGTGACACACGCACGTCATTTTTGCGTAGGGAAGTGACACGCTTTTAATTATATTGAACCTCCACTATTATCAATCGATGCGCTATTTGGGATGTCAAGTCTTTTTCCCTGAAGTTCTCTATGGAACTAACTTCTTTTGAAAATTTGTAAATCCGCAGCTAGACCCAAAGACCCAACATCTATATAGGTGAGACAATAATTAGAATCACATACAGCTAAAAGAACAATATAAAAATAATGTTTATAATTATAATACAAAGACCCGGAGTATTCTGGTTGGATGATTCGTATATGTTTACCATCTATGGCACCCAAACAATTAGGAAAGTTGGATTTATTGAAGAATCCATTTGCGACACCTAACCAGTCATCTTGACTTAGTTTCGGGATATAACTAGCATTTAGAATTTCGAAGATTATTTGACATGTTTCATTCACAATCCCGCAAA
Source organism: Parnassius apollo (assembly GCA_907164705.1). Classification (NCBI taxonomy): domain Eukaryota; kingdom Metazoa; phylum Arthropoda; class Insecta; order Lepidoptera; family Papilionidae; genus Parnassius; species Parnassius apollo. Next base: position 854,757 of record CAJQZP010001367.1, read on the forward strand.
TTATTGAAAGTCCTCGTTGATAAGAGTAGTGTAAACTTGTAAGGCTACAATCTGATGCTAAATACCTGAAAAAAACAGCATGTTTTTATTTGTATATTTGTATTTGTGTATTTTGAAATTTGCAATTTTTTCAAACACTGACAAACATCACTACAATTTACCGAAGCATTCATTACTGACGCGCGGCTACTGCGACACATTCGCGCCACTGTAGCGCTTCTTTTTGGTAGCACCACCGCAGCGCTTCCTCACGCCTCTAATTTGAAGGCGCCCTAAGACATTTTATAATTGATCACTTCAAAATTAAGAAATTTTATGGATAATTTGAAATTTTCACTTTCGGATGTTTGCGTCAGATGTTAATTTACGATATAGATAGACTATCTGCGCCTTAAAGTTGTACAGTATTTTAAAGCCTATATTATTCTGTGAGAGCGTGGTCCTTTTCCTGTCAAGCCGACCCATTCGTGCTACAATTATACTACTAATATAGCTGCAGCATGGCTCTACCATATGAATAAAGCGTCATTTTGTATTCAATATTCTTATAGAATATAGGCAGTGCAATAATATTTTACAAAGCTCTCCTTGTTTTGACGCAATTTTGAAAGAATTTGGCGCAATTTTACGTATATTATAGCAACAAAGGAGCAAAGAAATCCATTCTCCATCCATTCTCATTCTATGTTGCATAAAATCCGTTATTTATTCCGTTATTTTTGTGTCTCACTGATAGGTAGTGGCCTCCTATTTCTGAAAAGGTTTTTAGGGCTAGAAAGTTTCAGCCGCGCTGCCAAAATACGTGTTGACGGACTTTACTTCGAAATATTTTTTCTATTTCTTAAGCATGCAGGTTAATCACGATATTTTTGTTCATCGCCGGTCCCGTGGTGAATCGACACTTACAACGAACAACACTTACGGCTATATCTTCATAGTGACCAATAATATCCTCAAAATCTTAAAACAAAAAGGTATAAACAAAACGTGTTGCCAATGTGACTTTTACACACAGAAAATACGTGTATTGCTGGCCGCAAGAGAAAGCCTTTAGTCGTTCAGAGGGATACGGAGAAGACTATGCATAGAGTTTATTTGCGTAATAGAATCCGTTATCCATATCCGATCCTCAGTAGCATCCTAGTAACCGACATACCCTAACAGATCAATACGCTACAAAGGAATGGTCCAGCCATATATATTGAAGAATCGAAAACTGATTTTGAAGAAACGTTTTGAATCCCTTGCCAACAAAAGATGGAGTGACGTCCTAGTGAGACAAACAGGAAGTCGTGGGTACAGATGGCTCACGACCACCAGTTTTGCGTTATTTCTTATGACCATAAGAAATAGCGCAAAGCTGATGGCCGCGAGTTGGTTGTGATGAGATGTAATAAATGATGATGATGATTTGTGTGTCAATGTGAGTATCTCCAAGGCTAGAATGAATAGATTTTTGGTAAGCTAAGTCATCTTTATCATGTTTGGTTGCATCACCAGCGGCTGGGATATTTAAAAAAAATAGATTTGATTGATGACTTATCTCAAACTACAGTTTGTTTGTCGTCAGATTATGAAAAATATTTGATTTTTTTGTTACCTACCGTGATACGTAATTCTTCATCATATAATATCAGTGTGAGTTTATTGCCTAATCTAGTTCTATGTTAGATAAGCCATAATTTTATTAATGTCCAACCACACTTTATGAGGTTACTTTAGATAACATCGGATTTATGAACAATTGAGTCGTTACATTGTGAAATGAGATATTTTTACTATCCTATGTGTATGGCGAGTACAGTTAAATTCTTTCTTTATTATCTAGCGATTATTAACTAACAATAGCCCAGCTTCCCCTGGCTAGGGGGATTCTATTAAGGTGGCATTATTTAGATTTATTGTAATCAAGAACCATTGAAATTACAGCTGATCCGCGGTAATCCGATAAGCGTTTTGCAAGGCGATGTCGGATTATCGAATTTGTCGGACTGTAGAGTACTGTCACAGCCCCCTGGTAGTCCGGAACTTTTTGAAAAAGAGTACCTTGTAATAATAAATTACATATCAAATATAAAATAATAATAAAAAATTTAAATGCCATGTGATGCACAATGAATGCCTAACCTAAACAGTAAATAATGAATGCCCGCTAGGCCGCTACCATAGTTACATTTGAACTGAGATAATACACGTCAAGGTAGATTTGTGGTGGCACGAGCTAATTGCAACCTGTTTGTCCACGTATTCGCGAAGGACATACCCCGCCCCCCAGGCGGATTCACAGGGCGACTCAAATCTACCTATATAACAAGTTCAAGACATTATTACGGATTACAAGAGGGGACGAACTAGCCAGGGGCCGGATTAGCCAGGGGCCGGATTACCCGGGGTCTACTACATCAACTTTTCTTTTAACAAATCTTTAAGTTTGTACAAGTTCGTCGGATAAAATATACCCTAAATTCCTTGCAGCATTGCTCTCAATCTGTACGTAAAGTTTTACCATAATCGGTTCATCCATGCCGAAGATTAACCCTAATTGATAGAATCAGGCGTTACTTTGCGGAAATCCATTATAATAAAGATACCAATAGTTAATTTGAAACCATCCGCTTGATTAAATACAATGATGTGTCTTACCTGGATTGAAGAGCACCTCCCGCCCTCCCTCAATTGCGTGCACTAATACCGTCACCACTAATCAATCCTAGTGTAGCCCAAAATCTGTCTTGGTCTTGCAGTCTTGGTCTTGTGTTTGCATTTTTGCAAGAGCAAGACCAAGAACAAGACCGCCTAATTTTAGCAAGACCAAGACCAAGACTGACCGTGCAAGATTTGGGCAAGAATAAGACTAAGCCTGCGAGACTCTTGCGTCTTGCAGTTAGGAATGAGTGTCGTTTCAGGGAGTATAGGAGTTCGAGTATACGCTTAGCGACTCTATGAGATGCAAAAAATATATTTAAAAAAATTGGAAAATTGGACTTATGCGCATTATGAACAATACCATAAACATACATAGCGGATGAAAATATCCATTAAAAGAAAAAACAGTGCATCCCTAGTTTTGACCATCGGCACTTTGATAGTGCGCGGCGTCTTATTGTCGGCATCATCAAAGGTCGAATACTGACCTGTCAAAGAAATTTTGCAGCTATTCGGAAGTACAAGGTCAAGATACACGCGCCGGCGGTTTCTATTGATATCGCATTCAATCGTCGCCGCCGCGCCGCACGCACTACATTTGACACTGTTTGAATGCCGCCACAGAGTACATGTTCCAAAGAATAAAATAAGTTTCCGGGTGCTCAGAATACATTATGCTGATCTCGCAAGGAATATTGTAATTAGATAATGGTAAGGATAGGTAGATACCATAATAATTTATTCTAGTAAGTAATTATTATAATATTAACTATATGGGTTTATAATAATTACTTACTATTATTATTACTACCTAATAGATAAACATGTTCAATAAGTTCACAGCAAATCTCGATCTTTTTTGGAAGTGTGTGTTTTTGAACACAAAGTGTTCGAATATGTCGTCACCCATTTGATAAATATTGTAGACACTTTTAACACACTTGAAACGTGTAAACATTTTGTACAATGCTAATCAAATAATATAAAAAGTGTGCATATTAAATAAAAAGCGTAAAATAAGATCTATGTACTTTTTAGGAGCCCGAGTATCTCTTAGAGAATCGTTTAAAGAAATTGATTGCATCGAATTGATGTAAATAATAGTGATTTGCACAATTTTAATAGTAGAAATAAAAATAAAATCACAATACCTGCTTTCCGGTTACACAAAGTATATAATGCGTTCTTGGGTAGCGATATACGCTTTTATAATAAGATTCCAAAAGAAATGTTAGATCTTTCACCTTTTCAATTTAAGTCAGACAAAAATACTTGGAACTGACCTCTCGTACTACACAGGACTAACTAGAAATTTCTAAACCGATTTGGTATCTACATATACATTTGACATTTTATGTTTGACTTATCGCTTTACATAATTATAGAACTATTGTAAAAATATTTAGAAAAGAGCAACTACTGAGTTTCTTACTTAATTCCATGATTCTTCTCAGTAGAATCAGAACCCCTGGACATGGAAAATATAAAATTGGAGAAATCAGTGATTATATGACTATTCAAAAGTGTATTTTTAATTGAATAAAACTACCTACCTGAATAAAACATATTTGGATTTTGAATTTCAAACGAGTGAAGGCAAATTTAATTTAATTAACGTAGATTAATTCAATCACCAGAAGAACATAATACACACAATTTTATTTACATATTTACATTTCATTTTTACGTAGGCACACTATACCTATCTGGCAACGCATCTACTTTATTAATCTTCTGAAGAATCATTAATTTTATCAAAGGATGCCGAACTTTCCTTTGTCGGTGTTTCGGCGTGTACTTACAAATAGTAGTATTTATTTTAATTCCAGTCATTCCCAATTGAGCTTTGCTTCGAGTCTAATGTATTAATAGTTTTTACTCTAATCCTTGTTGTTCTCGGACTGATAAGTTTACAATTTGACATGAGTGACGAAGAGTCGAATAGTTCTAGTCGGAGTAGTGAGAGTTGGAGTTATAGATCTATAAGACCTAAAAGTAAATTTGATGAGTTTTTCGACATAATTCATGCATCCCAAATTGCTTTGTGTAAATTATGCCAACATAAACAGGTTGAAATAAAAATGAGAAACAGAAACACTTCAGGCTTAAGGAAGCATCTAAATCTTTACACAAAAAGGAATCACAAATATTTCTTCCTGAAAAACCAAAATTAAGTGGAGATATCACAAGCCTTTTAATAACCACCGGAAAAAGTGGACAGATAAGAAAAATATACTTATCACACAATTACATAACACGTATATTATGTAACTAGCGGCCGCCTGCGACTTCGTCCGCGTACAATATCTGATTTCCTATGAGATTTTGAAATTTTCTCACTGCAAAAGTCTTACCTAAGTATAAAGAGGCTATATAGGTAAAGCTTAACTATGCAAGTATTTATTATTTAAAACTAATAAAGTAAATGTCGATCTTCATATCTATACTTTAAAAATATAGGACTTGCATGTAACTATTTTACCCCAATTTCACCCCCACTTCAAAGACTTTAGGCATTACACAGTGAAACTGACAATAAGAGACAAGAACAGCAGTATGAAGATAATGAAGACGAAACTGAGGAAGATGAAGAATATGCGCCAAATATTGCAATACAAATAATTACTGGAAATACTGCGTAAATAATAAAATTACGCAGTATTTCCAGTAAAATAAAAAGAAGTGAGATATTGAAGTGGAAGTTTCAGTCTGCTTGTGAAGCAGCTGGCGTGCCATTAAATCTGAACCCCATACTCGACTGTCCAACGAGATGGAATTCCACACATGATATGATTGGATTTGGTTTAAAAGTGAGAACTGGCATTAACATATTGTGCACTTCTGTAACCGAATTGAATGATTTTAAAATCACAGATAGTGAATGGCAAATACTCGAAAAAATACATAAGTTTCTAATAAACTTTCTATCAACGAAACTTGGTGGAGAATAATATGTTACATTACCACTAGTCATGGTATCATTCAATCTCTTGCTCGATAAAATTGAATCCATGGTAAAACAATTAGATGAGAAACCTAATCGATCCGAAGTGGATGAAAGGCTCATTCTGGGTTTTCAAGCAGCTCGAGACAAAATGCTTAAACATTATAAAAAGAGCAACTGGATTTATTGTACCTCTTTAATTTTAAACCCAAGGCATAAGACTCAGACTATTGACATGACATTATGGGAGAAGCAAATGAAAACAGAAAGCCTGCGCAAATTTAATGAACTTTATAAATAATATAGAAGTCTACACTCAGTGAATACATCTCTAGAATCACCAAGAAATGAAAAGAAAGTATGTGAATATGATGAAGATGAAGACGTAATAGACTTTGAGAAATTGTATGCATGTCCCTCGACGTCATCTGGATCTGGATCTTTTCATCAAGGCTTAGTTATAGACGAGTTGGAGGAGTACCTAAGTAAACCCAGAGCCGCCAGTTCGGAAGACATTTTAGAGCGGTGGAGGACGCATGAGACAGAATATCCGACTTTATCGAAGATGGCCCGTGATTTTCTTTCAATACCTGCAACTTCAGTACCTGCTGAGAGATTATTTTCGAAAACATCATTAGTAATTAGAAAACATAGAAATAGGTTAAGTGATGTGTCAGCCAGATGGTTACTTTGTATTAATTCTTGGTCAAAAGAATTAATATTAAGTAACAGTAACGTCAAAGCTGTTGTGTACTGTTATGTAATTTGATTTGTATTGTATTTTTTTATTTAAATAAATGTTAAATTGTATAACTCTTTTATTCCATTTCATATAAGGGTCTATCAATCTCTTTCTAGACAGATAATGTTCTTTATAATACAGTCAAGTTAATGTCATTAATTTGTTTTTTATATGTTTTGACTAAGTTTTAGCACATTTAAGCTTATTAAATGTAAACGTTTATTAAGAAACAGACTAACTCCCGTGGCCGTAAGACTTGGTAGACAGCTCAGTTGGTTAGAGCATCGGCACGGATCGCTTAGATCGTGGGTTCAAACCCCACCCGGTATTAATTAATTTTTCGAATTTCTCATTAAATGTTTAGACATTTATTAATTTGGTTGGTCTTTCTATGGCTATGTTAATTCAAGCTCAAAATGTGCCTACTCTGTTAAGTTGTTCTAAGATCTAAAGTAACGTTTAATAAGTAACAATAGGCTAATAGGTAATTGCGAGACTTGCGAGACTTGCTGCAAGACCAAGACCAAGAACAAGACTGAGAGCGCAATACCAAGACCAAGAACAAGACCAGGTGTATTGGCGCAAGACCAAGACCAAGACTGGCTAAGTCTCGTCTTGTTCTTGCATTTGGGCAACACTAATCAATCCCAGCACCACTACTCCCGGCACTACTACTCCCAACACCACTATTCCAGGAAAGACACACCATCGACGCGGTCAGCCGCCGTAGAGTCTATATCACCTGAAGATGCCTCGTGTAGAGGCGAAACACGTCTCACATCAGACGGAGATATATTATGCCACAGTTGCCTAGTTTGACAAGCGGATTATTTACGAAGATGCTGCTGCCCTTTTTTTAATTTCATTTCTGCCTGTCCACTGTTACGAAACCCACGGGAATCGGGATAATATGTGATGGTGAATTATCTTTCGGCGCTACTTTACCTGTTATTTTGTGAATGAAACTTATAAATGTTTATTTTTTGAATATTTAAATAATTATAATCAAAATGATGTATTATATGCTGAACGCTTAAATAAAATTTTAACAATAGCTGTTCATGACTTGTTAAATGAACGTATATTTATACATATAAATAAAATGTATACGTGGTAGAGCCACACTGCAACTATCCTATGATTGTAGCACGAATGGGTCGGCTCGACCGGGGAAGGACCACGCTCTCACAGAATATCAGCGTAAAGTAGCAGTTTAATACTGCTGTGTTTCGTATGGTAAGTGTAGACATCCAGAGACCCTTTTTTACTGGAAACGAGGAATTCCATCTTAGTCCTCAGGGGTGACAACGCATCTGCGTTTTGATTCTTAATCTAGGATAAATGTCTATCGGTCACAGCATCTACTTACCGTCAGGTGGACTGTGTGCTCGTTTGTCACCCTTATTCTATTAAAAAAAATTGAAGTCTCTCTGTAATAATGAAACAAATGGCTTAATAAATAATTTATTACTTTGCAACCTTCCGCTAACCAATTACAATAATGTGTCTTACCTGGATTGAAGAGTACCTCCCGCCCTCCCTCAATTGCATACACTAACTCCGTCACCACTAGTCCCAGCACCACTACTCCCGGCACCACTACTTCCAACACCACTATTCTAGGTAAGACACACCATCGACGACAATACGACACGTGTTTCGCCTCTACACGAGGCATCCTCAGGTAATGTAGACTCTACGGCGACTGACCGCTAAGAACTCACTTAGCGGTGCCGGGAGTAGTGGTGACGGGACTAGTGGTGACGGAGTTAGTGCATGCAATTGAGGGAGGGCGGGAGGTGCTTTTCAATCCAGGTAAGACACATCATTGTAATTGGTTAGCGGAAGGTTGCAAAGTAATAAATTATTTATTATAATGGATTTCCGCAAAGTAATTAAACTCATCTTAAAAAAAGGCTTATATTAAACTTATCTGCATGCTATTCAGACATAAATAACAATTTTTAATTTTTTTATCTGCGCGTCCGGGCGTCTTTAGAAAAGTTAAACTGATTGTGATGTAACTTTATAAGCAGTTAGAGACCAATATACGAAGAGGTCTAGGCTATATCTTATTCGAAATACTTGGAAATTTGAAATGAAAACAACAAATTGATAAAATAAGTAGTCTTTGATCATTTGAAATCCAAATATCGCTACATTAATTAGATTCTATACAGGCGATGCCTGGATACCTGACTAGTTTTGGACAATAAATAAAATGAAACCACAAATTTGTAATATGAACGTTTATAGGTATGAGTCACTTCCAATGTTAGCAAATTTTTTTATACTGCTTATGCTCGAGTGAAATAATTCATCATTGTCACATCCTTTTTAATGCAATTTGTTAAGATTTTTATCTTCTGAGGACGGTTAGCCGGTAATTAGTCCTGATCTGATCTGATAATTCATCAAAATATTAATCCACTATAATTATTTTGGGTTTTACTTTTTATACAATAAATGTAAGAAAGGAGCACAAAATCCACCTGATGGCAAATGAATGTTCACCATACGAAACAGAAGAGCATTAAACTACTATTTCAAGCTGGTATTCTATGATAGCGTGGTCCTTCTCCGATATTTATGTTACAACATGGCTCCACCATGTACAAACGATATTTATCTGAACGTACGAGTAGTTCACTTACCTAAAGTTCTTGTAAAGTGTTTTTTCTGATTTTTCTTAATTTACTGTAATATTTAGTGTGCCGCCACGGTGTAAGAATATCCAGTACCCCATTATCATCCTGTGTGTGTCGTAAAAATCAGAAGGAAACTGAAACCGGAATGGGCAGCATCACCCTGATAACCACTCAAAATAATAAAAAAACTGCAGTTATCAATCCACTTACCAAGCGTGATAACTAAGGCAAAATACTTCCTATGAAACAATGGGGAGGGCTATATTTAGCGTTGAGACTTTTATAGGCTGTAATGGGTACATGAATGGATCTTAAGCAAATTTATTAGTGTTATAAGATTCTGTGATTTTGAAATCCAAGCATCGTAATAGTTGTGTATAGTTATTCTATTTCACGATGAAGGTTTCGCCTCGATTATAGTAGTGACGTGTACCGACAGACACGCGTGTGTTACTGCGATTCCTCCGACTTGCGATCGTGACTGAGGGTTCCCGAGGCTTACGCACACTAACACAATGTGTACGTGCACGACTAACAACAACCAAAGTCAAACCTTCATCGTGGAGTAGAATAGCTATACCTTTGAATCTTAATTTTATTCTTTCAATGTTTATATATACGCCGATTGGAGAGAGAATTTATATATATAATGATTGTCGTAAAAGGTACTATAGGACGGGCCATAAAAATTACAAGCCTCCGATGACGCTTGTAGCAAATTCCGATAACGGGTAAGGCCCGTACCACACAATAGACTACAACAGGCTGATATAGAAGAAAAATAATATTTTTCAGTTATTATTTATTTATAGATTTTTCCTATATTTATGTAGGACTTATCACAAAAACAACGTGTCAATTCTTTTATTTGCCTAGGTCGTATAAGGCGACTGTAATGTACAGTATCACATATACTGAGTTTGTGATTATGTACGTGATGGGATAGCTACATATTATTTTTTTTACAATTTTGCACGTCTCATAACGCGACGCGTTTGTGTTAATACATTACTCTTGATACGTCAGGGTCAAACAATTTTGTGGTTTTAAAATGTCTCTATCATAACCATATTGCACTTATACGATAATATGAGTAGCCGTATATCAAGAAAACATTCTAATTAATTCATTTTATTTTTTTCCCTGTAGGTGACACTACCTGTTAAAATAATAGATCGCTAAGTTTAAAACACGTAAATAATATATTTTAAAAGTCAGAAATAAAAATAAAAATTAAATGAAATTCTCGTGAGAAATGTACTTTTGGATTTTCCAAACTATTTTTATCTAGGTTCATATTTTATTTTGGCTAAACGTAGTTCAAGTAGCTCGGTGTTGTTTGGACCCTGTCTATCCTCTCGAGGATTAGAGACGTGGCGCTATGAATAAAAAATATTTTAGGATAAATATAAATAAAACAATATTGATCAAAGAGTACCACTACGTTTTAGACATTGATAAACACTTTATTGAGCAATTTGCAATAACTACTTTATTGTAAGTGTGTACGAGATAGAGCTACTCAATCTATATTTGGCACTTTAATGGTCGACTGAGCGGCAAAGGATCATGCTCCCACAAAATAAAATTGCGTTCAGTTCGCAGTGTAAGGGCAGTTGTGTACTCACTATTTAGATGTAGGTAATAAAACAGATACATTTACTTCACTTTCTTGTGAGATCCGACTATGAATCGCATTGCGTAGGTAGTGATCGCGTGTAACAATTAAAAATTCATAGATATTTTGAAAAAAAAAAAAGAGGAATAAAAATAAAAAAACCTTAGAACAACTACCAACTTATTAGTAACTAACTATTTCGAATGCAATTTTAAGAATACGAAAACGATCTGAATACGAGTGAGTGGTTCATTCAAGTCAATATACGAGTAGGTACTGATGCATTTCATAAATTGGACAAGATACGATTAGAAGATCTCTGAATACTTCAAGGAAATATTTTACATATTTAAGCACTACTTCGAGAACGCCCAGAGCCTAAACCGCTAGTGGCAAAAGTCGACTCCAAACGACATGGCCAGCCTATAGAGACCCCATGACGTTTTAATAGAATCCTCAGTTCTGCTAGATTCCGACGACCTAAATGTCGCCAGCAAATACACAAATACTACATTAACGCCTTGTGTCACTAACACACTTTAGAAAAGGGACTCAGCGTACCGCAGACGGACGCGCCGCACAACCCTCCACACCGCATACATACCGTGTATTCGCTTACCTGGGCGATTCCCACCACACAGAACTTCGAACGAAATTAGTTAGACGTCAGAGTCGGGCAGCCGGGACTCGTCACACGTGTTCGGACGGTGGTTAGATAATTCATCTGTGAAACACAAAATTCTCACAGGTGAATACGAAAGTAACGTTGGAAAAATGTTTATCATTATCACCAACCCCTTTTTTATAGCTTGAATTTATGAATCAGATAAAGCTGTAAAATCGAAAATGCTTACAGCATTAACAGACGAACTGGATGATGCCATAATTGCCTTAGCAGGCAGGTCGGCACCCACAGGTTATTATTTTCTAGTTGTTATAAGAAACATGCTGTCCATCTCTTGGTATCCTCTCCCTCTGTGGCTTGGCACCTACTGGAGGATATAGGGTCGTATGTATTCTTACACTGCCACTAAAGTGTCGAATTTGTGACGCTTACATAAATATTTAAAAAAGGAAAACAATAGCACCATTACATCCTATATTTGTTTCGATGCTTTAAAAAAACAACTATACATAAAGGTATTCACTGTTAGAATATATCTCAATTATCTTGTTTAAGTGATTGTATGGAAAACCCGTAACCAATATACGTAAAAACTAAGTATTTTTCGTGCTGATTGTAATTCGGTCTTGGAAGGATTTTTTGTTCGTCTGATTATACCTAGGAACGAATTTTTTTTGTTTATCCTTTAGGTTAAGTTATTACTTACGTTAAGTTATTACACTTTTACTCTTAGATGTTGAACAAGCCGATTTTTCCGTATCGATACGACTTAGAGACCTTCAAGAAAAGAGCTTACTCCTTTCTAAAAGGCCGGCAACGCACCTGCAATTCCCCTGGTGTTGCAGTTGATCATGGGCGGCGGTAGTCACTTACCATCAGGTGAGCCGCATGCTCGTTTGCCCCCTCTTCTATAAAAAAACTAGGACCACTCATCACACTCATACAAAAATTGTGGACACTATTAGAGGACGTGACGGTAATCCAACTTTGAGTCTCTCAAGAAATCTTTAGTTTAAGCAGTGGATTAATTTTCCACATACAATGCGTAAGTCCATAAACTCGTGCTTGAGTAAAATTGTCTATAATTAATCGCTTAATGGACTCGTTTTAGTCGAGAGGTCAATCGACGAATTCAACTCGGCTGGCAGCATTCGGAAGATTACGACACATTTTTGGTGACATCAATAATAAAGGATCTCAAATGCAGCCTTATACCGGTAAACGAACGGGCGGCCGACAACTAAAAGTGACGACCTGGTAGCAGATGCAGGAAATCGTCGGATATAGGTGTCTCAGAGCCGTGCTTTATGGCTTTCCTTGCAGGAAGCCGATGTTCTGCAGTGGACTATGAAGGACTGTTATCAGTGATGGATTTATTATTACTATACTGGGCACTGAACTACGGCATCACCGCAGAAAGGGCATCGGTTGTTAAATTACTGATAAAAAATTAGATTTTTTGAATAGAATAAACGTGACAAACGAGCACAAAGTCCACCTGATGGTAAATGGATGCTGTGGCTCATAGATATCTTCATTTATCCTCGATTAAGAATCAAAACGCAGATGCGTTATCACCCCTGAGAACTAAGATGGAATGCCTCGTTTCTAGTAAAAAAAGAATAAAACAGTTTTATTTGTATTGAAGTCGGTTGTGTGCAGTCGAAGTCAATTAAATAATCAATATTAAGGACTACTGGTGAGATCTGCATTAATTTATATTTTTAATTTATGCAATTTATAATTTTCATTAATACACTTAAATTTTGCCACCACTGTTACATAGTCCTATGTAGAATCTAAATGAATCCATAACTTCATTTTTACACGCGGGAGACGCAATAGGCCAGTTCATACAGATCCTATAATGTCAGGTGGATGAATTTATATTTCAGATGTTAAATACCTGGACCGACGACGAAAAGGGTTGTCTGTAATGCTGAATATCTTGTACTGAGTTCGCTGAACTGTCGCCGAACGCCCAGTTGTGAACCCAAAATGGGTTGGCATAACATTAAATTTTATTAAATTTTCTCACTATTCATCCTTATTATACTAATTTGTATCGTATTGCAAATTTTAACATTCTTTTCATACTATATGCCAAGCCGTACCTGAACTGCATTCTAATAACGAATTATATACGCACTACCGCGCAGTATTCACTAACGCCATCAACCAAGCGTAGCGTATCTCAGCTAACATAATAAAACCTTATTACGTCGCGGCGACGATTATTCTTGTCAGTGAACTAAGCGAGCGAGCCTGATTCGCAAAATACGAGACTTTATTTATTCTACAATTAACCACTTTACGAACTTAGTTTATAAAAACGGGATTCGGGATTCGTAACACTCTCAGTTCGAACACAGCGCGAACCGCACGCGGTCATATAATAATAAAAACACAAAGTAACGGTGTAAATAAACTTGATAGTAATTCGGCTAATAATAGCGGCGCGGGAGTTTCGTAGCATAGACGTAGCAGTCGCCTACGAGTCGTTGCGTACGATCGTGTCTAAGCGAATTGACTGACGAATTATTTTCTTTTTCATCAGTGATTCGACTTCGTAAATTATAATGGCCACCAAAACCGTGCAGGGTAAGTATTATTTTTTTAGATAATTTAATATTCAAACATTATCTAATTGGCTTCCTATTGTATTTAAATATGTTTAAAATAATCGCAATTTCTGATTGGTAACCAGTGTTTCCACTTTAATAGCTAACTAAAATTAATTAAAATAAATAAGTGTTAAGCTAATATAAAAAAGTAATTTAAATAAATTAATGTTACGCAAATTTAATTAAATTCATTACGAACATAAGAAATATAATATTCAATTGTATTTATTATACGTTATGTTTCATTTGCACGGAAGTTTATAAAATATAAAATATCATCATCATCATTACTATATAAGTAATGCCACAATAAATTTTAAAATATAGTTTAAAAAAGGAATTATACTATTCTTTTAAAGTCACACATTCTTTAAAGTATAGATTACTGTTGAGTGTGGCACACGTAGCTTTAAATTAATTATTATTTTCGTCTACTACTAGAATTGTTTAATTTTCATTAATAGAGGAAATATTTTTATTTATCCAACAATTCCCATTCCCGCAAAGAGTTGTTTAAGTAACAATGGTAATAAAGATTAATTTCAAACAGATCTATTTCTGTCGCACTGTACCCGAAAGACCGAGGTAAACAATTGAGAGGAACAACTGCAGTTCGCACTGATTATACTATGAAAAATTGACAAAATTTTCATCTTGTGTTTCCTCCTCTTAAAGTTTACCGTGGACTCTATAAAAAGGATAGTCGCTGCGTGCCTGCGTAATTTATATTTATTACATTTGTTTGTTTAATGTATGATACATATAGTATAGCGGTAAATCTGTTAAATTTTAAGACTTTTAGTTCGAATAACCGCTAACCGATGGTAAAAAAAGGTTCTCTAGATTTTAGATGGAGTAACGACCTGGTAAGACATGCAGGAAGTCGATGGATGCAAGTAGCTCAGGATCGTGCTTTGTGGCATACCTTGGGGGAGGACTATGTTCAGCTGTGGATTTGTGAAGGGCTTTAATAATGATGATATGTGATGATAAATTTTAGATTATACATAGTTCTTAAAAAAATTATTTTATGTAGAAAATCAATGCATATGAATATCGTAAGAAAATTAGCGGCGTATTAAATTATTACGCCGCTAGGATATATAATTATAACAATTAAATATATAGTCTTTGACAGAGGCAAGTAAAAAACACATACATACAAAATATCATAATCATATATATGGGATGGTAATACCATCCTTATGTGCACAAAGAACTAGACTTGTTATGACTATGCTCCTGACCCTGTTTCAAATCCCAGGTCGGGCCTAAGTCAGTTATTGTGTTTTACTGTTAAGGAACCCACAGTAATATCAAGTTAGCGGTGTTTCACTCCCATGCTTCGGAAAGCACGCAAAGCCGTTGATTCCCATCCACCTGATCTCCCTCCAGTAGTGTCGCATTCCCGTTCTATCGGGCTATTGCAGTTAGGGAAAAGAGAGTGTAAATATCGTTACGTACAAAATTGTGCACTATAATTCTGTCTTGTATAGCTAGTCTTCGTTGACCGAAATTCGAATTTGAATCCTCATTATATTGCTTAGGATAATAGCACCGTAACCATAAGCGAACCGAGTAAAGCGTACGCTATAAAATCAGAAGACGGTAATCGTGCCTTGATATGGCAACGTAAGTTGCATTACCTCCATTTCGTCTCGTGAATGCCGTATGAGACGATCATATGAAATTCTTGTGAATTACTAGAGTAATTTTAATCCGTAAAAATGTACCATGTAGGGTCGGTGTAAGAATATCTGCTATCCCATATCATCCATGAGTGTCGTAAGAAGTGACACAAGGTAACAAGTCAGGAGACGAGCAGCGGCGTCTTCCTTGTAACGACAAAAAATAATAAACTGCAGTTAACAACCCGCTTGCAGAGCGCAATCCATGGGGGAGGCCGTGGACTTTAATAGGCTGTAACAGTAATAATATGAATGCGTCAAAATAATATGACTAGTATTTTATTAAATTGGCGTTAAACTAATTTGTCTATAAATATTTATACCTTCTTCATTGTTATCCCTAATAGACTGCCCCACTTCTTTGTTGCATTTGCCGTATCGCAACGTTTGGCTCTGCCTAGATTGGCGATGACAGTGTCCGACATCTCGCATCTTTATACGTGTTTCCCGTCGCCTGTCTGGGCATTTGACATCTTTTATAAACACACATGGAGGCAACGCGCACATACACACACACAGGCGTAAAATCTGTACAATAAGGATGATATTTGTAAAAATCTAAAAATGATAAAAAATTACTTTGTCCTTTTTTGGCTCTGGCAATAGGTCACCACATTTTTAATTACTCAAGTAGTGTACGCCCCATTAATTCCGCGGGTATAATAATAAGCGACTATAGAAATGCCGAATGATGCCCTATCGTGGCCTCCGAGTGATAGCGGTATAAACTTTTATTTATAATATCGCTCATTACATTTTATGTAAATCACTTGTAGTCGCACTCAAATCATTAAAATTATATTAAGACCTGCATTTGATAGACTATAACAATTAACAAATTAGATGACTCCGTGTCGCAATAGCTTATCATTGAATTGTGTCGCTGAGGTCCGCGGGCTCAAATTCCACACAGAACAAGTATTTGTATGGTCTAAAAATTAATTTTTTCGAATCTGAATGTTTATCCTTATAATAATTATGTAGCTAAACTGCTTTGACGATACGGGAGACGATTCGAGTTTATTATTTACGGGGGTAACTGTTTTAAATGGAATATTTTAATATCAGGATTTACTTACATATCTTATAGCAAAGTTAACAGGATATAGATGTAGAATAACAGATCGGTCAAGGAAAGTAGCATCAAACGTGTGAACTTCATATTAAGCAAGTTTATCAAAGCTAGGGCACCAGGTCGATATTCTGGTGCGAAAATATCTCAAATAGCTTATTCATATTCTGGCCGAGCTATCCCAGCTTAATATAAGTTGTAGATGCTTACACGATGCTAGTAGTTTTCAAGTATCTTTACAGTGACTATAGAAACAACATGAGTGTTAAAATTAAAACATTCTTTTAATAAAATGGAATATATACCATGTTCATAATGTAATATCTCTCCTGACATATCAATAGAACATGACCCTGCACATTGTAATAAAAATATAATTATAGTGGCCTATAATTTAGCTCAAAATTGTACTGTAAAACTCCTAAATTTAGTAGAATACTTCTTAATTATCTTAATAAAACGTCAGTCTAAAAAGTTACCGTTCGGACATTTCAAATAGTAAAATCGACTGTTAGGCAATTGATAATGATACACAAGAAGAAATAAAACCGACTGATATAGGACAATAGCTTTTAATTATGTATAAATATACACGTACCGTGAGTAGCAGTACGAATATCCACTACTACTAATGTCCCATGAAGTCGTAAGAGACGGCCGAGGTAACGAAACCAGGTTTTGGGCAGCAACATCTTAATAACTTGTCAAGCATGGCAAAGTGGCAACTATGGCAAATATCTCGCTTATATACATATACTATATATAAACCATTTTTTAAGAAAAAATTGTTTGATTTGTTGATAACCTAACTTATTAATTAGTTAGGTTATCAACAAACCAAACAATTTTCTCTTAAAAAGTAATGAGTATTGCAAACAGTTCAATGTATCGTCAAAGTAACCGATGTGGTTATAAATAAAGCACTTGAGATGTCGTGGCATTGCCCAAAATATCACAGAGTTCTTGGAATGTACTTTGAAATTCCCGAAATGAAGCAATAGGTAGGTTAATAGGAAGGAAAATTGTATATGATAGAGCAACGCTACAGCTGTATTACTGCTGTTGTACAAATTGGTCGGCTTGACCGGGAAGCCTTACGCTCGCACAGAATATCAGCGTGATACTGAAGAATAATGCTGCCGCGTTTCGTATGGCAAGTGTTGAGAACTGGAGGCCCTTTTTACTGTAAAAAGGGCCTCCAGAGGCATTCTATCTAAGTAATCAGGAGTGACAACACATCTTGATTTTGATTATTAGTAGATGATAAATTTTTGTATCTATGGGCTTCAGCATTCAATCACCATCAGATGGACCATGCGTTCGTTATCACCCTTTTTTCTATAAAAAAGGCAGAGTAAAATTTGTTATCTAATATATAAAAATAATGTTCGTATGTTCATATTTAATGCGCTGCCATACCGATCATCAGATTACGCTAAAACTTTGTCAACTTATAGCTTGTACTTGCGCGAATGTTATAGGCATAGTTGGACCCAATAGGTGGCGTTGTTGTAGAACGTTGGTGGCAGTAAAGTCATATAATATATCATCTGAATGTATTATGATTCCTATTACACAATACAACTCTTCCAAATTTGAAGCAATATTTCCGCAATTATTTCTTGTGCGTCTGCATGCGCGGGGTAACAGCTAGATAAAAATAAATATTTTTTTTATACGATATATAAGTATCGCTCCATTCGACTATTGTCGTAAACAACTATTAACCTTGGTGTGGATAGGATACGGGTGTATAGATAATGTAACAAAGTAAAAATAACCTTAGTTGAATTATTTTTAAAACAGAAATAAAATAAAATATTAACGAATCATTGCACTTGGTTTTCCATTACGATGTTTTGCTTTTAAGCACTGTAGATATTTCACATGAATTATGTAATGCCAAATGTATGAAAATATTAAAACATTTATTATGGTTCTATATATACACAACATGTAACAAAAACCATGTGGTTCCCGTTAACTGCGTTATCAGAATCAGTATCCAAGCATATAGAGATATTTTTTTTAAAAAAAACAACATTTAAAAAAATTAATTTTAATGAAAAAAAATTAATTTGCAAATTGTATGTGGTTTTATTATCTCGGCATTGGCCGCGGAGTAAGAGGATTGTCAGACCCTGCGTTACCGATACTCGTGTGAGTTAGAGGAAATAACACCTAATTCATAAAATTAAATTTAAATGTTTTTGCAAAAATGCGCTTGGATACTGATTCTGATAACACACTTAACGGGAACCACAGGGTTTTTGTGACATGTTGTATATATATATATATATATATATATATATATATATATATATATATATATATATATATATATATATATATATATATCTTATAATATAATTGCGATATAAAATTACTAACTCATTTATTAAACACAAAAGTTTATTTTACATGCATTATTTGCAAAACACTTGAAGCGGCGAGAAATAATGTAGTCTTCAGCTTGCTAAATATAGGCCTCCCAAGGAATGGCATAATCCACGGTACCTCCATCCCATGATATATAAAAATTAAGAGGAAGTAACATAAGAAGTAGCATTATTTGTATCAGAATCGCGACCATCTATTGATATCCTCATATATTATTCCATCTAGTGGCCGATCTACACTTCGCTTACGGGTACGAGGAGCTAGCTGTACGTACTCTAGAACAATACCTTTTAAATATTATGTGTTATACTGATTCGGTCCTGGTTTCTTTTACAAATTTGAAGTAACAAAAGACCTTACAGTTCGTACCTAATGGTACAACTCTCGGCACGAAAGTCTAGCGGTGACCGTTACTGCGCATTATTGCGTATGATTGGCTGTGCGTATCGTTCGCACACGCTGATTGGCTCTCCATTTGCATTCTGACCCGAGTGATACGACATTCACAACTATCCCCTCCATGTTTCGTTCAGCGCTAGAGCTACATGTTGCGATAAATAAGATGCTATTGCAGTCCACGGACACCTGTTTAAACAATAATTAACTTTAAACAAAAAAAGCTACTACAGACGCTCGCTCTACTTTTTAGACCGGAGCACAATAGGTAGTGCAGGCGCTCCTATTGTATAGTAGAAATAGTTAAGAGTGTAGTACCTACCCAGACTGACTTATGCGGAAAAGTACTACCACCTAGTACTTAGTACTAGTAATGTGAATTGCAGTTGGGGTTAACATTTTTATAGAATAAGGGTAACAAACGAGCACATAGTCCACCTGATGGTAGGTGGATACTGTGGCCCATAGACATCTACATTTACCCTCGATATGGAATCAAAACGCAGATGCGTTGTCACTCTTGAGGACTAAGATGGAATGCCTCGTTTCCAGTAAAAAAGGGTCTCCGGATGTCTATAATCACCATACGGAACATAGAAGTATTATTCCGTAAGAGCGCGGTCCTTCCATTCCATATACCACGTATATAACATTTTTGAAAAACCACCATTCCTAGTTATAGAGTGTGTGTTGTGATTTTATCTATACATATTCATTTGATATTGGATACTTTCATAATATTTTAAGCTTTATAGTTGAGAGCATTGCTATAAAATTTATCAAGGAGGTTGGCAATAAAACAATTTATTATAATTTATATGGTACAACTTTTTAACTGAAATGTACGTATCCTGTATTAAAAAGACCTTGGAGACAATTTAACATCAATGTACATTTAGTAAATAAGACAAAGTATCTTAAAAGAATAAACAAATAAAAGTACATACATTTTGAGAATTGAAATTCTATTAAATAATATTTTCTACAGTGACCGCATGGTTGAAGTATAATGAATTGTTTGCGGAGACAGTCGGTTTGTTCAAGATAACGCAGTTGATTAACCGGTTCAAATATTAGACTTGCTACATAATGTATGTTGTAATAGATAGTTATATATTATGATAAACCTTTTCCGCTCTATTTACTGTGGAACGTTCTACGTAAATTTCATGAATGGAATTTTTGGGATTTAAAATAATGTAATGTCTCCTTAGAAGGAGACATAGATTTTTGAAATTTAGATTTGTAATATTATATAAGTTTGTTAAAAAACCTACCCTAACAGTGCGATTTTTACAGTATCGTTGACGTCTTTTATGTACATAATTAACACTGTGATAAACAGCCAGACCCAGAACCATAACAATTACCTTTCTTTATTTTCTGTGATGTTAGTGCAGTTAGCTAGTTAGCTTTTAGTCGTACAGTTCATGCAAATTTTTTTTAATATGCAAAAACTGAATCTGAGACCTGCCGCATCGCAACCAAAAACTTGTACCATTGCGCTACTGTACCTTTGCTGTCGCAGTCTATTTTCATAGCTGGGTACGATGTACGGGTATTCTTACACCGCCATGCTGTAGATTTCGAGAAATTTTTACGATGGTATAATCTTAATATTGTTCTTAAGTGTTTATGATTGTGATTGCACGACAATGTTTTAATTCTGGACATTTTTGATAATCGTGTTACTTGATACTTTAAATATAACGCAACTGAATCAACTGCTAAACTTGTAATTGAGTGATGACTGAGAAGACGGGAGGTGTTAGGCATGGATGAATTGTAGTATCCTGAGTGACCGCCACTTTAAATGAATGCCACTTTCAATGTTTACTTCACTTATTTCCATAGCATAATGTCATATGAGATTTTGCTATGGGGGAATGCGGCTGATTTAGAAACTATTTTTGTTTTGCAGAAGAGAGTCAAAAGAGCCATTTACAACCTTAAACCGAGAGAGTCTCTTAGAGGTCTTAATCTATTAGTCTCTTAATTAAAGAAATAAATATATTAACTTTGGCCTCTCAGTATATCTATGAAAATTTGATGTATGTTGCACAAAAATAAAGGTAGTTTTAGTAAAAAAAAGTTATACAAACTCTGTAAACACTAGAAACAAACATAAGCTGGTGCTACCAGTTTCTCAACTCCACAGAGTCAGTAATTCATTCTTGGGGCAATGTATACCCTATTACAACAAAGTCCTAGAAAATATACAAGGTCTCTCTATTACCAAGTTTAAATATTTTATTAAACAAAAACTGTATAAAAAGGGTTATTATGATATAAATGAATAAATGGTTGATAATAACCCCTGGGAATGAGGTGGTTGCTTTCAAGCTATTTCTAAAATAAATTTTGTAAATATTTTGTGACCATTGACATTGTAAAATTTATTTAAAAAAAGTCCCGCTATGTTTCTTGCGGGTTCTTCCCAGGACAGAGGTCTTTTTTTCGAACCAGAGGTAAAGTAAAATAATGACTTTCAATAAGAATTACTTGTAATCGATATTGAATAAAAAATATTCTATTCTATTCACATAAATTAGTTTTTTTTTATTAACACCGCGCTTTACTAACACCGCGCGCGGTTATTGATCAAATCAAAAAGCGCGCGCTTCTTTGGCTTCTTGACTTCTTGTCTTATATACTCGTACTTTAATATACTTCCGTCCATTTTCACGAAATGACTACCACAGATTGCGTGAAAGCGAGAGGAAAGATGTTATACATCAATAAATAAATATTGTTTATATAATACTTTCTCATGCCCTTTTCTGTAATGCAAAATAAGTCAAATATTATGTACAATTTAAAAGTTAAAACTTACTTCACAGTTCCGCCAAATATTACATACGGAACGTTCCAAATTCAAGATGACGGATCGACATCAAGTGGTACTGCTGCTTTATCTCGGGAGGATGAAAAACAAATTACTTCTTACAAACCCAATCTCGGTATGTTCCGAAAGTGGTTGAAATCGCGTTTATGGTGGGATTAGCATGCGATCGTATCAAGTGGGTTATTTTAATTTTTTATCTGCACGAATAAGGATATTTTTAATTGGGGCTCATAGGGAATATATTATTTTAAATATTATTTTAATTTAACCATAGATAATATTTATTAATGAATTAAATAAAAGACTAAAAATTTTCTAAAATAATATAATGCCACGGATAACAATAATGGATCCATTTTTCCTCCATCCTTTCATCATTTTTACGCATCCGTGCGTATTTGGAATGTGTGCTTATAAAATACCTTCTTTATTAATTTAGGTTCATAATATTAATATATGTTTAAAAATTCATGCATGCTTATAGTATTTCTTCGTTAGTCGTTAATATTGAGCATGACAAACTTTGATGACTGAATTTTCAGTATATTCTCGTATCTTTTATAGTTGGCATATATCTAACATGAAAACTATTTTAATATTTAAAATTGGATTAGAATGGAAAAGCTGGAACCTAAAATATCTTTAAGGGTTTTTTAATGTGATTGCTTTCAAAATTCGCGGGAAGTATTTTAATATTTTTATTTTACACACTAAGCTTTCTTGTCAGTTATTAAGAGCTGAGAAGTGATATCATACAATTTTTTATATATTGAATATTAATCTCTGCTTAGAGTTTCGATTAAATATCAATTTAAAAAAAATTCAATAATATAACCTAAAATAAGCAAAATCATGTGCATATATTAACGTTAAAAGGGTGACCTCATCTAAATACATTTTAATTAATATATAGATATTAATATACAGATATCAATATATAAGCATGCTTATTGTATATGCTAATGGAAACCTGATGTGCGCAGTCACAAAATTCCAGATAGTACGACGTGTACACAAACAGTATTCTTTAATAATGCATGAGTTAATATATATGATCTTAAGAATTAGTATTCATAACGAATCTCTGTTTATCTAACAATACTTCTTCAATTGCGTGTTTACGTGAATCAACCGTAAATGTGTCCTGTATTTTAAACGCAAAACACTAAGAGAAAGACATAGAGTCAATAAATTTATTATAATTATTTGACATGCTTTTAGCAACCTTAGGCTAATTTTTTGCCTTAGAATCTAAATCACACATTCCAAATCCTATTTAATGTATTTAGTGATGAATGGCAGAGTCACCAACTCACCAAGGTACATCCTAAACGAGTTTACAGACCAATTCGGCTATATATTGAAGATGGACCAAATTAAAAGTATATTTAAACCGACGAGCATGTATACTCGTATTATGGAAATGAAAACGCAAGATACTTACTAACTTAACTTAACTTAATCGATTCTTTATTTTAAGTTAAATTACATTTTTATGACTTAAAATATTACATAAACGTTCCACTTTTAAAAGCGGCAGAGTTTACCGATAACCTCTACATGTTATGAGAGTGTGATCATAAAGCATATTTGATTTGGTTAGATTTTTGTAATAAAATTATTAAATTAGTTTTATTCATAACACTTTGTTTGACAGCTATATCGCTTAAATAATAGAGTACCTGCAACGTACCTCTACAAAATGTTTTAAATGCTGCGTTCTAATTCTAGTATTTGACATAAAATATAAACCATAATATTTTAAGTTAATATATAGTTAACAACATAATGAGGTTTTTAGAGAATTAGTTTTTGTAATCACGTGTCATCATCATTCTCTAAACCATTTCCCATTATCTGGGGTCAGCGCAGTAAATCTTCTTGTTCCATTCCTCTCTATCAGCCGTCATTTCCATACTTACTCCTTTCATTCTCATATCACTCTTCACACAATCGATCCATCTTTTATTCGGCCTTCCTCTGCCCGTGTGTCCCTCCACATTCATATTCAACACTCGTTTTGTGACATGACTTTCATCCCTCCGCATCACATGCCCAAACCATGCCAATCTGCTTCCTCTCACCTTTTCTACCACTGGCGCTACTTTCAGGCTTCCTCTTATATACTCATTCCTTATCTTATCCATCCTTGTCACACCACACATCCATCGTAACATTCTCATTTCATTCGCATGCAGTCTATTTTCATCCTTCTTCTTGACGGCCCAACATTCACTTCCATACATGACGACAGGTCGGATGATCGATTTGTAAATTTTCCCCTTCAGCCTTATTGGCATTCGGGGATCGCACGTTGTGGCTGTGACCTGTCGCCATTTCATCCACCCTGCGTTAATCCTATGCTGCACAGCTCTATCTATTCCGCCGTCGCCTTGAATGAGGGAACCGAGGTACTTGAATTCTGAGCAGGTAGGCAGTATAGCGCCATCCAACGACATGGGTACAGGACTGGAAAGACCGCCGAAATCACAGCACAGATATTCGGTTTTGGATCTGCTGATCTTCAAGCCAACACTTTCCAGCCTCTGTTGCCACTCCGTCAGTCTGCTCTGTACCTCGATGCCTTCTTCCCCGACAAGCACGATGTCATCTGCAAAGAGCATGCACCAGGGTGCCTCATCCTGCAGGTCCGACGTCAAAGCGTCCATAATCAGTAGGAAGAGGTAAGGGCTCAATGCCGACCCTTGGTGCAGCCCTACCGCCACATCGATACTGCCCGTAGTTCCCGCGGCAGATCGTACACATGTACGGGATGCTCTGTACATAGCACGGACTAACCTCACATACTTCCCAGGCATACCTTTCATCTTTAACGCCCACCACAAAACCTCACGGGGAACCCGATCGTACGCCTTTTCAAGGTCGACAAAAACCATGTGCAGATTTTTATGCACGCGCTTGTACTTTTCGCACAATTGGCGTAATGCGAAAATGGCATCTGTCGTACCTCGACCGGGCATGAATCCGAACTGGTTTTGTGTTATCTCACACTCTTCTCTCATTCTTTTCTCTATTATTCTTTCCCAGACTTTCAACGTATGTGACATGAGTTTTATTCTCCGGTAACTGCTGCAGTTTTGAACGTCTCCTTTGTTTTTAAAAATGGGGACCAGTATACTACTGCACCATTCCTCAGGTATTTGTTCTTCCTGCAACAATTGTAATCACGTGTCTCCAATAAAAATCAGGTATGGGAAGGTGAAGACGACAGAGTTCCTCTGTGATGGAATTAATTATAAGCATTTCGTTATTCTATAAATCCCGCGTAGTTGATAAGTTTTGATGTTCTAGTTAAAAATATAACAAAGCGCTTTTTTTGTCACTACGGAACAAGTGTATCTATCTCCTCACATCTGATCTGATCTGACTCTGCGAGTCTATCAAATCATCACGTTCTGTAGTGGAAGGTCGCCCTCCACTGCTCAGTACCACGCTGCTTAGCGTTAAGTTTTAACGTATGGAAACTCAAGCATAGTTCTCTGCATAGTTTATCGATTAATTTAAAGTCGTATTTCTACTCATAAGTATCGTTGAGAAAACACAATATAAGCCAAAAATTTCTTAAAAAACCCCGTTTCTTTATATAAAATCAAAGACAGCGAGCAATAATTTTGGCGTTATATTTCTAGAGTACTCGGGTTCTAGGGAGGATTTCACTTATCGTTACACGTGAGCACAGCAATCACATAATGTTATTGTCGGTTCAAACGAGTTGGTCGTCAGACAAACGAATAACAATAGCGCTTTTAAACGTCTCTGTGAGATAGGGCCCTTAACATATTCGCTTCGATAACCTTGATTCCTAGTTGTTTGAACCGGAACAATTGAAATGAAAATTGGGTTCATTAAAAAATACGTCATTAGCCAATCATAAATGTATGTATTTGTCTATAACTCTACATCAATTTTGTAGTTGTTCCAATCTATTTCTTAATTTCCTGTTACGCATCAACTACCGAATATAGGTCTTCCCCGAAGAGTACCATTGAATACGGACCTGAGCCACCCGCATTCAACGACGTCCTACCAGACAGTCACTCCATCAGCTAGTGGTTGGTCTTTCTGTACTCGCTCATCGCATCGTACTGCACACGGGTTCGCATAGTGTACATTTTCTTCGACACGGGCTTGTATCACCTGCATTCCCATTGTACCACAATCAAACTACTCGACATATGTACTTTTTGATTTTACCCTCAAGTTTTAGACATACTTCGGATCTGCAAAAATATTTCGCTTCATCGTTCTAAATGTGCACAGCGGGCGATTGGAATCTGTGCTTGCGTCTGTCTTCCCTGGCTAATGTTTTTTTGCGCTTTTCGAGGCAATAGCGTAAAGACATTTTTTTACGTTAACCTGATTACTATCAACCACCACTTAATATGGGGTAGTATTTTGGTCTAACGAAGGACTGTTGCGGATAAAGAAGGACATGTTTGCCCATTCTCACTACTACACAAGCAGCGCGCCGGACTCTTTCGTATTCCATAGCTTGCAGAAATAAAAGGAGACCAAGGCCCAACAGCACTTACAGTAGCTTCAGTAGCTAGTTAGCTAGGTTATATACCTAGTTAGACAGGAAACTTTGCGACTGTTTAGTATATAAATACACTAGCTGACACCCGCTCGCTTCGCTGGGCGCACGATAATATTTTATTGCGAAACATACATCTAAAATATCAAGATTTTTTTTTTGATGGGACCATCGTAAAATCCGTTCTTAGTGAGCGTCTACGTCTACTAATAGTCAATCGGGTGTGTAGTTGTAGAGATTTAATGAAGTCAGTCAGCCAGTGATATTTCGTTTATATGTATACAGGGTTATTTTGCAATAACCGGCCAAATTTGTAGGGAAGGTTAAATTAAAAAAAATCTCAAATGTTCTGCCCCTTTTATCTTTTAAATTCAAAACGCATGGTAATTTATTATTTTAACTGATTTTACTGCGCACGCACACAAAAATGTTGTTGTCCATAAAATCACATTTCATTTGGGATAATTTCGAATAATAGTTGATGCCTTATTTACTCCTATTTTCGAAAATTAAAATTTGGCTACTCTTTGAAAAATAACCCTGTATATGATAAAAAACATCAAATCCCCGTAGTTGATAATTTTGATGTTCTAGTTAAAAATATAACAAATCCTTATATAGATAATTTTTTTCGTCTTGAAATTTAAAGTAAAATATTTTTTTTAAATACAGACCCAAGATAAACTCTTACAGCCGTAAATAAAAATCGAAGACAATTTAACAAATGCTTAAAGTTGTCTTTCTGCCGTTACTAAACGACGATATAAAGAGAAAGGTGTATAGATAATAAAAAATCAATTTAAATAAGCAATAATCAACGATTATAAGTGAGGAAGTTTAACACATTCCTTTGAAAGAATTGCAATACGAATAACCATTTGTTTAAATTTCTGTGTTCAAGTTTTTGCGTTGCAAGAATTAATAATTGGAAGATTATTTCTGAGATTTGTACGTAATCGGCTGTTGTTGTCGACAATCATTAAAGCTCACTTTAATGACTTTAATGCATACATCGTTTTAGATGACGCACTTGGGGTATTCCCGAAGATTACAATGATTATCGGGTTTCGCGTTTTTGTTACGAATCTTCACGCTCTTGCATCTCTTTAATTATTGCAATTTTAAATATAAAAACTTGGGTTCAGAAATTCAATTTTAGGCTTTTATTTTTAAGTCGTAGTAGTAAATCATCAACAGAATCTATTTTATTATAAGTTTATAAACGAATTGCGCCGTTTTTGTTATCAAAGTTGAAAGTTCAATTTTTCATACGCTACGTTGAAAACATCGCTGAAAAGTATTTATGACGAAGATTTACGGAACGTTACGTTCAATATATATAATATACTTAGAGCAATACATACTTTGAGTTTTAATACGTTGTTGAAAGAAGTGATTTTTTATATTCCTATATTGTCATCCGATTCTGAGCTAGATATGTTCAAAATTTCACGCTTCTAACTAATCGGGAAGTGCTCAAAATTTCAGTAGAAAGATTTCACGAACGACAGGCAGATAGACAAAGAATAAAGTGACTTAATAATAAAATATCACAAGTAACACCCTAGTAATATTCTATATCTTTATTTTATCAAAAGATGAAGTTGACATCGAACTTTATTAATCAATACGTACAAAGTAGATCGTTTTTATTCACAGTTTGGGAGAAGCCCCTTATTTAAAAAAAATTTCGATTCCTTAAAAATAACTTTAATTTTTTCTTCTCTATATCTCTTCGTCGAGTTATATTACATTCGCTTCAGACGATAGCCCGGACAGACACAGACAAAATTATAAAAATAGTTCTTCATGTCTTTATAGCATGCAATTATCTCCTTAGCCCAGTAAAAGACAGTTATTTCGATGTTATAGACAGACACTTTGATGTTATTTACACGCCTAGAATACTATATAGTACATACATAATAGAACTGAGGAGTGTGCGGAGCTCGTGTAGCCACTACCGTGTCACTAACATGTCAATTCACACCTATAAATGTCAACACAATCAATAGTTTTCAATTTTCGTGTCAAGCGTCGCTGCATGCAAATTAGTTATCAAAATAGCAAATTGTGCAATAATTACTTGTCGAAAGAACAGCGGGAAATGGAATTTAATTAAAGAAGACATCATCTACAACCAGTAAGTCGAAACTATTTATATTTTGTGAATATTTATATATTATAAAGAAATATTAATATTTTTATTATAATGGATTTCCGCAAAGTAACACCTGATTCTATCAAATATTTATGTGTCAAAAACATTAATCAAAAGTCAGAGAATTGACATTTAAGTGACATGTTAGTGGCTACACGGGCTCCGCCCACTCCCTCGTTCTATTATGTATGTATTATAGTATTCTATGGTAATAACCTTTATGAATTTAAATTTAAACTTCATAAATTCATAACGAACGATCTTGCTCTTCTTCAATAATATTTTTATTCATTTTGAAAATATTTTTTCTTAATATTGATTTAGGAGAAGAATTGCAAGTTTTTTTTTAATTATAAATAACTTTTTCGTGAGGGGTAAAACATTTTATTTTTTATAAGTGTTAAAAGATTTTGAAGAATTTGCTCTCTTAAAAAATTTCGATACGACTATGTTTATACATTTAATATTAGATTATTCCGCAAACGGCGACAAGTTCCACTACATCCGTTTATTTCACGCCACTTTGAAGTTGTATAACAAATTATAAGCCATAAAACCAATATAGATATTTGTTATGTTATTTTGCATTAGGATTACCGCTATGTCACGTGTCGGTGAACTACACTCATTTACTGCAATGGCAATGCGAAATGTTAATTAAAACATTTTTAAATTGTGAACATTTATGATAGAAAAGTACCTAATGTGAAATCTTCTTATTTTTCTCTCTGTGAATCTCTTTAAATAAAAATTAATTGTTGTGCGAGTGCGACTAACTCGCTAAAACTCGAAAATGTCTCGAACGATTTTGATGTAATTTTTTGTTTGCGTTTGAGTTGGTTGGACCCTGGATGGTATAGATTCACAATTGGACAGATCCGGAAATCAGTCGTGTGAAGCCGAAGAAAGAAAGTTTGATGAAAGAAGTGTTTATATTTGTTTATTTCATAGCCTGCTTCTCGATGGAGTGAAATCGTTATTGTTTTTTATATATATTTTTTATAGAATATCGATTTTATAAAAACTTAGTATTCGTTATACAATTGAATGAAATTAGTATTTTTTTATAGGATAGGGTGACAAACGAGCACAAATTCCACCTGATGGTAAGTGGACGCTGTGGCCCATAGACATCTACATCAATCCTCGATTACGAATCAAAATGCAGACGCGTTGTCACCCGTGGGGACTAAGATGGAATTCCTCGTTTACCGTAAAAAAGGGTCTGCGGTTCTCTACACTCACTATACGAAACACAACAGCGTTAAGCTACTATTTTACGCTGGTATTCTGTGAGAGCGTGGTCCTTCCCCGGTCGAGCCGATCCATTCGTGCTACAACTATACTACTAATATAACTGCAGCAAAGCTCTACCATGTATTACTCGATTAAGAATCAAAACGCAGATGCGTTGTCAACGATGGCAAAGATGAAATGCCCCGTTTCCAGTAAAAAAATGGTCTCCGGTTCTCTACACTCACCATACGAAACACAGCAGTATTAACCTGCTATTTTACGCTGATATTCTGTGAGAGCGTGGTCCTTGCCCGGTCGAGCCGACCCAATTGTGCTACAACCATAGTATAACTGCCTCTACCTCGTATAAAATATATAAAATGCTGTAACATTATTTACTATCTAATTAAGTGTTTATTATGTCGACTTTCCTCTAAAAAACTGTCGTAACATAAGAAAAAGTAGAAACACAGATTTAAATACAGTTTTATTAAGTTTTTCATTCTCTATCGATCAATGAAACCGCCACAATTGTAGTAAAAAAAAAACTAACTAGGTGGCGTAAGTGATGGTTTTTTACGGAGCGATATTGTGCGCTCCCGCCTCAACAATAGTGACGTATCGGAGCTTGTGTCGTGTGAACGTGTGTCAGTGCTCTTGAAAATCGCCATAAGCTATCTTGTGACCATATTTTGGGTAAGTTTTTTCACAATACTTGTAAATTTATGAGTGAAAACAGCAGTATCACAATATAGTACTGTTTTTTTCGATCGTAATTTGAAAACATGTCATTTTTCACTCTAAAAAAGTGTCATAACATAGGTTATGATACTATTTCACTCAACATTGTATTATATTTTTACGTTTTAACTGGGTAAAAAACAGTTGTATTTTGTTTTGTGGCATCTTTTTTTAAAATTGTTTTGCAAAATTTAGTTACCGAATGTTTATAAAAGTAGCCTTGAATAGGTTATGACCGTTTTTTTACATTTTTTTATTCTACTTTGAACTAACGGGTACTACAATTTTGTCACATCAATATGTTATGGCCGTTTTGAACTGATTTTAGTATTACTCTTTACTGTAGTGCTACATAACTTTATTGTATAATTTACCTACATTAACATCAATACTTACGGAAATGTCTATGTTCTGTTCATATTAAACTTGTATTTAAGGATAGCAGGGGCAAAAAGTTACTACAACTTTTAAATTCTGAAAGTGATGAAAATAAAAAAAATTGTGGCCGCAATCTGAACAAAGGTAAATTTAACTAGCTGCACGACTTAATTAATAATTAATATGTTATGTAGGTGGTAACAATTGTTCTAATAAGTATGTTTATGGTGAGTTTATTTTTTTATTTTTTTTACAGATGATTCCGAGGAGATAGTACAAAATAATATTCCTAAGGATGATAATACCAAAGAATGTTTCAGTAAGTTATTTATATAAACTTTTAATGTTAACTTTAATTTGAAAGTTATTATTATTGCTTAGTTTATGAATTTGTTTTATTTCAGAAAATTCAGATAATGTTACAACTTTTGAAGCTTGGAAAGAAGCTGAACCTATTGCCCATTGCAGTTACAATCCGCCTGAAAATAAATCTTCATATACCGAGCCACCACCCGCTGCTTATGAATCGTATTCGGAAGATGACAATGATTCAGTAAAAGATCCTCACTACAAGTCTAGTTCCTCCAGTAGGTCATCTAGTTCTTCTAGCAGTTCTTCGAGCACTTCTACGTCAACTGCGATAACGAATAATGTACAAGTATTACCAACTAACGGTCAAGTGGAACCAGTTTCGATCCAGACTTCTGCTGAAACAAATAACGAAGAAATACAAGAAGCAGTACAAAATGAGAATGAATCAATAAACCAAGATAAAATAGTCGAACAGAATATTTCCATGAACGAAATAGAAGAAAATAGTAATGTTAAGAAAAGTAGAAAGCGCGTTGAAAGAGTTGAAGAGTGGCTTAGTAATAAAGCGAAAAAAATTACGAAATACTGGCAAATGTTACATTTCCAGATCTAAAACCAAGAAAATTATACCTGCACGTTCTTTAAAACCACCTTGTGGCGATAAATGCAAAATGGAATGTTCTACTAAAATTGACGAGGATTGCAGGAAGAAGAGTTTTGCTAAATATTGGGGATTAGGAGATATTACGCTTCAAAGAAACTTTATTAACTCCTCTACCAAAGCTATAGTGCCCGCGTTCCGTTTTTTCGGGAAAAGAAAAACCTCGAGGTTATAATAATGCTTACTATTTTGATGTTGACAATGAAAAGATACGGGTTTGTAAGAAGTTTTTTATGAATACGTTAGATGTAAATGATCGCGTTATAAGAACAGTTTTTCAGAAAAGAGATCTAGGTTTTATTGACATAGAAAAGAGAGGTAAACATGGCAATCATAAAAAAAGTCGATGAATTGATTAAGCAAGCAGTCAGAGATCACATAAATTCGATTCCACGGATTGAAAGCCATTAATTCCCCTGATCACACCGAATGCTACCTCTGGCACGAAGGGGAGGCCAATCGAGGGGCAGATGAGATTGGGTCTTGTGTCCTGAACTTTATTGACAAAGTAATGGAAAATTATATTTTGAATTTGTATTTTACTCCGACAATTGCTGCGGCCAGCAGAAAAACAAATTTCTTTTTTCCATGTATATATACGCGTTGATGAAACATTCTAAAATTAAATATATAACACATAAATACCGTATTACTGGCCATACACAAAATGAAGGAGATAGCGTACATTCCGTGATAGAAAAAGCTATCAAAAAGAACCTCCGCTCCGGTCCCATCTATGTTCCGAGCCAATATGCTCAAATTATAAGGAACGCCAAAAAGAAGGGCAACCCGTATAGAGTAAACGAGATGAGCTTCAGAGAATTTTATTCTATGAAAAGCCTATCGGAAACCATTGGTTTCAACTCTAAAAATTTTAAAACCTCTGAAATAAAGGTTTTAAAAGTGATTCAGGGCGAATTTAAGAAAATGTACTATAAATATTCTTTTAAAGAAATTGATTTTAAAGAAGCAGAAATCACAAGAAAGCAATTGCCCGTTCAAATAATATCACTAAAAAAAAGCTTATAGGACGAAACCGAAAATTAAAAAAATAAAAAGAGAGACCTCTTAAGTCTGGTACAGAGTAATCACATACCTAATTTCTACAGCGAATTTTACACAAATTTATAATCTTTAAGTTTTAAGTATTAACAATTTTAAGTGTGTTTTTTAACTTTGCCTTTAGACTGATTATGGTAATTGTGAAAGTTCCTAAAGTTGCTCCAAAGATTAGATTTAATATTAAGAAGAACCATAAATAAAAATATGTTTTGTGTTACGATATTTTTTTATTTTGCTACCATAATAATGTAAAAAAAGTGTCATAAGTTGGGTAATTTTTAATTTATTTACTTTTTAAACAAATTTCATTTAATTTTTTAATATACTCTTATATTTTGCAAATAGCTTGATAAATTCTTTGTTAGTTAAAACAGTAGACAGGTAAAAATTTGTAACCTAAAAGTCACAATAACATTAATTTATCGAAAAATAATTTAAATCGTTTTTTTCTCAAAACTAGCTTTCAGCGTCTTATGACAGTTTTTCAGAGGGAAGTCGATGTTATCTTTATCAATTTATATTGATATCAACAACCAATGAATACTTACTACAATGAAAACTGTGTGCCACATTATATATTAATAGTATTAAATTGTTCGTGTCACGTTAACGTAGATGCCATCAAACGAAAACGTAGAAATATAAATGAACCAATTTTAAAAGTAAAATTTTACTTACAATAAAAATTATATAATCTATATTGAATAAAAAATATTCTAAGCTATTTCATTATATGGCATGCTGCAGAGTAATCCAGTAAATGTTATTAAAAAGGAAATGTTGCAATATCAGATTAAAATTAGTGAGAAACTCCATTAAGAGATGGCGCCACATGTCATTTATATCACAATAGCATTTTTTAATATAATAATTTTCATGCACATGTTTATTGAAATTACAATTGCAAACTTAAAACTTTAAATAAGCTATCAAGTATTAATTTTTGAAACTTGTGGGTTTTATGCCGCGAGCCATGAACCCGTGAGATATATAAATGTAAAAGCGGCCAAGTTCGTAACAAACAACGTTCGGCGGATTCGCTTTATAAGAGTTGAGATCTGACCGAGTGCCAAGTTCTATTAGCTACAGGAAAATACAACGTTCGTTAGTTGATTTAAAATTTATTACAAAATTAGTTACGTTCTTTGATATTGAATTTATTAGTTTTAGTTTTAATTATCAATAAATTACGTTAACCGTGACGATATTTAATACAAGTTTAACTATTTTAGTTGTTCTATTTTATACTACAAAATATTTAGTTGTGAACATAACTTCATAAGTCTTCAAATAAAATGAACTAAATGGCATGTCTTATAGTTTTGAGTAATTAGGGAGATCGAAAGTATCTGAATTGGTAAATATTACCCCCTATTAGGCAATTTATGGGGGACTCTATGTTCAGCAATGAAATTTTGCTAGGCTGAAACGGTAAATTTGTGATATATTAGATTCTCAAACCAAAATTATAATAAATTCATGTGAGGTCTCTATATAGATTTAATTTAAAGAGTCCAACGTAATTTGCCGCAATGAAATACGGAGATTCTGAGTCTGACGGCGTCTTGTATTTTTTTTTCTAATTCCTTTCAAGTTTTGTCAAAAAGTCCTTCTTCTTTATATTATTAATTAATTAATTTGATAAATAAAATGCCTAAAAATTTCCGAATGAATCAGTGAAAGTGATTCGGTCTGCTCTTACAACCTACTTCCCATTAGATGACGTTTTCTTTTTAAATAAATACTTAGTAACTTCGTATCCTTTGAGTATTCAACCAACGTATTTATTTTTATCTTAAAAATATTATTCGTATCTTAAAAACACTCGATATGTTAGAAAAATAACCGATTTTATAAAAACTTAATAATCGTTGTGCAACTAAGCATTGAATGAAGTTAGTATTTTTATAGGATAGTGTGACAAACGAGCACACAGTTCACCTGATGGTAAGTGGATGCTGTGGCCCATAGACATCTACATCTATCGTCGATGATGAATCAAAATGCAGATGCGTTGTTACTAGTGATGCAACGAATACGAATACGAATATTCGTATTCGCCGAATAATAGGCATTTACCGAATATTCATATTCGGCGAATACTAATCACGTATATTTAAAAAGTTATATTTTTGTACGCAACTCTAATTACTGGCAGACTTTAAAAACGCGTGTCGTCAACGCGTAAAAAATACGACGTGTGCATTAGCCCTAAGCCGTAACGACGGCTACACAGGGGCAGGGGAGTTGTTACTCATTTTAACACTCAAACAACTGAAAGATTCTGAATAAGCTAACAATATACCGAAACATGTTTTGTTTCAAGATGTTGAAACTAGATGGGACTCAACATATCAGATGTGGAAGAGATTACATGAACAACGCATAGCGATTCAAGATGTTTTACCATCTCCACCAAATTGTCATCGTGAAATCACAGCAAGGCTCAAGGCTCTTATAAGCCAAATCATTGATATTATGGCCAATTTTGAAGAAGCTACTAAAGAGCTAAGCAAAGAATCAACGTTATTATAACAAGCAATTCCAATAATAGGAAGTCGAAGAAGAAGTTCGTATTCGCCGAATAGTAGGTTTGATATTCGAATTCGTATTCGTAAAAGTAGTATTCGTTGCATCACTAGTTGTCACCCGTGCCCACTAAGATGGTACGCCTAGTTTTCAGTAAAAAGGGTCTCCGGTTCTCTACACTCACCACACGCAACACAGCAGCATTAAGCTATTATTTTATGCTGGTATTCTGTGAGAGCGTGGTCCTGCCTCGGTCGAGCCAACACATTCGTGCTACAACTATACTACTAATATAATTGCAGCATGGCTCTACCACTTATAAAAGTGTGTAGGCTATATCATCATTTCTTCTTGAGATGTGGAAGGTAATAAAGTTTACCAACGTTATTATGTACCAGCCACTACTACATGTATATTCGTATGTTAAGCTGATTATAGCAAAGACCATTTTTTTATGATTTTTTATATTTAAATAAAAACTTCAGATTTATCAGATGAAATATAACCTAACTCACTCTTGGAATCGCTCTTTTCTGTTCGAGATATTTCATCGCAATCTGTTTAAGTAGTCATTCCAAAGACAAGTTTGGACAGATAGAGATTATTCATGACATCATAATGGTTGGTAAATAATCCCCGTCTTCAATAATAGCAAATTGTTTCGTTATTATAGACATAGATGGGTGATTATCAAATGAAATTACACAAAGATAAACTCCGTAGAGGATAAAGAAAAAAATTGTATGTATCAACTATGGTTACAGATGTAGAGACTGGCAATGCTAACGCCGCAACCGAGGGCGAAGCGCCCGCCGCCAAGGCCTCCAAGCTGCCTCTTCTTGGTAAGACATGCATGGCACGGTGGTTCTGTGTTCGCACCAATGTGACGTTTTGTTTTGAGGGAAAAACGCATGCAGGGGGGGGGTTTGCAATATAGTCTAGTAACTATTACTTTCCATTATATCGTGTACTTAAAACGTGTTGTATTTGATTTTTTTTTTAATAATAACAAACTAAACCTCTGTATCTACCTTACATCTACATTTCATAAAATAAAAAATGATTTTTGGGTGCACTTAAATCAATAAGCTTTTGTGATTTCATTATTCACATCTTAATAAATATATTCATTTTTTCATCCGATTTCAAAAATGTCTATTACCTAAGAACATTTTATTAGGAGAACCGATTTTGATTTTTGTTCGAAAGCTGGTGCTTCTCGTGTGGTCCCGTATAGATGTGATAAAGATCTGACCAGTAGTTTTTGACTTATCCCTAATATTGCTTATTTGATTGACTTCGACTATATTGAAGATGTTCTCATTGTGTTCATGTTGAAGTCGATTGCACAAAATTTTAATTTTACTACTTGTATCAGCTTTGTTTCGTTATGTGAACGTATAAGGGTACCTTAATAGCAAACATTTTTCCAACCTGTCCAATATCCATAGTTGGCGTTCGACATTATTTATATAATAATAAATTAAAATATAAAACAAAAAAATACATATTTTTCAATTTATATGACCTTTAATGAATTCGTCAAATAAAATCCAAAACTATAATGTTGTAAAATTCCTATTCATATTTTTTTAACTAAATGTTTTAGAACTTCTTGTTACAAGTTACTGTATTATTAATTTAGATATTTTGATATTTTTTACCAACAACGGATTTGTAACCTAGGCTTATACAACAAATAGATATATTACAAAATAATAATAGGTAAGGCATTTCTGGCGTCGATTTAATTGAAACCGTCCACTTTGCTTTAAATCATATATTGCACGATTGCACAGACACTTACATAACGTTTGTAAATTATACTATGTACTTCATTGATCTAGTTTAGGACCTAGACTCGATTCCCGGGTAGGACCGAAATCAGTTATTGGGTATTCAGGCAAAGAAATTTTCAGTATCAGTTTAGGGTCAATAAGTGTTCCACCTTCGTGCCTCGTAAGGCATAAAGACGGTTCTGCGCCTGGTCTCTACCGGTTAATGTAGGTTGCCATTCTATCGGACTATAAGGGGTGTGTCAGTGCTTGCGCGTACACTTGTGCACTATGATCCTGTTCTGTGAATGAAAGATGGCTAGTCTAAGATAAGACTGACCGCCATGACCGAAATTCGGTTTGGATGACATAATGTGCCTTATTTTTTGTTTATGTAATATACCCTCCTATACAGTTTTTACTTACACGTTTCCTTTACATTGATGTATTCCTTAATTTACTTCATAAATTAAGCTAAAACTCTTTTTTCATCATCATGTCATGATTCGAATATTACGTAGGTATGAGCGTTATATAAATAAGAAATCTTTAAGTTATTTGTGTTCCTTTTTACCGAATATTTTTCCAAGTACGTCAATATATTATATTATATATATTATACGTGGTGGAGCCCCGCTGCAGCTATATTATGGTTGTAGCACGAATGGGTCGGCTCAACCGGGGAAGAACCACACTCTTACAAAATACCAGTGTAAAATAGCAGCTCAATGCTGCTGTGTTTCGTATGGTGAGTGTAGAGAACCGGAGACCCTTTTTACTAGAATCGAGGCAATTCATCTTAGTCTTCAGAGGTGACAACACGTGTCTGCATTTTGATTCTTAATCCAAAATAGGTGTAGATATTTATGAGCCACAGCATCCACTTACCACCAGATGGACTGTGTGCTCGTTTGCCATCCTTATTCTATAAAAATAGTTCTATATTCTGATATTATTAAACCATCGTTCTTAAGCCTTAAAACATTCTTATTAACCTCTTAATTTTCAAGCGGCCAAATTTGACAGCGGCGATGTTTAATTTGAGAGGGAGGGTAATGTTTTTTGAAAATATATATGTATGTACGTAGGTCTATT
The DNA here is from genome assembly GCA_907164705.1 of Parnassius apollo. Classification (NCBI taxonomy): domain Eukaryota; kingdom Metazoa; phylum Arthropoda; class Insecta; order Lepidoptera; family Papilionidae; genus Parnassius; species Parnassius apollo. The sequence goes on from CAJQZP010001367.1 coordinate 893,510, forward strand.
TCTTTGACACGTTCTGTAGCAGAATAAATAATAACTGTAGCCTAAGTAGCTCGGTGGTTATTAACATATAAGGTATCGTTAGACATCGTTATATAATATCTTAATATGTATAAATTACGTGTCACGTTGTTTGTCCGCGATGGACTCCTAAACTACTCAACCGATTTTACACAAATTTGCACACCGTGTGCAGTTTGGTCCAACTTGAGAGATGGGTTACATTTTTTTGCCCATGAGTGATCCACAAGGTTTTTTTTTTGCTAATTTAAGGATTTTTAATAGGACATGACAAAGGGTCGTCGAAAAGGGCAGAACAACGTCTGCTTGGCAAGCTAGTTTAATATATTTAGTAAGATTTTTTATGCAGCCGGGTTTTAACCACTAAGCTTATTATTTCATATATTCGATTTAACAATATCTAAACGTTATTGAACCGTGTAGTGGCGGCGCTACTCACTTTATACCCAATAATGGCGCTTGAGTGTCGCAAGAAGCGCTAGAGAGAAATTGAAATAGGAACAACTCAAAATTATAAATGAGACTACGGTTGCCAACCGCAGTTAGTTGGACTAACCATAGCTGCTACGCTTGGCAGGCTAGCGTGGTGACAATGGCAAAATTCCCCATATGAGGCAGTCTACGGGAGAAACCAATGTTCAGCAGTGGACTTTATAGTAGATAGGTAGTACCACTTCTGGCTCACTGAGTCAGAAGTGGTACAACGTTCGTCGACTCACGATCTGAAAAATAAAGGTTTTGGCATGCTCTGATCACGAATCTGTTCCTCCGTTTTTGCGTAGGATGCACGGTTCCGGACATGTGCAATTTAATATTTAGAAATCACTATAATTGATCATTCCTATGTTAGTCATTGAGTAGATTTGTACTGTAATAATCTACTAATAGCAGTAATATCATGGATACACTAGATGTACAACAACATCTGAAAAAGATTCACCCCAGTCTAGAAAATAATGTTTATGCTGCTAACAGACTGCCCATGTACACCCTAGTACCAACGTATATAATATGCAATTTGGATACAGATGATAAACCAGGGTCACATTGGGTAGCTTTATATATCGATACGAATGACGTCGGTCAATATTTTGATTCATATGAACGGTCACCTGTACGATATCATCTAGAGTTTTTAAAAAGGAATTATAAAAGATGGAACTGGAATGTTGATAGGATTCAGAATGAGTGGACTTCAGTTTGTGGCGAATATTGCTTAATGTATTTGCTATATAAGTTTCAGGGATGTTCAATGTACAGTTATACGAGTAAATGTGAACACATTGTACAATGATATTTTAGTGGATGAGATGTTTCGCTCCTATTTTATAGACAATAAGTAATAAGATTTTGTATTTTGTAAATAAAAATTGTAACAAAATTAGGTAATGTGTTTTATTGATAATTCAGATTAGCGTTGTAGTTAGGAACAAAGAAGTATAATACAATAGCACTGATAAGCCGACGCATAAGCCGATAAAAAATAGACAATGACGGTATTCAATGAACAATAGATAAATAGATAAGAACAATGGGGCGCTAATGACGGTGGAGGCCCTCATCGGATATCAATTAGATAAGAGTTAATTGATCTGCACATCTCCGGAACCGTGCATCCTACGCAAAAACGGACCGCAGATTCGTGATCAGAGCATGCCAAAACCTTTTTTTTTCGGATCGTGAGTCGACAAACGTTGTACCACTTCTGACTCAGTGAGCCAGAAGTGGTACTACCTATCTACTCTGTATAGGATGTAATGGATGTAAGTCCTTCACAAGTCCATTGCTGCACATCGGCCTGCTCACAGGAAGCTCAAAACACAAATCTGAGCCACCCGTGTGTATCAACTTCCTTCATTTCTTACCTGATCACCACTTCATTAAATAAAGACCTATCCTACATTTGACTTACCGGTACAAGATTGCCAGATACTCTAGAAGTTTTCCTCTCGATTGGTTGTCGGTTCTCCGACATATTTGGCGGGCTTAATGTCACTTTAAAATATTGTTTTATTTATTTTGTGATTTATTTGAACACACCTTCAAATAGGGATAACAAAGGGTGGACTTAATTCTCTATGGTATTATCTACCAGTTCACCCTAAGAAAGATGGAATTAATGTAGATTTTGGTAAGTGAAAATTAAGGACAGTAAAAAAAAAATAAAAAAACAGCTAATATATATATATATATATATATATATATTGTATATATATAAATATATCAATACCCTGTTCCACTACATAATATTGATAATTTAAATTAAATGAAAATCCACATTAACGTAATACGTTATGTACTAATGAGCATGACTTAACCTATAAAACTCAATAAGCAAGCTAAACTCGTCTCTTTTAGTATAATGTAAGGCGATAAGAAAACAGTAAAAACATTGCGTCACTAAAGACTATAATACAATGTACCTACCACTAATCGTATTAACAGCAGAAAGAATGTCTCGACTATTATGGATAGCAGGTATTTTGACCTAATAATGTTAAAAGTAATTAGAAATTACAGCTTATGTTATAGAATCTTGAGGTGGATCATATACCACATTCCTTTTATTCATGTTAAGCATGGTAGTCTGTCCTGTTATGTAGTGGCAGTGTAAAATTTCCACTACCCTATATCGTCCCGTGCTCGTCGTACTCGTAAGAGGCGATGGAGGTAAACTTTTTTTTATAGGATAGAGTGACAAACGAGCACACAGCCCACCTGATAGTAAGTGGTTGCTGTGTTCCACAGACATCTACATCTATCCTCGATTACGAATCAAATAGCAGATGCGTTGTCACTCCTGTGGATTAAAATGGAATGCCCCATTTCCAGTAAAACGGATCTCCGGTTCTCTACACTCACCATACGAAACACAGCAGCATTAGCATCTTCCATATAACTTCACAAAATAATAAAAACCCGCGAACAACTATGGCGTGGCAACTATGGCAAAATCTCTCCTATGAGGCAATTCGTGGGGGAGGTTTATCTTCAGCAATGGACTTTATAGACTGTAACGGATGAATTATAAAAACTATTAAAGGTTATCACAAATCACAGGTTATGTTATAGAATTTCGAAAAAAATCGTGTAATATATTCATGTACTCACGCTCAAAAATGACTCTACATAGCTCTACCACACTAAACGTGGCAAACAAAACGAATGTAGGGCAATATTTTCCCTGGTAGTCACCTTTGGCAGCTATATTTAATTATTTTTAGGTAGTGGTTAAGGGGATATAGTAAGTCAGCTCAAATTCTAATTTCGTCCCCACTTGCCCGCGCGTCGTATGCTATGTACCGACATGTTTGTAATCACTAATACTGTAAGTAGATAGGTCGTTAGATACTTATTTCATTAGGTTTATCATATTTATGCCTGTTTCTTAACGCCAAGCCAGTCGCTTCTTATTTTTATTACGGTTATTTCCCACTTTATTTTTACGTCGTCCTGTTGCGTAATGTATATTTTGATCGTAAGCGACACAACCTCCCCCTTCAAAGGCCGAAAAGAAGTGACCGGGCGGCAGGTAACACGCTTCAAGAGGCCGATAGTTTAGGTAATTTCTTTTTACAGTGAAAATAATGGTATTTTAAAAAAAGTAAATAACATAAGCACTGCTTTATAGTTAGTTCAGTTAGTATGCAAAGTTTCATGATCTTATTTAAAGTATTTTATGAATAACAGCGGTTTATTGTTTATTTTGAAGGTAACTTTGGATTTTTTTTTCTATCGAGAAAATTTTACGAAATCGTGTTTTCGTCTAACATAATCCTTAACATTAATCCTCAACCTTACAATTTATTTATTTCAAAATTAATGCTGCAATATTTTCGGTATAACGAAGGATCTTGCTAAGCCATTTGAAATTATATTTCCCCTTAAGAAGAGCAGCCTGTCTCCTGACCATTTGTCGCCAGTTACGACAGTCATCGCATATACCGTAGAGTATTCTCTAACGCTGTTACTACACGTTATATTATTATATATATGTATACATATATCATATATATATAAATAATATATAAAGACATATAAAAAACGAACCATCTGTAAATATATATATATATATATATATATATATATATATATATATATATATATACAACGTGTCCCAAAATTCAACGATAAGCCGACACCGGAGGATAGACCTGCCCCGGACTAATCGGGGAAAAAAAGAAAAAAAAATATATCCCAATTATATTTTAAGTTATATAAAAAAAATGAAATTCTTCAGAAATTGAGACCGTTTATGATATTTTTCACTACCATGACCACAATTTTTTTTAATATTTGTTTCTTTTTTTTTATAGGCAACCTGAATAGCACTGCTATCTACCACAATTCTTAAAAAATCCAGAATAACTCTTGTTTTATCACGAAAATTAATGAAACTTATTTTATTCCCTAAATTTCTGAAGACTTTTACTTTTAACCAAATTTAACTTATCGTGGTGTAAAAAAAAAGTATGAACTCTAGTATGGCAAGTTTTTTAAAAATTGACGCAACTAACTAACATTCCAAAATGGTATAATACTCTAGGCAAACAAGTTATAAAAAAATATGGGTCTATGAATTGAAACAGGGGCCAAATTCCTTAAATTGTAATTGTCAATAATCACTTTTACTACATGCCCAAAATGGATTCTTGTTACAATTGCTAGGAATTTTAATGGGGCATACATACCTTAGATTTTAGAGAGAGATAGATAGATAGAGATATTTACGTTAAAAAGAGACAACCACAGGGCGGGTAGAGAAGCTGTTATTATTCTCAGCAACTCAGTTCAGTATGCTCTGCTCCTTTGTTTACTGCGCACCGTTCCCAATTCATCTTACGTGGCTCTCGTACATACTATCGACTTTTGGCTTGGCTTTTTGGACTGGAATCGACCTGCAAACTTAACTGGCCTGACATTATTTGCACTGGAAGTGATCTGCAAACTGAACTGACCTGGCATTATCTTGGACTACGATTGTGTGTTTTGTGATTTAGAGTTCTGGCGCATTTTGGACTGTTTGGCGTTTAACATGCCGCAACCGTACACACCACAAAAATACGCTAATATGCATTTAATCTGGAGAATGCCGATGTAATGCTAATGCTGCTAGCAGACTGTATCAAAAAGATACCCAAATGCTCAAAGATATCCTGATTATCGAGTGTTTATTAATATGCATCAAGCGTTTTCGGAGGTTCGTATGCCATCCAATAGGAGAAGCGCTGGAAGACCTAGATTGGATCGTGATGAAAAAGTTCTCAATGAGATAGAAAATGATTCGACTACTTCGGTACGTGCCATAGAAGAAGCTACAGGAATCCCGAAAGTCCAAATAATGCCAGGCCAGTTAAGTTTGCAGGTAGATTCCAGTACAAAAAGCCATGTCAAAAGTCTATAGTATAGTCAAATAGTATGTACGAGAGCCACGTAAGTTGAATTGGGAACGGTGCGCAGTAAACAAAGGAGCAGATCGTACTGAACTGACTTGCTGAGAATAATAACAGCTTCTCTACCTGCCCTGTTGTTGTCTCTTTTTAACGTAAATATCTCTATCTATCTATCTCTCTCTAACATATAAGGTATGCATGCCCCATTAAAATTCCTAGAAATTGTAACAAGAACCCATTTTGGGCATGTAGTAAAAGTGATTACTGACAATTACAATTTAAGGAATTCGGCCCCTGTTAAGAAATAATAGACCCATATTTTTTTATAACTTGTTTTCCTAGAGTATTATACCATTTTGGAATGTTGGTTAGTTGCGTCAATTTTTAAAAAAAACTTGCCATACTAGTGTTCATACTTTTTTTTTACACCACGGTAAGTTAAATTTGGTTAAAAGTAAAAGTCTTCAAAAAATTTAGGGAATAAAAAAGTTTCATTAATTTTCGTGATAAAACAAGAGTTATTCTGGATTTTTTAAGAATTGTGGTAGATAGCAGTGCTATTCAGGTTGCCTATAAAAAAAAGAAACAAATATTAAAAAAAAATTGTGGTCATGGTAGTGAAAAATATCATAAACGGTCTCAATTTCTGAAGAATTTCATTTTTTTATATAACTTAAAATATAATTGGGATATATTTTTTTTCTTTTTTTTCCCCGATTAGTCCGGGGCAGGTCTATCCTCCGGTGTCGGCTTATCGTTGAATTTTGGGACACGTTGTTTTATATATATATATATATATATATATATATGTATATATATGCATATTTGTATAATATATACATGTAACATATACTTGCATATATTAATTTTCTACAAATATTTAAATTTATTATCGGCTTCCTTCCATAATTTGTTATTATTCACCCGAAAATTCACAAAACATGAACTTGAAAAAATGAATTTACAATTTTATTCACTTTAAACGTAGAATACTTAATGTATTGAACAAAATATTAATTCAATAAATTGTTCAAAATGAAATAAAATTACGAAAAATAACTGGCTATTAGAGAAAAAGAGAAAGAAAATGTGCGCACGCACAGCTCTCTCATCCCGTTCGCCTCGCCCGATGACACTTTCGTTACGCTTCGTCACGCGTTCTCCAGCTTATTCCCCAAGTCAAGCGTGCGAAAAGAAGTTTTAGTTCAAAAAGATAGGGAGGACCATGTCTCTTGCACCTCATGCGCCCGCACGATCAACTTGTCAATCATTGCGAAAGCGGCATTTTCTATCGGTGACAGGGGTCCATATCTAGAAGTAGAAATATTTTTCTAGAGAATTAAATGCCACTTGTATATCCCATGCTTTAGTTTGATCAAAATACGGACTTTATTAATACGACTTTGTGACTTTAGAATGCAATTTGCACAAACTAGACTGTATATCAACTGAATATAAATGAGCACGTTATTTTGTTATTTGTGTAATTTGCGCAAACACGCGGCAGCTTAGTGACGCTTACTTTAAATTTTACTAGTAATCAGTGTTAGAACCACGTCCACGTTTGGCCTTTATGCCTTTTTATTCACCCGCTAGAATGAGAAGAAAAACATCATAAGGAATCCCACATATCTGAATTAGGAGTGGTTTATAGTATAGGTAAAGTTAGAAATCTGAACCAACTGTTTTTTTTTTTAAATTGAAATAACAATAGTAAGCCTAAGTAGCTTGTGCACAAGACCGTATATTATATTGCAACAAGTTTCGATACGAACTATCTTTTAACTGTGCCATGTGTTTCTATTATATTTGCTCTATTTCTGTCACTGTTTCTGTTGATTTAAGCATGCATCCGATTCTACTCGGTTTCGTAAAAACAGGGTTTTACCAGGTCCTACAAAACCCAAAGACATATAAGAAAAGGACTACTACCTTAAAAAAAACATACTTAGACTCACACAACTACTTAGACAAAAACCCGGTTCTGCGTCTTCAACTACGGAACAATTACTACACCAGAAATATGTTTTCTTCTTATTCAACGTCACTAAGCAATGACATAGAAGAGCTTGTTCAACACTGTTGAAGTAATGTTTTTGGACATTGGTACGTACTTTTTGGAGAAGAAACAGTTATATCCGAGTACTTTTACAACAGATCCAATCCTACATAATACGTTTCCTAAAAACTTTATTTTTAGAAACCCGCTGTTTTTTTCCTACGCCTCACTCCCGTTCCGAGAAATTTGAAATGATTCGAAACGAAATGAGAGAGACCCGTCCCAGTAGAAAGTATACATACAAGCCTATTTTTCCCGAAATAAGCTGGTAATAACAGCAAAAGACAATTTTGATTATACAACATAAGCCTAGAGTCATGCACTACAGCCATGGTGATTTAAGGTAGATAAATTTTGTGAAATTGTCAACTATAATTTTAAGTGCTTGTCCCAAGTGTTCGGCGATCAAGGGAAACATTCAAAGAAAAATCACATGTCCGTGAAATAACATTGCTAGACCGTGAATCTCCAGAAAATGTCGAGTATGATAAGAAACTGTTTTTGTGTCATGGCATTTGATACTACGTTCGTAAATCAAGCGCTGCTACTACCGTAAATTGGCTCAAGTTACGAAAGGGTTACGTTTCTGCCAACTGTTGATAACTTTCAAAGACTGGGTAGCGCATTGAACTTTGAGCAGTAACACTACAGGTTGCAGGCTTAATTCCCTCATAGAACAAACATTTAAAATAACGTTTGTTTAAACATGGTAGGTAGTTTATATATATATATATATATATATATATATATATATATATATATATATATATATATATATATATATATATATATTATTAACACTCACAAAACAACACACAGACCCAGACCCAGTGAAATTTTTAGTCTGAGGGATAACTTTTCTTCAATAAAAGAAAGTAACATAAATATGTCGTTAAACATTCGGAATAAAAAGCGTACCTAAGCGGCGCAGCGGTAGCGCGCGATCTACAAGTTAGATAAATATATTTTAATCGCGTGTGTTGTACGCAGCAAAACATTCGCCTCCTCTCGAATCTTTCCATTTAAACTATAGCGATATGCTCGTGAGCTAAAATTGCTCTCTAATCGCAATAAAAATTCGTTACAAACGTATCGGTCTACATTTAGGGTTACCAGTCTAAAAATCAGAACGCTTGTACCTATATTTTTTAAAATTGGAACCGTTGTAATCAATAAATATAATTATCAAGGGTAGTAAAAATAAAATACCAAAGTTTGAGGACAAAAGGTGTTCGTTCAGGCATAAAGAAAAAGAACAGAAGTTTCATTTGAGTAAAAAAACAAACAAATGAACGTTCTAAGAATTCGACATTTTGCGTCTTGATAATAAAACGTGTTTTCAAATACGATTGTCAATTCACGTCAGCTTTGTATCTATTATTAGTTAATCGTAAAAAATTAGGTTAATCACATTTTAGTTTTACATTATTATCATCGTATTTTTCTTCATATGCAACCTTATGTGAACCTGTTATAATTGATATGGTCTAAGTAATTATATAACTTTTGTTACTTTATGACTTTAACTATTTCGACAGAATTTTACAAAAAAAAAATTAATACTTATATGAAAAGAAAAAAAAGCGTTTAAAACTGATATCATAATAATAGTCTGTTAAATTTACCGCTTGATAGAGGCTTTTGGAAGATTTGTCTATGTCTTTGGTCTATGTTTACTACCTCAAGCCGTGTTTTGACGCCGTAGAACAATCAGCTACCCCATATCATACATACTGTTGGTGTCGTATAAAACAGGAAAATTCCTGACAACAATGCAAAGTAAGGGAGCTCTATGATTAGCAGTGGACTGATGATAGACTGTATAAATGAATTAATGATCTGTTACTCTCCAACCGCTTATGCTGCTCGTGATCACCAGTGTTGTGAGATTTGGGTTTAGCATTTTTCTTTTTTTTTCTTATATATATCGGCCGCTACAGCCTCGTACTTTACCACTTTCTTTAGCGCAGTTAAGTTTGACATTGAAAACAAAAGGTTATGGTGAAAAGGTAGGTCTTAAATACCTTGATAGACGTACAAAAATGCTACTGCACTGTTCAGGTTCTCATCAGGTGACGCTTGAAGATCCCTAGCAGTCCTAGGAGACTAAAATAGTAAAAAGAATTTGTATAAAGTATTACATAATAAACTAAAATTGTTTTTAGTAGCGATCAAATGATTGGGTGAAAGGACTACGCATCTGTCGCGTGAAAGTGTGCGCATGCTCTCTTTCCCAGCGCTCTGAATTACGTTGTCTTCATGCGTTAGCGCGCATTGTATAACGTTAGTTATATCACAATCACCGTATCGAAATTTTAACAGGTTTATTAGTCGTATAGACGATCTCGCCTAAAAAATGTACTAGGACTTTATGAATTGAGAGGGGTACAGGTGACATTTTATTATTATATATTTGCAGTGCACTAGAGCAGAGCGTGTTTCAATTGAATTACAGACTTTGTAATAAGGTACGTGAGGGTAATAATATGGTCACCTTAAGCTTCTAGAAAGAAGACGCAGAAGTTGTGTACTATAACTAATATATTAAGAAAAAAATAGCAAACAAGTTTTAACAATAATTAAGAACACTTCAAAAAATCAACTTAAATAAATTAAACTACACTACACACTAATATAATCGACTGAAATCTTTGATTATATAGACAGGTATAACCAAAGACTAAAATATTTACTCTAATGTCAACTGTCAAAATGGCGTCTATAAAGCAGCGTCTATTTGACCCTTTGTTATTTGATTGACTGATGAAGAGCTATCGTACAAAGTGATCTATTCAAACAACGTTGTAGTTTTTGAGTTCTAAGAAAGTGACCATATTAACCGCATGACCATATCACCTTCACGTACTATAATAATAATAATTCATTTATTATAGATCAATAAACCATATTGTTTAGTAATTTATAATCTAAAGACCTATTAATCTAGAGCTAGTAGTTAGGTTAAACTAAATTAAAATTGAAAATAAATTGACATTAAAAATAACATACCTAACTGGGTTTAAGGCATGTCTAATTTACAGGAAGCAATTTATCAAATTTTTCTATTTACTGTAACTAATCTTTGTACTAATAAATGAATAAAGTGCCTTTAAATATAAACTTTTCAGATTTTTTTATAAGATAAGGTGATAAACGAGCACACAATCCACCTGATGGTTAGTGGTTGCTGTGGCCCACAGACATCTACATATACCTAGGCTGCACTAAAAGTATCGGGAATGGAATATTTACACTGTTCCTGTCATATTAAAATCTTTTTAATTGAAAACTCCTTGGTTTTAAAAATCGAATACCATTTATTTATTTAAAAAAAAGATTATCGGTCTTGTCACAAGGTTTTGTCAAACTTGTTTAGTCGTTGAGAAAATGAAATTGACTCGAGAAAATTCAAGAGCGATGATTTATTATGACTTTCGAAGTGGTTTAACACAAAAACAGTGTATTGACCGGATGATTTCTGCATTTGGTGATGAAGCCCCATCCAAAACCACAATTTATCGCTGGTTTGCTGAATTTCAACGTGGACATGTCAAGCTCAGTGATGATCCCCGTCAAGGTCGTCCAAAAACTGCAGTCACCCAAGAAAACGTTGATGCTGTGCGTAAGCTGATTGAGGAAGATCGACATGTGACATACCGCGAAATTCAGGCAACTTTAGACATTGGCATGAGTCAAATACAAATAATCTTGCATGAACAATTAGGTGTAAAAAAGTTGTTTTCCCGATGGATACCGCATTCGCTCTGTGAAGAGCAAAAAGCGGCTCGCGTTACTTGGTGCGTCAGAACTCTCGAAAGATTCCACGCAGGATCCTCAAATGCTGTATACAACATCGTATCTGGCGACGAATCCTGGATATACGCGTACGAACCCGAAACAAAAAACCAGTCACGAGTTTGGGTGTTCGAAAATGAGTTAAAGCCAACAAAAATTGTTCGTTCACGGAGTGTTGCAAAAAAATGGTGGCCACGTTTGTCTCCAACACCGGCCATGTTACGACTATTCCTCTTGAGGGACAAAGAACGGTTAATGCAAAATGGTATGCTAGCATTTGTTTGCCACAGGTCGTTTCTTAACTCCGTAAAGAGTACTGCAACCGCCGCATCATCCTCCATCACGACAATGCGAGTTCTCACACCGCACACAGAACAAAAGAGTTTTTAGAACAAGAAAACATAGAATTATTAGACCATCCGCCGTACAGCCCCGACCTAAGCCCTAATGATTTCTATACTTTCCCTAAAATAAAGAATAAATTGCGTGGACAGAGATTTTCATCACCTGAAGAAGCTGTGGACGCCCAAAAAATGGCCATTTTAGAGACCCCAACTTCCGAATGGAATGGTTGCTTCAATGATTGGTTCCATCGTATGGAAAAATGTGTCAAATTTCGCGGAGAATACTTCGAAAAGCAATAAATACATATTTAAATAGTAATGTTGTGTCACTTCCTTAATTCCCGAAATTTTCAGTGCCGCCCTCGTATCCTCGTTTACGAATCAAAATGCAGATGCGTTGTCACCCGTGAGGACTAAGATGGAAAGCCTCGTTTCCAGTAAAAAGAGTCTCCGGTTCTCTACACTCACCATACGAAACACAGCAGCATTAAGGTACTATTTTACGCTGATATTCTGTGGGAGCGTGGTCCTTCCCCGGTCGAGCCGACACATTCGTGTTACAACTATACTTCTAATATAACTGCAGCATGGCTCTACCACGTATAGATATTGCAAAATATTTTGAAGTGTCTTTGCCGGTCAGAGAGTGTTTTTTATGAAATAAAGTTAGATTAAAAAAGCTCATAAATATAACAAACGAAATTATTATAGGTGGAAGGAAAGCAAATAATAATCACTGATATACATGAGTAATGTAAACCATGAAATATTTTCTTAATCTAATAGGACAGAGCACTTGATAATTTTCCAATAAAAATTTAGCACAACGGTTATTTCTCTCCCAGGACCCTCGTATCTCAATCTTGTCAATCAGCGGAATTGGTTAACTCACGTCTCGTCTCAAAATAGCGGCAGGAAGCTATGGGACATGTAAGTGACTGGATAAACAATTTAATTCCATTGTGTCCTTGATATTATGTATGGTATTCAAGGAATGTATTTGATAATATTTTTTACACAGTCGTGTTTTAAGTATCCTTTTAAGAACTCAATTAGAAAATGACTAATATTTTTTAAATCAAAATGTCATGTAGCAATGGCATGAGTAATTGACATCAAGTGCCCTCTTACTTCATACAAAATAATACCTACAAAAAATTGTTTTTGGTGCAGTAAACAATAAAAAAATTAAAGCAAATAAATTGACCAGTTTAACCTCATTCGACCCGCGTCTGTTTATGAATAACTCCGTCGGGCCATGGTAAATAATCAGCCACGCTATCAAATTACTTTTTACACGCTTTATTTTAGGTTTTAGCTTCTTCTGTTTATGTGTTTGTATGAATATAGTTGAATGTTATCATTCCCTTTTAACTCCCTTCCCAGTATCTGAATAATTTCACATTTTGTAGTATAAAATATCATTAAAGTTTTTGAACATGAAAGTAGAAAGAACTGGTCAAACAGCCTGCTAGGAAAAGTGCAAATGTAAATTCAAAACATATTTTGACTTAGATTTTCAATCAAATATAAATTAATGATGCATAAAGGATAAACCTTTTAAATTCACAAAGTTTTCTTATTTCTTGTTACTCACAACTAACATATATGTTAACGTTTCTGGTTTTCGACGACTTATTATTTTATTTGTCAAGTTATTTGATTCTTTGAAACAATTTCACTGTTCCGTGAGTCGTATTATATTGAATTGTTTGACTATTGTTATCAATTATCATAGAATATTATAATTTATGTATTATGTGTCTTTTTCGCGGACAGGAAAATAAATAATAAAATATGTTTTGTTAATGATTTAATTAAAACGTTTATTGTATTTAAATCCTGTTATAAATACTGTTTTATAAACATTTAAAAAGTTTAGTTAGTTTTAAATACTTAAGACCGCGCAGTTCTTTGCCAGTTTTAAATAGTAACAATTTTGACGACAACAGGCCGCTGAAACTGGGCCAATGCCCTCTTGTCAGAGATGTGTAGGCAAATTCCAAATAGCACTTAAATACACCTACTTCTCAATTCGGTTAATCGCTTTTCATATAAAATTACTAAGTGCGAACGCGAACTCATCAATTGTTAGGAAATTTGGTTGTTTTTATCATATAACAGAGGAGATACAAGTGCTGCAAAATTAATTACCTATGTTAACATTTTGTAGCTTTAAGCGGCCAGGTACAATAGTAGCGACACATTTTTTAGACTGATCAAAATCTAGCGCAGTAGTAAGAAAATGCTACTCAATTGATTTTTTATATACAATTTATAATGCAATTTAAAAAAAGAAACTTGAACGTATTCATACTACTGTGTACTCGTATCACCGTACCAGCTATATTATATCGAGCTTTGAGTTGGTTGAATATTCAAATATATCGAGCTATAGAATAAAAGTAGCTACCATATGTACATAATTCAACAAAATTTTCCTTACCTAATATCCTATGCAATTTCTCTTAATTTATAGGGTCAGGTAGGGTAATTGTGAACAGTATAGAGAAAAAACTTTACGAGCTGTTTCTAATTTCTATAAAAACATAGCAAATATATTTGTGACAGTGAAAATGCACCATATAGTAGTGGAATATATTGCAAATACAGTAGGAATGGTTACACTAGGCAGTATAAACATATTTGAAATTGACTGTTTATAATATAAAAAATAGGGCACTATTGATTATCAATCTTTTGTTAAAAAGTGTTAGTGTAATAAAATGTAGACGATGAAAATTGTGTTCTTTGCATAAACATGCCTATTTTTATTTATCGTATGCTTATTTATTACTATTATTATATGATGCTTTCAGATGGAAGTGTTATGAGATATATGGGGTCAATGTAAACAAAGCAAAACTTTCCGTTTTTACAATATGGAAGCAATACTGGGGTAATTGATAACAATTATGATATTTCAGGGTAATTGTAAACAAATTGATAAATTTCATTAAAATGTCAGGAAGAAATTGTAAACAAAAATATTATAAATATCATATGTAGTGTACCTCAAAAAGTTTCCAATTACCCATCACTAAGAATATCCACTGTCAATGGACAAAATATACCTTTAGCTCTATGAAGAAGAACAGAACTACGAAACATGGTAATGTTAGGATTTTTAAAGCTTGTTGTTGTGAACCGATATTAATACTAATTCTTTTTTATTAAATAGCCTTTACCTTAAGGGTAGTCCCATTAAATTTCGAAGAGAAATTCCGGCCTTAAGGGTGGAATATAGCGGAAAAAGTTTTATATTAGACTATTACAGTTAAAAAGTAAGGTTACAGCCTATATACGTCCCACTGCTGGGCACATTCCTTCCCTTATTTTTGAGAGGGTTTTTAGGGCAAGGAATTTAAATTAGGTCTTCCAAATATTTTTTCCTTATTCCTCAGACATGCAGGTTTCCTCACGATGTTTTCCTTCCCAGCACTTAAAATTGCAATTAACAATTTCATTGGTGCCGGCGGAGATCGAACCCGGGTTACTCGCGTTCTGTTATATTTACAGCGAGTGTTAACCATCTGAGCTGTCACGACATTGGACTATTGTTTAAGGAATTTCATATGATATCTGATAAAAGGACCATTTTAATGATTCTTTTTTTTTTTCAAGGGTGATTCCATATAAGTTTGGAAATAAATTTCACCTCTGAGGGTTGCAAATAATTAACTTTTTTAGTAATTTAAAATCGGTTTTTACTTTTGTTAAAAGTTATAATTATTTGTTTTCACATGATATAAGTAAGCAATTTTTACGAGAATGCGACGGTGTTCTAACGGCGGGTAATATTTTTGTCTAGTATAAAAACCCACCTTTAGTGTGGTGTATATTATGGATATTACGAATTAGTAAGCTGAAGTGGCATATAGCTTGAAGAACCGAAAACCTATGGGGAAGAAAGGTTCTTAAGTGGCAGCCTTGCAAGACATGCAGGAAGACGATGGATGTAGGTGTCTCAGGACCGTGCCATTTGGCATTTCTTGGGGTAGGACTACGTACAGCAGTGGGCTTACGAAGGGCTTTAATGATGATGGTAATTATAGGCATGCCCGTTTCAATGAATTAACTTATCGTATTTACGCCTTAAAGTTATGTCTAAAAAAGGCGTCGGCTTTTGACAAATGATATTATTTCAATAGAGTGTTTGTATAATATATTTGCATTTATTTAGAGCATGATGTGATACATAACCTGTTTAAAATATGTGGCCAAAAAATTACTTACACATAAAATAATAATAAGCAAATGTGTCATGTATTGCTGAGGTTGTATGGTAACTTGAAAGGTTATTAATGAGTAGTATAATATATCTTATATTAAATCGTCATATTCGGGATTTTTGTTCTGTTCAAATAGAATTTGCTTGTTGCAAATTTTGCTTTTAAAAGTTATAAAAAGTGGGTTTTCTGCGATACACATAATATTTATTATTAATTTCATTGAATATTTAATTTTAGAAAATGTTAAGTATTCCACGGCTTTTCCTGTGAATCACGGCCAGATCTAACTAGACAGGTCACTGCTCCGTGCCAAGTCTAATCGCATGCTGATATCGACATAGATGAAACGAAAAACACTGTAACATATTTACTGTTGTGTAGTTTCAACCATATGTTTTGGCAAATTGGTACAAAACGCCCATTGGTGCGCAAAAACTTGTCGACATATAATTAATATGGTTGTGCTTTGAAATACTACGAATGTTTTCTAAGAAAATGAATTTAGTAAGCAACTTAAGGCAGAATGTCACGATGTTCTTCGCGTAACCACCAATCTTTGGATCAAATTACTTGAATAAATGGTTACTCGGAAAACTATGAAGGTCACAAACGTGGCGTCTCGTTTTTTAAGATAATTTTGGCAGTGAGGTTATTTGTAACAGACAGACTCTAGTAGATATCTACGTGGTAGAGCCATGCTGCAGTTATATTAGTAGTATAGTTGTAGCACGAATGGGTCGGCTCAACCGGGGAAGGAACCACGCTCTCACAGAATACCAGCGTGAAATAGTAGCTTAATGCTGCTGTATTTCGTATGGTGAGTGTAGAGAACCGGAGACCCTTTTTACTGAAAATGAGGCATTCCATCTCAGTCCTCACGGGTGACAACGCATCTGCATTTTGATTTGTAATGGAAGATAGATGTAGATGTCTATGGGCCGCAGCAACCACTTACCATCAGGTGGACTGTGTGCTCGTTTGTCAGCCTATTCTATAAAAAAAAAGATAGAGTGAGGCAATAATTTTCTTCCACTCCAAGGTAGGTAAGGTAACCAAAGTGAGCCGTGGGACCTCAAGAGTTAAGCTCGCTGCAAATTTTACAGTACGTAAGCAACCTGGATTCGATCACCGCCGGCACCAATGAAATTGCTAATTGTGAAGGAAAACATCGTTAGGCAACTTGCACGTCTGTGAAATTTAAAAAAATCGAAGAGTGAAGAGATGTGAAGTTTACTATGTTACTTTATGTGTTGATTTAGCACATGCTCAGGGGTGAAGGAAAACATCGTTAGTAAACCTACAGGTCTTGGAATGTCTTGGAATGAATAAAATATTTTTTGAAGATATTTGAAGTTCGCCAGCACGCACTGGAGCAGCGTGGCGGAAGTTTCATTGCCCTAAAAATATCTTATAGATGAGAGAAGACCTATACCCAGCAGCAGTATATATACTTCAAAGTCGTCATAATTTTCTTCAGCATGATGAATTTCGGATTATTTTGTGGAATAACGGTTGAATCCGGATTCACCATCATCATTACAGCCCCTCACAAGTCTTTTACTGAACATAGGCCTCGCCCAAGAAATTGCCGCAAAACACGGTCCTTTTTTTTTTTTTTTTTTTTTTTTTGCGGATGGAAAATCATCTAATGACCCCTTTCGCTCTGGGTGGAGCGTAAGGGAGTGTCAGACTTTTACTGACTAAAAACCATCCGTGTTCCTTCAGTGCCCTTACGTTCCGGAGCCGCGGTATCTCTTTCGAATAGCCCGCAGCCCCGGCAGGCGTCGGCCCTTGCGGGCCCCATCACGCTGCTGACAGCTCTTTGAGGCGCGCGTGGAACAAAACGCGCCGTCGACACGGCCTGTCGTCGTTAGACGGACGGACGACGAGCTACCCATTGCTCGCCGTCCACAGGCCCGCGCCTACGGTGGCCGGGGGCCACGACGTAGCCCCCGACGCCCGGGGCGTCTCCCGCGGCGGCCTGGGAGGAAAGCTGCTGCTCTTTCCTTCTCCCGCTCCGCCACCTCCTTCGCTAGCATCACTGCTTCGCAGAAGGTGGTGACGGCATCCCATTCCGTCTCGCTCCGGACCATGGCTTCGACCAGGGCCGGACGCGAGAGGTCGCCGCCGCCTATCGCCGCTACGAGGACACGGCGGTGCTCCGCCCAAGCAGGGCACACCTCCACGGTGTGTTCCACCGTGTCCTCCGGTCCATCCTCGCAGTGGGAGCACCCGGGCGTTTCCTCCCGCCCGATTCGGTGCAGGAACCTCCCGAACACACCGTGTCCGGTGAGGACCTGAGTCAGGCGGAAGGTGAGGATGCCGTGGCGTCTCTCAAGCCACTCCTCAAAGAGGGGTCTTATCGCCGCTATAGTGGCGTGCCCAGCACGGGGTTGCGACAGTCGCTCTCTCCATGTCGCCATGAGATCGTGCCGGAAGACTGTCCGCTGCGCGACAACTTGCCGCGGCAGCGGGGTTTCCCCCCGGCATAGTGCCTCCGCGCGCCATTCGTGCAGGCGTGCGAGGACTACCGCCTCCAGATCCCATGGCGGCAATCCGGCAAGGAGGCTCGCCGCCTCGCGGGAGATCGTGCGGTAGCCGCGAACCATTTTAACGGCGACCACCCTTTGGGGCGCGTTCAGGTGGTGGACGGCAAGCCGCGCCAAACCACGCGCCCACACCGGGGCCCCGTAAAGGGCCATGGATCGCACGATCCCCGCGTAGAGCCTCCGGCAGGAGGCGTTTGGCCCCCCCAGGTTCGGCAGGAGTCGCCTGAAGGCAGCCCCGGTCCGTTCCAGTTTGGGAGCCAAACGTCGGAAGTGCTCAACGAAGTTCCATCGGCCGTCGAGGACGAGTCCTAGGTACTTCAGCGTCGACTCGACGCCGATGGATACCCCTCCTACCATTACTGAGGATCCCGGTGGTGGCCTGTTCCGAGGACCATGGAAGTGCATGGCCTCGGACTTGTGCAGAGCCACCTCGAGACCCAGTTGCCGAATCCTCTCAACGACTATCGCAACCCCGCGTGTCATAGTTTCCGCCGCCGCCTCGTACGACCCCCCCTTGTGCCAGTACCAGCGTGTCGTCAGCGTAGCAAATTACGCTGACGCCGGTAGGGAGGTCGGCGCGCAGCACCCAGTCATAACCGATGTTCCACAGAGGTGGCCCCAGAACCGAACCCTGTGGGACACCGCACGACATCTCTCGCCGGTTCCACTCACCGTTGCGACCGGGGTAGATGACGGCCCTGTCCGTCAGATAGTCCCCGACTATACGACGGAGATAGGTCGGCACCCGGTGATACCGGAGTGCCTCCCTAATGCAGCTCCAGGGCATGGAGTTGAAGGCGTTGGCGATGTCAAGAGACACCGCCAAGACAACCCCCCTCTGGCCACTGCATCCCCCGTCGTGAGGGCTCTCACGCGCATGATGGCTTCCACCGTAGAGCGCCTCTTGCGGAAACCAAACTGGTGTTCCGCAAGATCCGGCCCCGTCCCCGCAAGGTGCTCGGCGAGGCGGTTTGCAATGACTCTTTCAAAGAGCTTGCCCACCTCGTCGAGCAGCACCACGGGCCGGTATGCGGACGGAGAGTCCGCAGGGCGCCCCGGCTTCCGAATGAGGACCAGCTTCCCCGTCTTCCAACGAAGCGGGAATTGGCCTCTCTCCAAGCATGCGCTTAGGAGCCCCTCCAGTCGGGGCCCGAGAGCCTCCGAGGCCAGGACCCAGGCTTTGCCAGGCAAGCCATCGGGTCCTGGGGCGGTATTCCTGGCCTTGAGCCTACGTACCGCCACTCTCAGGTCTACCCCGGTCCCTTCCGGGATGTCGTCGTCGTCGTCCTGGTGGTCCGCTTCCGGCACCGCATGTGGCGGAGCCATAGGCGGGGGTGGATGTTCCCGTCGCGCAGGGAACAGAGCGCTCACCACGTCCTCCACGAGCTGGGGCCGGAGACTTTGCGTCAGCGGGGGGGCCCAGGTGCGGAGTTTATCCCGCACCATCTTGTAAGGGCGCCCCCCACGGATCTCTGTTGAGAGTCTCCAGCATCTCCTCACGGGCCCGATCCCGGGCCCGCAGGACAGCCTCCCGGAGGGCGTTCTTCGCCGCTCTGTATCCCTCGTACAGCTCCGCCTCAATGGCTGCCGCATTCGGTGGACGAATGCGGAGCCTGCGATGCCTGGTGTACAGGTGCCGCGCGGCGATACACGCCTCGCGCAGAGACGTCAGCTCACGCGACCACCAATACACCTGACGCCGGGCGCTTCCTGGCCGGACGCGGGGCATTGCCACGTCACATATCTCGGACATGGCCTCCTGGAACCACCCTGCCTCATCATTGACGTCGGCAGGCCTGTCCGGTGATGACACCCAGGCCTGCACGATCGAGGCTTCCAGGAGGAGCTCCCGGTCCAGCTGCTTCAGCGCCCAACGCGGACCACTCGGGGCCTGTTGGACTGGCGCGCTCGAGGGCTGGGTGGAGACATCAAACCGGATGTACCGGTGGTCGGAGTAGGTCTCCACCCCCTCCATGACACGCCAGTCAATGGCACGCGGCGACAGAGCGGGGCTAGCGAACGAAATGTCCACCACCGACTCGCCCCGCATCCGCACACACGTGGGGACAGAACCCCGATTTAGGACGACCAGGCCTGTCTCCAGAGCCCAGTCTTCCACCATCCTACCCCGCACATCTGTACGACGAGAACCCCAAGCCAAGTTCTTGGCATTGAAGTCCCCGAGGACAAGTACGGGGAGGGGATAACTTCCGACGACGACTGCTCTCAGCTCTGCAAGAGAGTTGTGGAGCTCGGCGAGAGATCGGTTCGGGGAGAAGTACACCCCCACAACGACGAACTCCCCGAACCGTGCTGCTACGCACCCCTGACCCCTCCTGACACCTTCAAGGGTCGGGGTACCGGCGGCGGCCGAAGAGATGATGGCCACTGAGCCGTTAAGGTCCGCCACCCAGTCCTCCCTAGGCCAAACAAAATACGGCTCAGCGACCACAGCTATGTTAATCGACCACTGCGCCATGCTCTGGATCAACAGATCCTGAGCGCAGGCGCAGTGGTTGATATTCGCCTGGAGGAAGCTTAATGGGGCCGTTATAGGCATTCCATTTCAGCTTCCTCCACGGGGGGCCCCTCTGCGGGCGTCGGTGTCGCGGCGGCGGCGGCGGCGACAGTGATAGCAGTGGCGGTGGCAGTTGCGGCTGCGGCGGAGGCCACAGAGGCGGTGGCGGCTTTGGCCCCTACCCTACCCGCGGCCTTGGCCTTGGCGGGTGGCACGCAGGCCTTGCTTCCGGCCCGGTGATCGGCTGGCTTGCCGGTCGCCGCACACGCATCACAGTGCGGCGTGGCGCAGCAGGTTGCCGATATGTGTCCGGGCTGACAGCAGCGGAAGCACAGGCGACTACGGTCAACCTCCGAGGCGCATCTCACTGATACGTGGTGCCCCACGAGACAGCGATAGCACCTCAGAGGTCTGGGCTCCAGCAGCTTAACCTGCGCTGAGACCCAGCCCACCAGCAGCCTTCGGCCCTCCACTATGGTTTTGGCCGCCGTAACAGGGCAGCACACCGTGGCGGCATGCATGCCCCGTTGGTCCGGGCGTATGGCGCCTGACCTAACCTGGTCAGTAGTGCACCCCCCGGACCTGGCGACGGCGGCCACCAACTCCTCCTCCGATACCGAGTCGTCCAGACCCATGATGCGCAGGTCTGCGCATCTGACGGGCCTGGACACCCGGGCCTCTTCCGCGTCCAGAGACGCTCTGAGCTTCGCAGCCAGAGCGTCCGCGGTCGCGCCACTGGATTCCCCCGGGGACCTCTAGCATACGGGCCCCCGTCTGGGTGACTTTGAGCCGGAGGCCCCCCGGTGATCCCGAGCTCCCCGAGATCCACCGCCTCCTTCGCCTTCGCGAGCAGATCGCGGTAGGTAACGCCCTTCTTTTCCGCGTCCGGCTGTAGTGTAATCACTACAGCTGCGGTCTTCGGGGCGCGGAGCCTAGCCGCGATCTTGCGCGCCCTGAACTGGCGCTGCCGCTCCTGCTCTTTGGCCTTTTTGGCTGCCTTCTTACCCTTCTTCTTGTTCCCGACCACCTGCCAACCGGCTTCAGCCGCGGGAGGTGTAGGGAGCTGGGGGGGCAGTGACGGTGGCGGCAGCTGGCTTGCCGCTGGCGCTGGCACATTCGCCGCAGGCACTGGGGCTGGTGCAGCCACCACCTGTGCTGCCGCCTTGCCCTTTCTCGCCTTCGTCTTGCCTCCCTTTCCCGTCGCCGGCTTAGCCGGAGCCGGTTCAGCCGGTACCGGATTTGCCAGAGCCGGCTTTTCAGGGGGGGAGGGGCAACTGCAGCCCCGCCCGAGGGCTGGCTAGACGGCCCCCGGCCTGGATGCGGCAGCCGTGGCCGCCGCGTACGAGACCGTTGCCGGCCTCGCTGCCGTCTTGTTTGCCCCTAGGGGGGGCGCAGGACGATGCCCTCCAGCACGGAGAACCGGTGCTGGAAGGCAGCCAGCTCCTGCCGGACCAGGTTCAGAACCTGGTTCTCCACCGGCACGGGCCGGCTTGGGCACTGCGTCTGGGGCGCCGCGCGAGAGGCAGGCTCACGTAGACTGGCCAGGTCTGCGCGGAGCTTCTCGTTCTCCTTCTGGAGAGTCTCCATGGCGGACGTCAGGCGGGCCACGTCCGCCCGCAGCTTTGCCACCTCGTCCGCATTAGGCCCGGCGCCAGCAAAGTTGGCCTCCGCAGCCGCCATGATGGAGGCGGAGGCCCCGGGAATGGCCTTAAACTTCGAGGCGGGCTTTTGCTTGTTGGCCACGACCTTGATCGCGGCCTCCACCTCCTTTACGAATCTGGCCTTACGCTCCACATCGGAGCCGCCAGTCGCACTCGTCTCTTCGCCTGATACCGTATCGCCCGGGTGGCGCCCCTCCTCGGCAAGCTTTGCCGCTCGTTCGGCCCTCTGATTGGCATTCCCCTTGCCTCTCAGCCCGCCCCGCCCGTTGGTGGGGATTTTCCGGGCCGAGACCTCGTCTTCACCGGATGATGGCCCCTGGTCGCCATCCCGCCTGGACCGCTTGCGGAAGAACTTACTGTTCTCCGCGGTCCCAGGCCCCACACGTCGGGAGCTCTCTGGGCCTCCCACGCTGCTCGATGCGGCGTCGGACTCTGTCCCCGCATCGTTCCTCCTCTCCTCTACTTTTTTGTTTGTTTGTTTTTTTTCCATATTTGTACCCACGATTATGGGGGAATTAAACGTCCACCTTGGCAGAGACCCCTGTACCAAGGTAAGCAGATTTAGAGGATTTATTACTCGCCAGGGGGTCTGCAGGTACCCTGGCGAGGACCGCACTTGCGGCTGATTTGTTCATAGAACCCCGTCAGCCATCCATCCCCTCGCGGTGCGTCGCCGCTTGGGATTCGGGGTAACTTTTTATAGAGGTTTTCTCCCTCGCGGTCCGGGCGATTAAGCCAAGACCCTCGGTCCTTATCAAAGCCGCGAGACATGATCCACGACACTTCGACTGGGATTACGAGACCGGCGGTGACAGCAAAGGATGAATCCTTCACTGTCTGCCCGGAGGCAGGGTAAGTGCACACCGAGCCCGCCCTCGCTCCTCTGCTATGCCCTCTGCTGATCAGAGGGTCACGCAGAGGAACGCACTGTTGGTCCGGGATGGACCCCCCCCATGTCAGAATAATTAGCCGCGGCAGCAACATTCCCCAAGGAATAAGAATTTCTTCTCATTTCTCGAGGAAGATTACCGCCGCGCCCAGGGTGCACCGGCCCAGTTGCTGCTCTTCCCTCCAGACGTATCGAGAGGGACTCGCAACTACCAGGCACACGTGGAGGACTTCTGACTTCGCACCCCGCAAAACACGGTCCTAAGTCACTTACATTTAATATACTGCCACGCCATCTTGTGGAGGGTCTCCCTACACTCCGCTCACCGGTACAAGGCTGTGTTATTCGAGAATCTTTTCTTATCTACATCAGTTGTCGGTTACACGTAATGTATGAGATTGAACAACAAAAAATTTTGTTTTAGAAAAACACTATTTCATTTATATATACCAAAAAAACTTGTAACTTATGCGGGATTATATGAATCAGATATACATAACTACCTACGAAGTTACTTGTGAATTTTTTAAGTTCTATCTTGTTCATTCGGATCGGGCGTAGAATCATAATTGAATGCTAATAAGCTTCAACGTATATTATTTGCGAGATATAATAGATTAATGTGGTTTCCGTGTCATCTAAAACGTTTGTAAGACAAATGACACTCATCGTTATTCTATTCGGGTCCACATAGTTTATTCGGTATATTATAAAGAATTGGCAAACGTAGTAAAACGTGAGTGCAAAATGTCACTGCCCTCTATCCTGTAGCTTTTCTCAGTAGATACTAACAGGAACAAAGAGAAAGATGTTGTTTGGGCTTAGCGTCGCCACAACAAGACAAATTAAGGAGGAGCTTCACTAAATGTACTTCGTGACGCATACATAACCGAAAAAGTATCGTTGTGTATAATAATATATTTTTACAAGTATTTGGAGACACGTAGGTGGAAGCGGTTAAAATACTTACTTTTTTATGTTTGCTGCCAATTTTCACAAAGTATTTGGACCATTCGTAAACTCTTCCATTGCATAACACTTCTAGTTGTGTTTAAATTAATGGTAGCTGTTGAAATTTTAGTTTATAAAAAGGGTCCGACGTAAAAAAACATGAAGCAGATAAAATACCAAAGAACATTAGCTGAACACATTATACGAAACTCATAAGAGAAATATTTACGAAAACTTAGCATTTAGCATTAATTCAATTTGGCGGCGATTGTAATGGAACTAGCATACGTATGATTTTCAATCTTTAAATCAAAGAAATTATCGGATCTATGTTGAGCAAAGACATTCAAAAATTATAATCATATTAGTTTGTATTGGTATATATTGATATTAGAATTACGGCAAATTTAAAATTTTGTGTTTTATATTATCCTTAATGAAAAATGGGCTATTGGAGTGGACATGACGTGGAGAGCGCGTCTAGGCATATCCTAAATCATGACCTAGTAAGACATGCTGGAAGTCGATGGTACAGGTGGCTCAAGACCGTTTGTGGCATTCCTTGAGGGACCCTGCAATAATAATGCTGAATGATGATTTAAATAAGCGAAATCATAAAACAAGGTTAACTTTGAGTTTGTAAGCAACATTAATTTTAAGAATGGAATTTTGTAAATGTCAATAATCAATATATTCTCCATGATTAAAAAATTAAGTATAAATAGCGAAAACTCTTTCAAAATTAACACACACTGTGTTTTATGCTAAATCATATTTTTCAAATAAATTGTGTTTATTGTTTAAAAACATTATACTATCACAGTGACGAAGAAAGTAAATGTGTGTTTATAATATTGTAACATATCGCTTTAATTTCAAAGTTCTTCTCCTCAAATAAGGAAACAACGTTCGGTCACAACTCAATTCGTACTTTTAACCTAAGCCTTCACGGTTGACTGTGACAGCGCGTATCAAACGCGATATTACACGCAACCTTGAGAGGTGTACATAATATATTCGTTGTAGAAGACGCATAGTACGGGAAAGAGCGATTTATAATAAGCACAAGATGATATTTTTTAATTTTAAATTTAAGTAACTGCAGTCCATGGATACCTACAACTAACTTTTAACAAGGAAGGTTAAAGAGCTGTCGTCGTCCCTGAGATATAACATGGAATGCCCCACAATACAATTTAAAACTTGCCACCCAGACGGAACAGTAATATTATTGCTTCTCTTTACCCTTAAAAATAAGAACACAGCAGTACATACACTAGTTAAGTACTAACTGTACTTGTACCTGTACCACCCTAGACGGACCCCTAGGCAGAAATGGAGTCTGGCCACATAGAATGTGTCCTAGACGATGTCGACTATGCCACGAGTAGTACAAAATACTTCAAAGAAAGGCAGAAAGCACTAACTTGTGCTAGTTTATTTATTCAATGTATCAGTAATGTGCAGAAGATTTGCCATTGATCACTAGCGATGTATCAATTTTCGGAAAGATTGGATCGTGAGTATACAATCCATCGATTTTTTGAATCGATTAACAAAACCATTCGGTTTTCTAGCGGATCGATTCAATTAGGTCGAAATTTGGATCGCTATATTTTTAACGGGTTATTTTTTTAGGTTTCAAAATGTAAACATGTATCATCTCTACACATTTTTAAACTACAGCGGCATTCTTTTTGCGGGTTAGTACAAACTTGTAACGAACGAATCCATTGGGTAAGTGCGTCTCGTATCATTTTGTTACTTTAATTTAAAATTATGGGTCGGTTTACAAATAATAATAATCATAATTCACCTATGCCTAAAACTGAACATCGCAATCGCATCGTTTGTCACTAAGGACATTTAATCTTTTTTCTATAAGCTGTGTTATTGTTTTTATAAAGTTTAATCATCTAAGATTAACACAAAAAGTGTTAATTCTAAAAAGTTTCATTCAGATGTATGTTTTTCGTAAAAATAATTTTTATAAACAGATGGAAGGAATACTTTGAAAGCGTGTTTATGAGTGAAGAGTCGTATGAATTAAATGAACTAGAAATTCCGAAAGAAGTGGAAAGGGGTATGGAGATAAGTGTAGATGAAATAATGAAAGCAATGAAAAGCATGAAAGCAGGTAAGGCTATAAAAGCATTAGCAGCTATTTAGCATCTCGAGTGATACTCTATCATATCAAGCTGGATATGATAGAGTATCACTCGAGATGCTAAGGGCTGGAGAGGGAGTGGTGGCAGGCCTGCTGTACACCTTGTTTAATTTATGTTGGGAATTAAAACGGGTACCGGATGACTGGTGTAAAGCAGTTATAGTACCAATATATAAAGGAAAAGGGTCACAGCAGGACTGCAAAAACTACCGCGGTATCAGCTTGCTTAGTATTGTGGGTAAACTGTATGCTAAGGTGTTAATTGAAAGAGTTATGAAAGAAACTGATGGAAAAATTTGGGATGTGCAAGCGGGTTTTAGAAAGGGAATGGGGTGTACAGATCAAGTCTTTTCCATGCGCATGATTGCGGAGAAGTTTTTGGCCAAAAACCAGAAAGTTTTTTGTGCGTTCATGGACTTGGAAAAGGCTTATGACAGAGTGGACAGGAATGTGTTATGGCAAACACTGAACTCATATGGGTTGAGCGCTGGTTTGATACAGGCATTAAGGTCTCTTTATAGGGACTCTAGTGCTTGTGTCAGGATCAATGGGGTCTACTCGGACTGGTTTGGCATCCAAAAAGGTGTCAGACAGGGCTGTGTGGCTTCCCCTTGGCTGTTCAACCTATTTATGGACAGGTGTTTGCAAACTTTGAAAGATGAAGAATGTGGGTTAAGAATGGGCGAGTTAACCGTCAAATGCCTTTTGTATGCCGATGATCAAGTCATACTTGCGTCATCGGCGGCAGAGTTGCAAATGATGGTTACATTAATGAACTGGGAATTAAAAGAAAGGGGAATGAAAGTGAACGCAAGTAAGACGAAAGTGATGGTTTTTGAAAGAGAAGAAAGCAAAACGGTATGTGAAATAAGAATAGAAGGAGAGTTGATTGAGCAAGTGGATGAGTTTGTGTATTTGGGATGTGTATTTAGCAGGGATGGTAGATATGATAGGGATATAGAACGACGAGTAAATGCAGGGAATAGAGTGAATGGGGCACTACACTCTATTATGAAGAACCAGAATTTGTCAAAACAGGCACGTATGGTAATTCATAATGCTGTGTTAGTCCCTACTTTAATGTATGGTAGTGAAAGCTGGGTGTGGCAGAAGAAGCACGAAAGTAGAATAAATGCTGTAGAAATGCGGTCTTTAAGGAATATGCTAGGGTGTAATCTGAATGACAGGGTGAGAAATTGCGTGATAAGAGATAAATGTGGTATGCAAGATGATGTTGTGACCAGGATTAAGAAAGGAATGCTTCGGTGGTTTGGTCACGTAGAAAGAATGAATGAGGAAAGAGTGACTAAGCAAATTTATATGGCAGATGTGAATGGCCGAGTCGGGAAGGGACGCCCTAGGAAAAAGATTATCGACCAAATTGGCGATATTTTGAAAATGGGCCACGTTAGAAGTACCCTTAACCGACGAGCATGTATGCGTAGATATATGGATGTAAAGGAGGCGAAAGAGGTATGTCAGGATCGTGCCAAATGGAAGTCCGTAGTCTCTGCCTACCCCTCTGGGTGACAGGCGTGAGTGTTTATGTTATGTTATAAATTCTTATTTTCTTATGATTCGATCGTTCAGATAAAAAATCATATCGACGATGAGTGCGATCCTATCTTAGTTCGGGACATTATGATCCATTACAATTATAGACATCGAATCAAATAAACGTATTGCACCTCTACCACTTCTGCAGACCCCTTTATCTAACAAAATTGACTTTCTATAATCGCTTAAAAACTATACTAATACAATGTACATAAAATTAACGTTCACGTTAGCTTGAAAAACAAATAGTTTGGGTTTTTGGACGAACGCTGTCAATGGCTTCTATATTCCTTAACTTGCGGAATACCAGCCAGTTTCATTGACGCGATTGTCGATGAAAATTTTGAAATAATTTTAGATGATCACATATGTATTTATGAGTTGTACAATCGCGTAATTTGTTGCGTCACGTATCAGTTTGTTAAACTTGCGAATTGAAACATTTTCCTGTCTTTTATGCGCGACTATTTACATAGTAGCACATGAGTAAATAGATCTGTGTTGATTCTTAATCTTAATTTAATTTGAATGTTTTGGTACCTGTCCGGGAAACGTGTGCACCGTTCATTGTCACGGTCGAAAAACTTTAGTTATATATTTTACTATGTACAAATATAACGTTTCACAATGATAATAGAAGAGTCTAAAATGTTGCTATGTCTTTTTAGTTAGTTAGTTACAGCCTATATACGTCCCACTGCTGGCACAGGCTTCCTCTCATTTCTGAGAGGGTTTGTGGGTAAAGAAGTCTTTTTATACAAGCTTTCATTTAAATCTCTGGCTTGGTATGTCGTTCAAGTTCATAATTTGTGTTGAATTTTTGAAGTACTTGCTAACATCCGATCGAGCAGTAATTTAACATAATTATAATCGAAAAAAATGCAATAATATGGTACCATGGAGCTGATCTGGTAATGGAGCCGGATAGTGGATTTTATAATTAAATAAGTATATTAGTCTAAGTATAAGTAATTTGATATAAAATATTTCATATACTATGGTGATGTTTATTATGCCGATTCCGATTATGGCGTCTACTTAGAAAGTTTGACGTGAACTGTCAAAATGCATTATAATAAGTGCAATCAAATACAGAAACATACACCTCTAACCGTATATATCACTAAAAAAAGTAAAGTATTCATATTAAAAACTTACCAATCATGAATTTTTAATAACATATATATGTTTATTCATGTCAATATATTACTTAAAACTAATATTGCACAAAACAACTTATAAACTTACTTCAAACAAATAATAAGAAATACCTTTACTTTTTTCTGCCAAACGCACCCAATGTATTGTTAAGGACTTAGAACAACTCAAATCCTACTTCCGATTATTCCGGTAGTGATGGTTGAGGCATCGAACTATAAAACTCAAAAGTACTGGGCTTGAATCCGCCTTTTATTTTTAAGTTTAGCTAGTTACAGTAGGCTGGTTCTTAGTAGAGTTAGTGGCAATTTTAGTTTTATTTTTAAAAACAAAAGTAAAACGTGTAGTTTTACAACTTATGAGGATTCTAGCAACATTGTTTGCTGTTATTAATTTTTATTACATAAATTTATCGTCGACTCATAATAATGTGACTAATATTTAAGAATAATAAAGGTGCATTATAGTAATTAAAAACACAATTCTTCCTCTATAATACAAGCTTATTTTATCCTTAGCACCTGTATACTATACTATAAATGGTAGTAAATGATAAGAAACGGTGACCGTCTTGGTTTCTTTCTGATGATTCGAAAACAAACAGCGTTGATAAATTCACATCCATAACATTAACTTAAAGCCCATTAAAAACTTCGCAGATTACAAAGTTATGGCAAGATTATTAGATAACAGACAATTGCCCGCCATATTGTTGTGTGTCTATTCATTTAGCAGTTTAGCGACTCCACTAATGCCATTGTCACGGTCGACCATAATTTTCCGATAGTTATTTAATCGAGCTGTTACATTATGTAACGAAGCGTTTCACATCTTTATATGTTCGATTTTTTACGTAAACAATAAAGTAAATTTATGTAAATAGAGCGAAGTCTAGTTGGGCGCCTTATATAGTTAGTTACGTGAGGGTAATATGGTCATCCAGTTAATATGGTTACTTTCTTATAACTCAAAAACCACAGCAGTGTTTGCATAGATGACTCTGTGATACGATAGCTTTCATTGGATCGGACAATCAAATAATAAAGGGTCAAAAAGGCTCTATTTATCGCATCGAACTATATTACTAGAGTAGTAGTAATACCTCAATGCTTTATCGATGCCATTTTGACAGTTGATATTACACTAAATATTTTAGTCGATTTTAGTATTGCGTAGTGTGGCTAGTTTTTTTTAAGGCTGATTTTTAGAAGTGTTCCTAATTATTGCAGAAATAATTACTAAAGCTTGTTTGTTATTTTTTTTAAATATATTATTTAAAGTGTACGCCTTTATGTTTTTGTCTCTGTCTTCCTCTAGTTTTGGTTTTATAGGGCGGCAAAGCTTAAGGTGATTATATTACCCTCGCGTACCTTATTACCAAAAGTTCATATACACATATACATAGCGTTCCCCGTAGGGGAGATATTCATCATAGTTTCAATGCTTGGCAGACGGTTTGGCAACCGCAGCTTTTTATTTTTATTCAACTGTTATCAGGATGATGCTGCTCCTATCTACAAAGCTCTGCACAGTGTTTATATTTTAAGGAAACACTAGGCACATTAAAGTACTTATAACTCAAAAACTACCGTAACAAGCGGTATACTCACATTTGTGTGGTAAAGTGTAACATAATTACAGTATATTACAAATCCACTGTAGTAAGAATACAACCCCATAAAACTGCCTTAAAGTATGTGAAATACTTAACGTCGTTGCTCTACCTAGAGAAGGGTAGAGTACGGTCTCTATCATATATACTACATTTTAATGTATTTTAGTTAAAGTTAATATAAAATTCATTACTTAATTCAGTATATTCTCACCATTACTTAATATTTTTTATAATAAATAAAAAAATTAAAGTTTAATATCTTCATTATTAGGTTCATAATTTTTGAAACTACAAATTATTGTATTAATTTGAAACCATAGCTGCTAAATCATATTTGCATCTTTAGAAGTAATAAAACAGTTTCTGATGTGTTTTCAATACGAATTTGGTAATCAAATTATCCTGCGATCACGACTTCTGGAAAAAAAATGTTCAATAAAGAGTGCTTTCGTCTGGAAATGTTGTGTTCATACATATCCTAGGTGTCGTCTCCTCATGATTTACAATAGATTGTTAACAATCCGTGCGAAGTGGTCGAGGTTAACTTTGTCAACTTACACCTCTCCGTCGGCCTCACTAGTGCAATGTCAAGACTAGGTTTACAGGTTGACGACTCGATGTTCGATATTCATTTCACTTTCAAATCTGGACATTTTGGAAAAAGCTTATTAAATAGCATTAGTCATACTGGCTGTGTTCTTGAGAATGTCCAACTTATCCGTCGACTTACATCAACAATTATAATTGATTCTTAAGAATTATATGTCGGTTACTCTGGTTCTACTGTGAATATCCTCATTTCTAAGTTTATCACGTAGAGAAACCCCGAGAATAGCTTTTTGAGCGTCGCTATACGGCCAGCATCCATAAGTCATCACTGACAACACGCACTAGTTGTACTATCTAGTTTTCAGGTTTTGAAGTTCGCTAACCGATAGGGAAAATTTTTTTTGAGTGGCAGCCTTCTACCGGTATTTTAGTGTAGGGCGACCCTCCACTAGATGGAGCGAAGACCTGGTAAGACATGCAGCAAGTCGATGGATTCAGGTAGATCAGGACCGTGCTTTGTGACATTCCTTGAGGGAGGCCTATGTTCAGCAGTGGACTTTTGAAGGGATGTAATGATGATGATGATGATGATGATGATGATGAAATACATAACTTGGTAAAGTAGTGAAATGTGAGACCTGAGTTCAAATCTCAACTGGCTTTTTATCAGGTTCTTGTGTTAGTCGGTCTCCCATATTTGTAAAAAAGAGCATACCTGGTTTTTATACATAAGTATTTATGTTAGCTTTAAATAACAACAATGAAACAAAACTTTTAACTTTTATGTTTATGCTCGAGCTCTTTTCTTAAATCTAATAACTTGATTGCACATGCAATTCGGTCAGCCCTCACTATTAACTTTCCAACTTGGACTAACAGTAACTGTGTTCAATATTTTTGTTCCATATTATTAAAGAATCAAAATAAAAAACTTAACCAGGTGTTCAATATGCAATTACGCGCCGAACAAATTATGTTTTGGAATCATTATCATCATTTGTTCTCGAGATGTGCGAGATAAAAAAGTCTACTAATTTACGAACTTACACGCACACACACAGCACGTAAATCAGTAGAATCGCATTCTAGTGAGCTCAAAAAACGAACCCATTTAAAAACTTTCATGTGGCGTTAAACACTTTTACGGTGCTCGAGTTAATGCACAAGCACAGGTACATTCTTTATTATGGAATAAAGTGAGGATCTGCGGGTCAGTTCGATGGGAAGCCAATCCGTCACATCTGTTAAGAGATCAGGCGCAGGACCAACGATTTTAAGTGCCTCCTAAGGCATGGTATAAAATATCGCCACTTTCCTGACTTCCCTTGACAGATAAATCCAATAACTGATTTTTGTGCCCGACACGGGATCCATATTCGGGACCTCATAATCAGTAGTCACGAATACGGCCATTAAACCAACGAGGCAGTCAATTAAATTATGTTTAGTATAAATATTTTTTAATAGATCAGACTCAAGAAAACTTGTTACTGAGAATACGGCGAAAAACTAAATGTTTTTAATTGATGGAATTCCGTTACGCCACGAATAGGAATTTACTCACTGAGTTATAGATTTATTTATATATCTGTATTAGAATTTCTCTAAAAACATTTTATAAACAGTTTTTCTTTTTTATTTATGATTGTTGCGTCTGTGCGAAATTGCGGTCAGACTTTAAAATAATAAGAACCATTTATGTACAACTGTAATCAAATGGCGGATACCAACTCACGCCTTAGTTCACACTTAACTATAAAGAAAGATGACAGCATCTCAGGTGAACTCTGTGCTCGTTTGTGATTTTTGATTCTGATTCTACAAAAAAATAAGTAAAGTAACTAACTGGTTACGCCCCATTGAGCTGGGTACAGACCGCCTTTTATTTCTTAAAACATTCCGAACAGATTCGCAGCGTTTTCCTTAAGCCTGTTGGGGCCTTTAGATGTCCCTAAAATATGTTTTAATATCTCAGACGGACCGGTTACCAATTGTGTTTCCTTCACCGCCGACACGTGAGAAATTGGCACTTGAAATTACGAATATTAATGTTACAGGCGAAAATCGAATTTTGTTCACTCATGTATTACAAAATGTAAAAACCCGCGCTTATATCCTAACTAAGCTATCACGACTATCTATTAAAATTCATCCATCAAATCATCCATTAGCCTATAAAGGTCTTTAAGGTCTGATGTTGAACGTTATTATATTCTTTTTTCGTGGTTTTATAAAATAATATATTTAATTTTTTATTTAAGTGGTAGAGCCATGCTGTAACCATATTAGAAGTATAGTTGTAGCACGAACGGGTCAGCTCGACCGAGAAGTGGTCCTTTCTCGGTTTAACCACGGTGCAGCTATTTTATTGTTGCAGCACGAAAGGGTCGGCTCGACCAGGGCAGGACCACACTCTCAGCCACAGCTCCTCCTGTGTTTCATATGGTGAGTGTAGAGAACCGGAGACCCATTTTTGGAAACGAGGCATTCCATCTTAGTCCTCACGGGTAACAACGCATCTGCATTTTGATTCGTAATCGAGGATAGATATAGATGTCTATGAGCTACAGCAACCACTTACCACCATGTGGATTGTGTGCTCGTTTGTCTACTTTATCTTATTAAAAAAATTATTATTTAATAAATGCATAAATTATGTATTGACGTTGTAAAACCACTACCCCATATACGTCTATGACAAAAAGTAACCTCTGAGGCAATCTGTGGGGGAGACCTAAGTCAGCAGTGGACTATTGATATGTTGTAATGATGATGAAAATAATGTTAAATAAATACATTGATTTACTTTTGTTATGCATTTGGAACTAAGACTAAAACACAAAAGAACTGTAAGCGTAAAAAAAGCAATTTTTAACAACTAAAACAAACTCGTAAAGTACAATTATTCAGGAAACCGCCTATTGTTATTTGTATTGAAATTTTCTCAAGATTTTAATGTAAAGCAAATCGTAGTAAGACAATCAAAACAATTAACTTTATTCAAAGTATTAATCATAATTTATCGCCTTATCGAGTGATGTTTAATAGTATATTCATATTGTAAACATAGTATTTCATTACGATTAAATTTAAGAGGTCGAAACACTAAAATAATACGGTAGTAAAAAGTACTTTAGAATCTTTGTATTATTGATTTTTTTACAGCTCAAATCACAAACAAACTGTCAGTACACTTATTGTTAAGTGGCTACTGTAATCTTAGGACACAGGCGAACGAATTCAAATAATAAAGGAGCTTATAGATGCGTTGTGGCCTCCGAGATCTAAGATGGAGTGTCTGTAATTCTGTAATTACACTTGCTCTCTATACCCTTCAAAACACACCAATGCACGCACTTGGTAAAAAGATGTTACATATCCAGGACTCCTGGGCAGATAAAAAAACCTATGACCATGTGAAATTATTATTTATTTAGAAATTAAAATATTCCGTTATCTTTTTGGCGTTAAATAAAGCATTAGATAATTTATGCAACCATTAGCGATCCGAGAAACAGCATACCGCGTCCAATGTGAATAAGCTATCACCAAATGCAAAAAATTTCATCATAATGTGCAGTTGAGTTAGTCAGACTTTTATACAAGAAATTTACATATAGACTTGAGTGTACAAATTAGAATACTTATTTACTAGTTTTGACAGATAAGAGTTGCCAGGAGCGAGACACCTTAAAGTATTTACATTTGGGCAGAAAGGT
The DNA here is from genome assembly GCA_907164705.1 of Parnassius apollo. Classification (NCBI taxonomy): domain Eukaryota; kingdom Metazoa; phylum Arthropoda; class Insecta; order Lepidoptera; family Papilionidae; genus Parnassius; species Parnassius apollo. The sequence goes on from CAJQZP010001367.1 coordinate 928,684, forward strand.
GAGAGCGGTATTACTAAAATCCCAACACATTATTCACTTAAAATTATAAAAAATAAATCCCCAGGTAAACATCATCAGCATTCTAACTCACGAGTGACAAACGCATACTTCATCTGTGATTAGTAACGGACCAGATCATAGATGAAGATGTCTTCTATGGGCCGCAGCAACCAGATCCACCATCAGGTGGACTGTGGTGTCAATCGTTTGTCAGCCTTATACAAATTTCAACACAATAGGATCTCAACAAGTGCTTAAAAATAGATTATAAATTTTACTAAAACATAGAAGAACAAGTTCTATAAAACTTAAAAAAAAAATGAGATTTACCCGAAGTATCTAATAATAAATCCAATAAGTATCCAGTTTTCAAAACAACTTTTTTCCCTCAGCTCAGCTCCTCAATTGTAAATTGAGTTCTTTATTAATTTTTAGAAGATTTGAAAATATTTGCCATGTAGTTATTTTTTATCGTCAGTAATTACTTTAAAATTTTATTGCTGGCCACTGGCCATGATAAAACAAAATGAATAAAGGCTTCCTAGATAATAATATTACGTTAAGAAAGTTAGGAAGAACTGACTTTTTGATGAAAGTGTTCTCAATTTTTGTTAGTTTTATTAATTATTTAAAAGTAGCAAGAATTTATTAATGTTATGGCTTAGTCATTTGATAAATGGCAAAAAGTTAGACTAATGAAAGTAAAAGCTCTCTCAATATATGTGCTGTGATAGTAGATTGCAACGGGGTGAATGACCAACTTTCTTGATACGTTTCCTGTTGGTCATCTTTTTTTAGTTTCTTGGTAGATTTGGTTAATAAAAATAGGTAAAATTTAATTAGTCTGCTTTATTCCCTTCTAATCGGATAGCAGTGAGTACTGCTGCATTCGATGGCAGAATTAGACAAAACAGTAAAACCATACGATGGCTTCTATGCAGAAAGAAAAAAAAATGATACGTAGTTTTCTTTTTTTACTTTTTAAAAGCCAGTGCTTGACTGCAATCTCACCTGGTGGTACGTGGTGATGAAGCCCTAGATGGTACATCAAGAATAGTTTTTATAGAAAGTAATTTTTTACTTTTACCACTATACTATACTATAGTATGTTAACTTATGTTTTTACTAACCAGTTTTATACATACTAGGTAGAGCCACGCTGCAGCTATATTATGGTTGTATGAATAGGTCGGCTCGATCAAGGTAGGACAACGCTCTCACAGAATACCAGCGTAATATAGCAGCTTAATGCTGCTGTATCGTAAGGTGAGTGTAGAGAACTGGAGACCCTATTCTGCTGGAATCGAGGCATTGCACCTTAGGGGTGACAGCGCATCTGCATTTTAGTTCTTAATCGAGGATAGATGTAGATGTCTATGTGCAACAGCAGCCACTTTCTATCAGGTGGACTGTGTTATCGTTTGTCACCTTTTTCTATTTTTTATAGAATTAAAAAATATTAAAACAATACTAACCAGTACTTTTAAAAGCTACTTATCATTATTATTACCAAACCAAGTAAGAATGTGACACGTTTAAAATATTTATAAAAAAAAGAAAAAAGCTTGTGATCGGGTTTATCGGTATTGTGAAACGAACACTGTAGCGTTATCGTTACGCTCTTGAAAGGATCAAGTTTTGATAACTATCGCCCAATTTAACACCATCATCATTAACCGAGTTTTTGTAGTAAAACAATAGTAAAAACCAAACGACTCTATAACGAAAAAATTTGGGACGCGAATATGTAAAAATAGAATGATAAATAAAGCCAATAACTATTATTAGATTATAAAAAAGTGAATGCCAACACGTTGTGTAATATGTTTAAAAATTATCTTTATTTTGTAGTTGTGTTTTTGTTTAGTCGATTAACTACTAACGCCGTCGCCACAAAAACACACCGAAGTAAAACGCAACCGTTTTGAGTACTTCCTTGTACAAGCAGGTAACTTTACTAATAGAATAATTTAGCTGTTACATTAGGGGAGACCACGACAAAACAAACTTAAAAAAATACCGGCAATAAGTCACCTACCGTAAAAGCAAATTAAAATCAGACAAAAATTGTTCTCAAAATCTGACGCCGTCTGGGATTTAAAAGGGCACAAAGGACCAAAAACCACATCTGAAAAACATTAATTACCCTCTTTCTGAGGTTGTCGGGTGAACGTCAATACTTACGGAGTCTATCCCTCCATTACAGCCTATGAAAGGCTACTGCTGAACATAGGACTCGTCCATAGATAGGGGGAATTTCGCCACTTTTGTCACGCTCGTCAGGCGAGTTGGCTATCGCAGTTTTTTTATTATTTAAGTCGTTATTAGAAAAATGCTTCTGCCTATTTCCTATTTCAATTTCTCTCTGTCGCCTCCTACGATACCCACGGGTACGATATGGGGTTGTGGATATTCTTACAACGCCACTACAAAGTAGCTTTGAGATAAAATGATAAACTAGGTGGCCTAATATCACCCACTGTAAGTCCCCCACTTCGTCTGCATTTCAACATAGGACGCGTGTCTTTTAGTCTTTTCTCTTTATACTTGTATAATAAAAGCAAGTCATCATCATCTTTCTCCTCTTCTAACAAAAGACACAAAAATAAATCGCGATCGCTAATTTCAAACACGTCAGACATTCTGTTCATGTCTGGACTGGACACGGGCTGTTGCCGTCTGCAGTCGAGTTAGGTATCAGGGCTGCAGCGAGGTGACGCCACGACATGTTGCAGCGACATGTCGCGGCGACACGTCGCCTGCTGCTGCTGTCTGCAGTAGCTACGGAATTGCACCTTTAACCACCTTGTTAGCAGTTATTGAATTCAGACATTTCTTTTTATTACCGAGATAGTACCTACGGAGGCGGGTTAACGACTTACTCTGGCTTCGTCTGTGTTGGATGTTTTAATAAACTAATGGGACATTATTCAGATTTAAGGTACCTAATCAAAGACCATTTGTTTTATAAATTTATCGTATTTAAAAAAATCTAAGGCTGAAAATAAAATATAGCGTAGCTTACACCTGGCAATTTCATCACCATCACCATCATCCACCATCAGCCGTAACAAAAATTAGCACAGACAGACAAATATATGATAAACACATTCATCGTTAGTTTTATTAATATTTTTCTTTTTGTTGGTCTAAATTCATCGTTGACATCAGCGTATTTATGAAGATGACGATGTAACAATTTTTACATGATTCAACTTTCTCTAAACAGATTTTTATTCTGAAGTCAGTCTAAAAGTTATAAAAAAAAAAAAAAAAAAAAATAAAAAAAAAAAAAAAAAAAAACCTTCTTATCAAATATATAAATAACGATATACCGTTATTGCAGTTTTTGAAAATACGAGTAAATAAGGCTTCTCTTATAAATAATATCCAATTGAATGCGATTTATGGGCAACAACGTTTTTGCCTACCGTTAAATTAATGTATTACTACGCATTTTGAATTTAAAAGATAAAAAGGACAGAATATTTTAGGTTGTGTTTTAATAAATTTTTCTTCACCATTTTCCTATATTAGTTATTCCAAACCTTTTCTACACATTTGGTTGGTTATTGCAAAATACCCCTGTATACCTACATGTTGTATATTATTTATGACAAATTTTGAGTAAATTGAGAGTATCCGAAATATTCCTAGACGACGTTGATGTATGTATACGTCGCAGATAAATGATAAACCTGGTTTTTGATCAAAAACCTAGACTTTTGATCAAGAACCGGAAGAAGGCAAAATAACTATTTTATGTTACCTCTAACCCGAGAAAAACTCCGCCATATTAATTTAACATTATTAATTATCTTATTAATTTTAAGGAAATAAAATTAATTGAGGTCACAGGAAAATAATAACAATTAAAATTAAAATAAATACTTATTTATTATATGTGTATTAAAGTTAGTGCGTAATGCATTCTAAGCGAAATGTTAGGTTGATAGTCATACTCATATGCTCATCACGCGCTCATAGTATCTATTGTTTTATGTCAGTGGGTAGCAGATTTTCTAAACGCTAATTTCACTTTCTCGTTTAAAATACACTTGAGTCCTGTAGTCAACTTCCACTCAATTGAACGTTAGCAAGAACCTAGAATATTTTCACCAAAAATAAATAATACTTCAGCTAGATGATTCCGATATCAATAACTTTTAACTTTTTTGTTAATAACAATACAGTTAAAAGTAATTGGTATCGGAAACGGACAATTGTGATTTAAAATTCACGGTAATATGTAAAATAAATGCTTTTGCCTTAGACTTTTGCGATTCACTTGCAATTTTATCATTATTTATCCATTAGGTGACGAAAACGCGTGTCATTTTAATGATATATATATACTGAATGCGGCAGTAAACTAATTGCATAGCTCGATCGGGAAATTAAACAGAATGCAACCTTATACCGTAGGTTATAAAACACTATAAGGGTTATTACCTTACAGTATTTTGTAATCTATGGTGTGTAATGAAATTTGACACTAATTACAGAAAGAACTTCATAGTACGCGAGCAACCTGGGTTCGATCCCCGCCGGCACCAATGAAATTGTTAATTGCAATTTTAAATGCTGATTTACCACGTGCTCGGCGTTCTGGGAAAACATCGTAAGGAAAACTGCATTTCTGAGAAATAAAAAAAGTTCTAAGACATTTGAAGTTCGCTAACACGCATTGGAGCAGCGCGGCGGACTTCCTTGCCCTAAAACCATCTCAGAAATGTTGGAAGGCTTGTGCTCAGCAGTGGGCACAAGCTGTTTATAGACTGTAACTTTACAGAAAGAACTATATATGCAATGTGTTTATTCGTTATTATACTTTGAAATATTATCTTACATTCGACTAAAAATTCAAATCCTTATTTTTAAAAGAAAAATTTGGTTGTTCATTTGTTTTCCTGTCGTGTGATTTTTCTTCTAAGACGAATCTTTGTTCGTTTTCTTTAAGGAAAACTTTGTGTATTTCAAGTGACCCAAAACCAAGCCAATATCATGTTCAAGCTATTGTAAGAACACGTACTCACTGTGTACGTGAGTCATCTGAGACATCTTAAATCATTTGCAACCAACAACATGATTTTACTCGTAGTTGTGATTAGTAGTCAGCAAAATTTTTACAGGCTGATAAAGAAATATATAAGAAAGTTAAGCACGGTTTCGGACCCACTTGTAGTGACACAGCGCTCCGTTTATCTTTCTTTTTGTTGGTCTGAATTCATCGTTGATGATCAGTGTATTTATGAAGATGACGATGTAAAAATTTTTACATGACCTTCGTTGTGGCATAGCTTGCATAAATGGTGCGTTTCCTTCTAATCTGAAAATTTTGACCACAGTAACGAATCTTCGAGAATTACTGGAAACTAAATTTGTATTTTTCTGTAATAAAAATCAGATCATAATGAAGGACCTGTTAAATTCTTATCTTCATATCCTATTCGTGTCCTACCTGTCAATATAACAGAATTCAAGTAACCCGGGTTCAATCCCCGCCGGCATCAATGAAATTGTTAATTGCAATTTTAAGCGCAGATTTACCACGTGCTCGGCGGTGAAGGAAAACATCGTGAGGAAACCTGCATGTCTGAGGAAAAAGAAAAAAATTATCGAAGACATGTGAAGTTCGCCAACACGCATTGGGGCAGCGTGGTGGACACTTTCTTGCCCTAAAACCCTCTCAGAAATGAGGGGAGACCTGTGCCCAGCAGTAGGACGTATATAGGCTGTAACTTTACTTTTACTTTTATCCTACCTTAAGGATTGGTAATATTTCAATGAGTCTCTGTTACCAGTTACCAAAATGATGAATTGTTCGATTTTTTGAAACTATTATTTTATACCTAAGAAAATTGTTCTTAAATCGTTATACAGCGTTAGTGCATTTCAGAATTGTACCTTGAACATTTCTCAACCTTGAAAAGCTATCTCTATTAAGTATGCCGTGTAAACATAATATTTTCTTAGTATCAGAGCGGGAGCCTTACAAACAGTAACACTGCTTATCTAGCAAACATGGCGGCTACCGAATTTTTACGGCTTATAAGCCTCGTATAAATAAAATAACCTTGTTTTACGAAACCATAAATGCATATACGCGTAGCTCGATATACTTACCGATAACAAACATTCATTCAGTCTTATTAAAACTGTACGCAGTTAAACTGTCTCCGTTTTTTGGCGTTGTAAAAGAATCCTACTGGGGTAATCACAAGAGGCATCTCAGATATATTCCCACTATCATTTTTCATTCTATCTGCTAGTCCTTATGTATATTTTAGATATATGTGATATGGATATATAATATACGTAAATTATGCCGTGTAGTGACGGAGTAAGAGAATTCATTACCTCATACTATGCTGTGCATAGAATACTATAATACATACATAATAGAACGGGGGAGTAGGCGGAGCCCGTGTAGCCACTAAAATGTCACTAACATGTCAATTCACACGTATAAATGTCAACACGAGATGTGTTTTGACGTTACAATCGTTTCCAAATTTCGCATGCAAATTATTTAGAAAATGCCAAATTGCTATTTACAAATAAATATGTATTAAAAATTAAACATTTTTTTTAATGATGATCTTGAACATTAATCAAAAGATTTCTTATATTTACGCGAACACTACACATTGATTAAAACTACTTTTACGGATTTTATCGCGTTTATTTTACTATTATTTTTAATTCCCGACGTTTCGGGCGCTTTCCAGCACCCATGGTCACGGGGGACTGAGATGACTGACGTCCCGATGTCATTGTTAAACCCGGAGTACCTTCAGCTTTTTAATTATTATTTATGGTCCGATCTATGCAAAATGAACTATGTCCTGAGGTCTTGCAGTGGTATGCTTGGGTTTAGTTTTAATTTTATTAATTATAGGATCCCAAGCAGGTGTTAGTACCCAGCCTACTTCTCTATTGAAATTAGGATGTTTTTTTAATTTCAATAGCCTCACGTATCATCCTTGGTAGGAATCGGTGTTCTTTCGCGAGGATTTGTGGTCTATCAAATCTGATGTAATGGTTGGGGCCGTCTAGGATATGATCGCAAACTGCAGACTTCCCGGAACGTTGATGCTTCACATCAGCTATATGTTCTTTTACGCGGGTTCTAATTGATCTTTTTGTTTGTCCTATATAAGAGAGACCACATTCACAATCAAGCTTGTACACTCCTGCATCTTGTAGAGGAATATGACACTTGACTGATGGTAGGAACTGACTAATCTTCTTCGGCGGCTTGTAAAATGTTCTAATAGAAGCTCGCTTCAAGATGTAGCCAATCTTGTCTGTGACACCTCTAACATATGGTAGTACAGCAGGCACACGCTCGACTGTGGCCGGCTTCACTCGGTCACTGTGACGTAGGCGCGGGACCCGAAGCTTGTTGTCGTGCAGAACTTGCTTGACGTGCTGAAGCTCGGCGGCCAGGTGTTTGCTGTCACAGATCCCTCGTGCTCTCTGTAACAAAGATTTTCCCACAGTAGCTAACTGTGAAGGATGGTGGTGAGATTCACCGTATAAATATCGGTTTGTATGGGTATTTTTCCTATACACAGTTTAACAATGACATCGGGACGTCAGTCATCTCAGTCCCCCGTGACCATGGGTGCTGGAAAGCGCCCGAAACGGCGGGAATTAAAAATAATAGTAAAATAAACGCGATAAAATCCGTAAAAGTAGTTTTAATCAATTAATCAAAAGTCTAAAATATGTAAATTTACCGTCTGTCAACACAACGAATCGGGTTTGTAGTAGTTATATACGACGTAATTGCTTGTATGTGTGCTCCCGGCGACGCCGACACTCGTACAAAAAAAGGCTGACAGCCATTCCATTGTGTACTATAGTATTCCATGATGCCGTGGGTGTCGTAAAGGGCGACAGCAAGAAAAAATTGCAGATAGACAGTAGTATCAGTCTGATAACAACATATAATAAAATAATGTTTTAACATAATTATATTTTATATTTGCCATAGTTGGTAGGTGAGTTGGCAATCGCGTTATTTTATTTTCTAGTTGTTAATAGAAAGGCGCTGTTGCCCATTACCTGGTTTGTTTCCCCATGTCGCCTCGTACGACACCCACGGGACTATATGGGGTAGTGGATATTCTTAAACCGCCACTACACGGTATATGTAGTATACCTACCGTACTATATCCTATACATTCAAAAGAAAGGTACAGTTAAACAAAAACATGCTTATATTAAACAAATGCTACCTACAAGGCCAGAAACAAGTATATCGAGTACCTATGTTATCAAAAACCGCAAGAAGGTTGATTTACGAGCTTGCTACCCGAGGAGCGGGGGAAGGGGGGTGAGCTCTTAAGCAGATAATATAATAATATGATTTCTTTCAAATCTCTGCCTAAATTCTTTTTTTGGCACAACGGCATGTTGTCGTTCGACGAGTCTCAGGACCGCGACCGGTTTGCGTCGAATGATCCTTTTTATTCCTGGCAGCATTTTTCGACAACATGTTTATAAAAAGAATCCTATTTAAAAACAAATGCTCAGGGCGAAACAGTATCGTGGTCACGAGTGAGGAGAGGTGATATGCTCCTATTTGGCCGGCACGCTCGCGATTTTATTGCACGATATTTATTTGATTTTTTTTAATGAAATATACTCTTTTATTGGAAGTTAAAGCCATAATTTTCCCATTTATTTATTGGTGAATGAAACGGCTTTTTCTTTTAATGTACGTACCTAGCTAAAATTGTAGATTTGAAGGAAGCTGCGATCTTTTTGTATCGAGCTAAAATGCGTCTATATCGTGTTTTTGGCCATCATAATTCACTAAGGAAAATCTTTAACTTTCTTATATATTTAATAAAGGTCAATTCGTAGTTTTTAATGACAATAAAGTGTGAAAAATCTTCTTTTCGTGCCCATTTCACCTAAATAAAAGAAGCATGCTACAAAGGGGCATACTTTATGAAATGATTTTTAGCGTGCTATTAATAAGCAAGTGTGCATTTTTGTTTAAAGTATTACAATGGACACGATCTTAGAACGTGAAGAAGAATGTTCAATAAAATTACCTCCTATTGTTTTAAATAAAGCCTTGAATGTACATACATCGGAATATTAATATGCAGCTGTCATTTTGCTATCTCACTGTCCCATAACAAAAGAGTTAAGAGAATTAATTTTTGTAACAAACGTCTGGCTTTTAGCGAATATATTCACCAAATGATTTGTAAATATGATTATTATAATGCCTAATTAATTAATTATGTATTTTATTATTAGGTAATTTAATACCATTTACGATGATTATAATGCTTTATTGACCGATTCTGAACCCAGCCTTCGATTTCAGATCAACTTTCGATTTCCAAATATTGTCAAAATATCATTGAGCTATTATGTACTACGTACTAGAGGCGACACTGCATTCAGCTACTCTGTTCCATTCTACTGCGGTGCTTACACCGCACTTTAATCAGTCACTCGCTAGGCACTTGTAGAGTTGTCACGTGTTGTGTTGATTTAAAAAAATCTCTTGATAAAAATATGCCGTCGTGTGTACTTAGATATTGCACAAATAATTCAAGAAATGTCAGTAAAAACCAAGGAATTACTTTTCATCTTTTAATAAGATACATAATCAATAAAAAAGTATTATAGATTAATAATAAAACAAATTATTCCTAAGACGCCATCCCGTGTCATGGAATATAGATTATGAAATTAATTTGTTTAGATGCGGCATTTCTGTGGGTACTTAAGTATACGACGAATATATTATTATATATACACATTTTTTTTGTAGAAACATGTATACGTTATCATAATTAGGCAAATTTTTTTATATTTTAATCTGCTCTTTCCACATCAAAGTCAAAGGGGAATAAATTCGTCCATTTTTAACTCGCGCGTGCCCAGTATTTATGAACGACTCTTACTCTAATTTAATTAACTACATTTGTAATTTAAATGTTTTATTAATAAGTTTTGTTAAACATACATTTAGTATGTTTTTTATATTTGACATAGATACCTTTTAAAATATTTAGATAAAAATATCATTAAAATGTAATTGTGATATAATAATATGTAATATTATTTTAAATAAGCAAATATACAAAAATAAATATACAAAATAAATGGCAAAATTTAAAAAAATCTCGATATAATTCACATATTTAACAATACAATCTACTATTAGCTATTGATCATTCTACCTATGTTTATTCTTTGATAAAAAAAACCAACCGATCGAACACAGAGTAGCGCACATTTTTTGTTTTAAATAGCTGTTCTAGTACGGAAGTACATATTACTTCAATGCAAAATATTAACATTATCAAAGAGTAAAAACTGGCTTCTAAGAACTAAAAAGGAATAAATTTATTTCATTTTTAGAAGTCGGTGAAAATGGAGGACCACGATCCCTACCACGATCGACTACACCTTGTATTAGCCGGTTACACCTAGGTCTCTCCACACTTTAGCTATTAGCCGTAACACACACACACACACATACACATACACACACATAGCATGAAACATCAAACTCTGTTTACAATTGAGGACAGCCGTTCTAGGCGTAGCGTTTACGCGATAAGTTTGTATTTGGGCTTGATTGGACACCATATTCGATACCAATTATTTTAATTACGATTAACGTTACAGCAGCCCACTGCTGATCACAGACGTCCCTACAGATTGCCTCATAGAGGGAATATTTGGCATAGGAAGATTGCAGCCCATCTCCTTATTTGTTTCCCTCTGTCGCCTCTTACGACACCCACGGGATTATATGGGTTAGTGGATATTCTTACTAGAATATCCACTACCCCATATCATCCCGTATAGTATTGTACAGTGACGGTGTACCGTCACTATCCGGTCAATTATTTTAATTATTTTTTAAAAATTTATTATGTTCTTATCTATTTGCAGCTTTATTTAACAAATCAATTATGTATTTCGTCTTTTATACAACAAAACAATAACAGCTGTGAATCGAACCCAGGACATGTGACTCATTAGTTAGTGTAACAAAGTCTAGCTACATTTGTTTTGAACATGCGCACCGACAATTCCGCGCTATCGAGTATCGCTTGTAGTTATAAAAAGAAAACATTTTTATTATTTGCGTGAAAGCTGAAGAATAATTTCGCATGAACGACACATTTTTTATACGATAGCAGCTCAATGAGCTACGTTTCATATGGTTAGTGTAGAGAACCAGAAAACATTTTCACTGGAAACGAAGCATTCCGTCTTAGTCCTCAGGGGTGTTTTGATTTTTAATCGAGGATATATGTAGATGTTTATGGGCCACAGCATCATGCGAACTATACGCTCGCATATCACACTTATTCTTAAAAAAAATGCTCGCTTAAAGTAATTCATATTGTTTTATCTGGTTTCAGTCCATTTTAGGCCACCATTTACATTATCACTTTTAAATTGAAATGTTTCTCACAAATAACAAAATCCAAAGTACCTGAGTAATTATACAAGTCAAGGTATTTTGCTCAGCTGTGTATACGGGTTCTATCTTATAGAACATTTGCGTACATACTAACCTTTAGTAAATATTTGAACTAAAAACAATTTCCTATCATTTGGAAGGCTAAATTTTCGTTATCTGTACGTGCATTCTAATTATTTGTAACATCCTCTGAATGGATACAATTGATTGATTTAAATAAAATTTGCACTAAAATCACTGTTACAATAAATACTGTGAGTTTAAAAAAAGTCAGATCTATACTGTTTTTCGAACAAGATTATGACTATTTTTAATAAATTATACTATCATACATTATATATAAGATGTTTAAATATCATTGTAAAATTAATTTAGATTGAATGTCTTGTCCAAACGGATACGATAAGTATAAAAGTTATTTATATTCTGGTAGATGTATTTAGCGAACTCCGTGCGATTGTGCGCGCATATCTGTTTGCGGCACCTGAATATCAAATTGGCCGGTAATTTGTAAACATAGAGCGATGGGCCGAAACACGCGTGGAATATAACGTCCGGTGCACTATCGACTTATACCTGCCATCCCCCACGAGCGGAATCTTGCCACATTCAGGTGTATGTAGCGAGACAGAAAGGTGGTGTCGCATACGCAGACCAAACACATTCGAGTTTACGACCGCACGACTTCTCATCTCGCGAAGTCAAACGCGTTGTCTTTGAAATTTTCGTACTACGAATTCGCGGGAAAAACATTAATTGGGGTGAGATTGTAAAAAGCCGGTGTGACGCTAGGACTGAACTAGAAAGTGACTGCGGTTTGTAATAAAAATGAAGACGGATTACGCGGTGGATGAGATGCAGAAGAGTAAGTGTTGACCGAAAATATTTCCGTTTTTTTTAAGAGTTAGTATGATGATGATTATCAGTCATATACAAAATTTGATTAAGTTATAAAAATATTAATTGTAAATGATTTAAAGTAAGCTGTCCTTTCCCTAAACCGTCATCGTCGTAATGTTTTAAAAAAAAACGAAAAGCAGTGAATGTGAGCGAACCTTCTAACGTTACATAATATACTCTAGTTCTATTTATACGTTAAGTCCAAGAATAATTTAAGGGTTAGTTTATCAGAAGCTGGAAAGCATCTTGAAATACAAAAATATAAACCTTACTTATTCACATGCAGCAGAAGCAGTGTTTTATTGAAAATTCATTCGTAATGGTCTATAATTTATGCACAATTAATGTGTATGTAACAGAAGCCATTAAAACGATTAGAAAATTCTTCATGTTATGAATGCTTTTTATTTTTCTAAATTCGAAACACTGAATGCAATAGCTGTTATTAATATGCAGATGATGTTATGTAAGGTATGGTTATGTTATATAATACTTGATCTTAAGTGAATTAATGTTCTTCGCAAATAACAAATTGGTAATTTATATTGATTAGTCCAAATTAACATATTTTAGAAATTTTTAAAATTATTTTATATATTTAATAAGTATTTAATGACACTGACGCATTTCATTTGTAGTTGAATTAGTAAATTGTTTAAATATTTTGACATGAAAATATTTTTATTGACATTACATTAATTGAAATTATTATAAAATATGATTGATAGAAAAGTTGCCGTATGACTGTGACGTAAGAGAAACCCTCATATTTCCTAATATTCACCCGTGGGAGTTGTGAGAGGTGACAGAGGGAAATGAAACAGAAGACGCCGCAGCATCTTCCTGATAACAACTCAAAATAACAAAAGACAATCTGTGGAGCAGCCTTCGATCAACAATAGTACTATCGATTGAAGGGGGCAGCCCTATGTTTATCGGTGGACATTTTATAGAATACAAACGAAGGAATGAACAAAGATTTTATAATTGAAATATTGAAAAAAAATGATTGCTTATAATTAATACATTTTAATGTATAACTTTCAAATGATATTAGGGTTTGCATTTTAAATGCCGACGAATACCTACAGCTGGAAATAGAAATATGAAAATAAGAATAAACTTTATTTATACTGAAAATGTCAATTTAACGGTTTTTTAATATCCTAAAAAATGTTTTAGAAATACTTTTGGTATATAATTATTTTTAAACAATATATAGGTATTTTATATCATATTATTTACAAATGAATCTTTTTCAAGATTAAAGAAAAAAATAGTCTTTTTAACCGTACTGTAACTATTTTTTCGGGTATAGGTTATCCTTAATAGGAAAAATATTTTAGAGTAAAAATAGTAACCGTAATATAATTGATAGAATCAGGCGTTACTTAGTGAAAATTCATTATAATAAAGATATTAATATTTAATTCGCAACCATCCGTTTAATTAAATACAATACAATGATGTGTATTACCTGGAATGAAGAGCATCTTCCGCCCTCCCTCAATTGCGTGCACTAATCCCGTCACGTTGAGGGAGAGCGGGAGGTGCTCTTCAATCCAGGTAAAACACATCATTGTATTTAATTAAGCGGATGGTTGCGAATTAAATATTAATATCTTTAGTAACCGCAATTGCGTACCCCATACAGTAACAACGCTGCATTATGGTTGTAGCACGAATGGGTCGGCTCGACTGGGGAAGGATTACGCTCTCAAAGAATACCAGCGTAAAATAGCAGCTTAACGATGATGTGTTTCGTTTTGAGAGTGTAGAGATCGTAGGTCATTTTATAGTGGATACGAGATGTTCCATCTTAGTCCACAAGGGTGACAACGCATGTACGTTTTAATTCATAAATGTGGACTGTGTGCAACGAGCACCCTTATTCTATAAAAAAAAATAGAATAGATTTGAACTTCATTCATTGATTTATCGTCTCGTCTCTATTTATAGCAAATAAAAATAACGTGTTATAAGAGTATTATTATAATAAAAATTTATGTAAATTCTATATTTAAAATTTAAATTTGATGTAAAGTCGTTTTTTTAGATGCTTCAAGAAAACATAAACTAGTATCTATTACTAATGCTGGTTTTACAGGAAATATGTTTAGCAGTCATTTTTCAAAACAAAGTCAGACCAGAAACTCAATTTGTAACATTTTTAATCCTTTACTTCCTTTTATACCTTTAATTCAATGTGAGCAATTATTCTATATATTCTTAAATGTATAATAGGTTTCTCGGAAACGGCACCAGCGATTTGAATGGAGTTTTGTATTTAGATAATATTATAATTTTTTAGTTTATCTTGATAGATGTCATCCCTGAGAAAATATTTTTATTCTAACGCGGAGTTATGCTCGGTCGCTCAGGTACTTGTATAAAATAAACAACATTCAATAAAGATAAGGAGACGACGTTAAATTTCGTATTGTGTCCGATTGTTCGAAGCATGTTTGTTTTTACTCATATATATAATCGTCATATATATATCGAGACTTAAGCAATGTAAATATTAAACATTGGTGCCATCATCCGTCCATTAAAGCCTACAAAAATTCACTGCTATACATAGGCCTCCTCCATGGAGCGACTCAAGTCACGCTTGCCAGGCATGTTCGCAGTAACAGTTTTGTATAATTTTAAGTTTATGGATTGTATTATTGTAATATTTGTACAGTAGCCCTCTGAAGACGTCTAAATATACACACATACATACGTATAAACATACACCCAGAGGCGTAGGCAGAGACAACGGATTTCCACTAGCACGATCATATATACGCTCTTCGGTTACGTTTACTCTTAATCTGGCCCCCATTTTCAATATATCGTCAATTTAGTCGTTAAACTTTCGTTTAGGGCGTCCCTTCACAACTTTGCCGTTTTCTTCTTCAACATAGATTTGCACAGAAACATAAACAGAAACTTTTTTCATTCAATATATATTGTAAATACTTATTAAAAGTCACTTTTTTAATTTACCACTGGTTCGAAAAAAAAAACTCTGTCATGGAAATGGAAACCAGCGAGAAACCCAGCAGGACTATTTAAAAAAAAACAGCTTACAATCATGTATGTTAGATACACAATTAACAATACAAAACAAATTAGAAATAGCTTAGTGACGATCACCTTTCCCAGGGTTTATTATCATCTATAAATTTTTGAATATTATAATAA
Organism: Parnassius apollo; assembly: GCA_907164705.1. Taxonomy (NCBI): domain Eukaryota; kingdom Metazoa; phylum Arthropoda; class Insecta; order Lepidoptera; family Papilionidae; genus Parnassius; species Parnassius apollo. The sequence continues at coordinate 944,252 of CAJQZP010001367.1, forward strand.
CCCTTTTTATATAAAACTTAGCTTAATAAAGTTTTTGTACTTTTTGCATGTAAATTTTGTATACTTTTTGTTGTAAAAGCGTACACGGCGCCCCAAGAATGAATTCCTAACTCGGTGGAGTCGACCAAACCACCGAAGTATTCCTTTCTTAATCCTGGTTACATCATCTTGCAAACCACAGTTTTCTCTTAACACACAATCTCACACTGTCATACAGATTCAGTCTAAAACATCACCTACAGAACTACTTTATTACTTTAGCATTTTTTATTTAAAAATACTAGTAGTGCTGTTGACATTTATTCCACAATCCACTCTACGTTAATCAATTTAAAATGCTTGTTCTAAGAAGCGACACGCAACTGTAGTAGAATGGCGTATTGAAACTCTTTTCTCATAACATTGAAGTGACAGTTACTTCTTGATTGCAAATCGCTAACGCAGGTCATACACACGTGCAACTAACTATAAACACAGGCTATAGATGTGTTGTCAAGTCTGAGAAATACAATAGAGTGCATCACAGCTTGTAATTTTAAATATACGGGTTTTCTATACCCTATACCCTTCAGACCAGAACAAACAGCTATGTACACACTGCTCCATAATATATATTTAGCTTTTTTATAGGATGAGGGTGATAAACGAACACTCAGTCCTGATGGTAAGTGGTTGTTGCGGCCCATAGACATCTACATCTATCCTCGACTACGAATCAAAATGCAGATGCGTTGTTACCCATGAGGATTAAGATGGAATACCTTATTTCAATTAATGTGGTGAGTGTAGTGAACCGGAGACCGGTTCCCTACACTCACCACACGAAAGAGAACTATTACGGAATCTGAGTTCAATGTGTAAACTATAATGCAGCGTGCCGAAAATAGCATTTTAGGATATATAATATAATAAATTATAGAAAACACAGTAGTTGCTATGGTCCATGACCCTCCATATCCTAGATGGAATACCTCGTTTTCATAATAACAGTCACCGTTTCAATACACTATCCATACAAATCACAGAAGGTTAAGCTGTTAATTTACGCTGGTATTCTGTGAGAGCATGGTCCTTTCCCGGTCGAGCCGACCCATTCGTAGTACAACTATACTACTAATATAGCTGCAGCATGGCTCTACCACGAAATGTTTGACGGCCGTTTTTCGTTTTATTTCCCTCCGTCGCCCCTTACGACACACACAGGATGAAAATATGGGATTTTGGATCCTCTTACATTACATATATGGTATCATTTCCTTGATTAGTGAAATTCGGGTATAGCAATTCTAGATTATTCAACATTTTCCGAATTTTTTTCGCCAATCACTAGAACATATTCTGTCAATGAGCTGGATAAACCAAGCTGGCATTTCATCTGTTGCATAAAGGTCGGCATTTGGAACTAATCATGTGTTGTACACCTTATTCTAAAAATTGTAAATATGGTCGTATATTTTAGGTTGTTGGTGTCCTATTTATTATGACGAGAGTTAAGAATCAGAGACCCTTTGTACTAGTAACAAGGTGTTCCATAGTACTCTTTGGAGGTGAAAATGCAGAAAAAATTAAGTTGTCGTCGTTTATTTAAATCACCGTCATCAATCTTCATACTCGTTTTGAGCAGCCTAGCTTTATATATTATGCATGCACTTCCTTGAATCGGAAATTTTAATTCACATTCGTAACATAACGTAATGTTATTATTATAGCTCATAACATAGCCTGTATGAATACTAATCAGTTTATGATGTACGATAAGTTATAAAACTATGGTATTACTTTCCTTTGCTCGGCTTAATAACATGAGCAAAGTTTGAGTTAAATTCTAGTATTTCTTAATTAACCCAAAAATTACTACTCTTAAAACAACTGGAACCTCCCCCCCTGAAAAAAACAAAAATAAAGATCAATTTTCGCGTAAATTTAAGAAATCATTAAATTCTAGTGTTCTGTTTTTATTTGATTCATAATTATGACTTATGATCGTACTTCGTAAATTTTTTGTCGTAAAATTATAGTTTTTTTCTCAATGTGTGGTGACAACGTTAGATGTTTCATATAAAGGGAAAAGAAATAAATGAGCGTATATATGCCAACAGCATTCTTTAGAACTCACATCAATGGAGCGCGGATGCTTGGCTTTTACCCCACCTTGCAACAATAAAAATTATCTTCATATGGTTTCTATCAGAAAGGTCTATCGGTGAATAAAAATGTAAAGATTACAAAACATAATATTTATTTGCTACTTGATACAAATTTCATTAAAAACAACTTACAAATTTATAAGCAAACATTTCTTAGTTTGTAATTGTCGTAAGATTTACTTAGGTATAAAGAGTATCATAGATATTTATTCAAAAATAATGACATCAAAATTATACTCGTGCTAGATCTAAGGTAATTCAATTATATGTATCTATCGGTCCGTGGGGTCCACGTGCAGTAAAGTTCCTAAAGGAACTGTATCCACGGCTGGTCGTCGCTGCTGGTGATAAGAGGGCTGGTTCTTTCCTCGCTCAAAGGCTAAGTATAGCTATTCAGCGAGGAAACGCAGCCAGCGTTCTTGGCACTATACCACGGGGAGCAGGACTTTTTGACTATTTAAAATTTTTAGTGTTATTTTTTCTATATTATAGTTTCTTTTTTTATATTGTGTATAATTAGTATTAATTGTAAATAATTTTGTAAGAAGTTAAATTAATTGGGTTAAATTCAATTATATCAAAAGTAATTAAATCACAAAAATATAATATATTGTATAACAACAAATTTAAAAATTTGTTACTCCACATAAATATCCATCATATACGTATATATAATAAGGACATATTATAAAATATAACACATCAAAAGTACTATTTGTTTAACTGTTCTTCGCGTTAATACAGTTTTATCTTGCCGCCTCTGTAAGTATTTAATGAATATGTAATTTATATATAATAATATAATAAAACAAAATTATAATTGAAATACCAGTTTTATGACTCATGTTGGGTTTTTGCATTTACGTATCTACAGTTTAGATTACATACTATGCAGGTAACGTAGTGTAACGTGGGTAACTAAATATTAATCATGAATATGCCAATTTAGCGGTTACATAAAAAGAGTGAGTGAGTTACGTGGTAGAGCCATGCTGCAGTTTTATTAGAAGTGTAGTTGTAGCACGAATGGGTCGGCTCAACCGGGGAAGGACCACGCTCTCACAGAATACCAGCGTAAAATAGTAGCTTAATGCTGCTGTGTTTCGTATGGTGAATGTAGTGAACCGCAGACACTTTTCACTGGAAACGAGGCATTCCATCTTAATCCTCACGGGTGCCAACGTATCTGCATTTTGATTCGTAATCGAGAATAAATGTCTATGGGCCACAGCAACTACTTACCATCAGGTGGACAGTGTGCTCGTTTATCACCCTATCCTATAAAAAAAGATTTGCTGTATATTTTAAAGCAATTTTCAAAAACTTTTTTAGAAATTCTTTTTCGGATTTAAATAATTATTTTTTTATCAATACATAATATTTGGCAATGCTGCTTTTTTGCAGCCTTTAAGAGCGCTTTAGTTTTAAAAATAATGAAAGTGGTAAGTAATCAATATTAAAACAGAACATATTTGTTTTACATTAAAGTCAACCAATTCGATGTTCAGATCATCTAATTTAGGCAATTTTTTTAATTAACAATTCCATTGGTGGCGGCGGGGATCGAACCCGGGCTGCTCACGTGCTATAAAATTTACGGTTAGCGCTTAGCCCTTGAGCCACCACGGCTCTTTTCAATTTACCATCATAATACAGTATTTTACTTTCACCGTACTCTAAACAAGTACGTTTATTCATTATGGAGAACAATATTTTAAAGTAAGAATGGTTATAACCTTAATTAGGTATATCATAACAAAAAGTAAGCGTTTAAATTGTTCTTAATTAACAATAGTTTTACCATAGTTTAATTTCACACCTTTCATTGATCACATTACTGTGATGTTAAGAAGAATATCACGTCCAATGTTGTGGATGATCACAGCGTTAATCGTAACATGATTTTATATATCCTTGCGTTTTTTGTTGTCATTCATTTCTTGAATAAGTCTAAATTCCTTGTAATATGATTGTAAGCTATTATTATGATTGTAAGCTATTATTTGAAAAAAAAATTCCCGCTGGGTTTCTTGCTGGTTCTTCCCAGGACAGAGGTTTTTTTACGAACCAGTGGTAAATGAAAAAAGTGACTTTCAATAAGTATTGTTTATAATCTATATTGAATAAAAAAGTTTCTGGTTCTGTTTCGGTTTCTTGAAGCTTAGAAAAGTGTACTAATAACTCCTCTCAAAAAAGACCCGTGCCTTGCATTTTGCCGTCTTGTTCTATTCCAATCTCTCGTTTCTGTTTAAAGTTCTAGAGCAACTGGTATACCACGAATTTGAAATCTCTACTTAAATAGAAATCTCCTTCTGAATCCTCTTTAGTCCGATTTGTGGTACGAGTTATGCTGGTTAGTTACTGACGACATTCGACGAGGTATGTATAATGGGTATCAAAGTGTTTGCTGTACTTTTTAATGGATTAGATTAGACAAAAGTAAAGACTTCAAATTCTAGTTTTGCAGTAAAAATCAAAATTATATTTTCTAAGTAATCGTCTAATACTAGCAAAAATTTTTAAGTGATGTTAAAATGTGTATTCAGTTGGAAGCCTTTCTCCATTCTATTATTTTCTAAAGATACGTAACGAAATATGTATGATGTTGTGCCTTACAAACTGTTGGACAGCAAAATACAAACATTAATGTCGAAATCGAAAAAAATCGAAACTCTACTATGGAAGTAGAGACTTGTACGACTATTAAATAAAATATATCTACGTAAATGTTAATACAAAAACTTAAAAAATAAATAATTATTCTAATAAAAACGTTAGATATCATTATTGATCGATTAATTAAGCTACAAAATACAAAAAGCTACTAAATAAAGCTACAAAATTATAGTACTCGCATTTACTAAGCAATTTATTAGTAATTGTTTATGCCAATACTACTCTAATAGTAATTTACTAAATCTTACACAAAAAAATGTTTTTGTTTTTGTCATTATCAAGGCTATGAATTTCCATACAATAAAAGTGGTATTTATTATATCTCCTTCTATAAAAAAGTCTGAAAAAAAATTCTACAGACTACAGACGACAGAATCTATAGGTTGGAATATTCTTTCGTAATCGAAAGAATATTCCAACCTATGGATTACGCATCTGACATATCAGTTAAAACTCCATAATAGCTCACAGTTCTTTAATTAAATTTCTCCTTAGCCTTACTGCGTCTCTTACCTTGTTGTACATATCTCTTAAGTTTTTCTTTCTGTAAACTGTTTTTATTTATGTTTTTGTTTTTGTTGTGTATAATGAAGTATACGAGTATACATTCACATAAAAGCCAGGAAAATAACAACTTGGGAAGTATTTCACTTTAGTCCTTCGTGGTGACAACGCATTTATGACTTTCTATTTGAAGCTCAAACGCGTCCATAAACTACAGTAACTATAACATTAGACTATTGTCCATGAAAAATTACTTAAGATTATCATCTATATATTAATATGGACGAAAAAACCAGACATGTTTATTGTATCAGAATAGATTCAAGGACTTAGCCGATTTATGTAAAATGTTAAAGATCATTAAAAACAATAAAAGGTTAATGTAATAAATCTGACACAAAGAATAATATTATGCAAATAATTTTTCTCTCATAAAACTACTTCTTATAGAAGCCCTATTTTATGATATCTTTATAAAGTGAAAAGTACAGTTATTTTAAGTAAAAATTGATAAAGTGGTTACAATAAAACGTCATTGTTTTGTATATGTACTTACCTACCTATTTGTTATTAATCAGATTTTCCGCTGACTGCCCGTATATTATTCGGAAGGTTGGAAAACTGAGAGTATACTTTTACACGGCAGGGTAAAGGTAAAGGTTCCGCATTATATACTAATTTAAATAATTATGATTTGTAATAAATATGTAAAAAGCATATAATTATGAGTATAGTTTTACTTATAGAAGATTAAATATTTCATTATAGATGGCGTTAATACCAACTAAGACAAAGTATATTGATGAATTAAAGCTCCAAAGAGCTATTTGGGAAAATTATTCTTTTATGCTTTTGAAACCGGTTTTCCCTTTTAATTTTGGTATAGCTGATATCAATGTTAAGAAAAAAATTTATTGACCCCGCAGGCTATCCCTGGAACTTCCCGCTAATTTCAAATGCAAAGCGCTCCAAATTTCACCAAATTATGTTGCAAAATCTCGAAGTTATGTTAAAAAAAGGTTTTTTTTAAATTTCTTTCTCCTTCGATATCTCATGAATGAATGAACCGATTTTGATTTCAAAACGGCATTTGACGTCATTTTTGAGGTCAAGAGCTGATTAATTTCGAAATTAATCGGTAAAGCCGTTTAAAAGTTGTTCCAAAAAAAAAAACAGTTTTTCAAAATTTTTATTTTTGAGATTTCTCAAAATCTTCTCGTCCGAGTCAGTTCATATTATAACACACACGCAAACATACATACATACATCCCTACGGACGTCCATTTGAAATTAGTCAGAATAGCTTCAAAATTAGATTTTCGAAAATCGGGGTAAAACCAATAACTTCCCAATTTAAAAAAAATTTCAATTTTCTTAGCGGGAAGTTAAAAATATTTCGAGAGAGAAAAAGAGTTCGCCTCGAACTATGTTCAGTGCATTTAATGCAATTTGTATTGCATTGTTGTCTGAAAACAAAACTATCAGATCGATTGTGAGATTAGGTAAGCACTTTTTTTATCGAGTTTATTAAGACGTGGTGAACAACCTTCACGCTTGGCGGTTGATGGAGCTAGACCGTTTTTTTGCTCGTTTTTTACCTCACGGAACCAATTCATTGTTGAAGTACGAACAGCACGTGCATAAACAAGATATGTCTGGTAGGGTGCAATAAGTGCTTTGACTTTGTCTTCAAAAGCAAACGTCTTAATATGGTTGTTAGTTTACCGGTATTCCCTCCATGAATTATAATTTATTTTATGAAATCCAATAGTGATTTCCATACAAAATAGGCAAAGTAGTATTATAAAGCTATTATATGTAATAAATATAATATACAATATTGATTAATGAATAATTTCAACAACATAATACCGCATAAAGACCAAAATAAAAACGTTATCATCGACGAAAATTGATACGTATGGGAAAGTTGGATATTACCGTGCCCCTACGATCTTAGACCTATGACTTGGGCAGAGTTTGATATACAGATTAAAAAAGCGTTTAAGTGGTCGAGAATTTATTTAGCTACACATCCAGCATGGCAAAATATTTTAAAAAATGAACAGAAAGTATTTAATGCGTTATTTAAAAAAAAACGGGAGAGCGTGATATTATCAGACTGGTTGGATAATATCGTGCCGAGGTTTGATAAAACCGAGCCCAGAATAATATCGTGAATTTCTATTAGTAGAAAAAATTCTATTTTAAGATATTATTTTATTTTTATTGAGATATTATTTTAGAACAATATAAATCAACTATACAAAATATAACAAAATAATTAGAGAAACTTATTTATGTGAACAAAACTTATGTACCTCTACATTTATTATTTTATCAATGACTAGGTATTCCAATTAGTAAATCTTTGAATAAAATTACTAGTCAGTCTCAGCAATACCTGTAATTAGTCTTTTTATCAAAATTAAAGTAGCATTAATCAATGCAAAAAATTTTCGTCAGAGTATTTTCCGCTACACTCCATGTGTATCCAATTCAAGCATCTTGCAACAACGGAACCAAATTTCTCTACCACGACCAAATTCTTGACATACGGCGCAAATATCATGATTCTCCACAACATCGTCTTCATCATCATCACACAACTGAGCGATGGGAATATCATCCTCACTGTCTTCACTGCTGATAAATTTGTTTGACCTAACTTTACGTCTCTTTCTTCCTTTTGCGAGCTTTTTTTTTTTTTGTTTTTCAGATAGTCTTCATCCTCAATTTTTTCGCTGCTGTTCATATCTTTACTTTAGTTTGTTTCTTCTTTTTAAAATTCTTGTCTTTTCCAGTCTTCATTTGCTTTACTCGTCGCTTTATTTTTTTTTCTTCTAACTAGTGTTCTCCCAATCTTAATCAATAATCTTCTCTCAATCTTAATCGATTCCTAATTGTATAATTTGGGAAATCTAAGTTTTTAACAGCTGTATTTATTTTGCAACCGTTCCGTATAGTCACTTCATATATCGTCACGACTTCTTTTTTTGCTGAACAGATTAATCCATCTAAAAAAAAACTTAGTTTACAATTTGGTACCCTGATTGATAATACCTCGCCTTAGGCGCGGAATTGACAAACTCGATCATTTCATTTTATAACCTCAAAATAATACAGTAAAGTTAATTGTGTATTCAAATCCGTTTGGGCATTAATTCTACAATATGTAAGCATTAGAATATATGGAAACAGTGTGTTAGAATATAAATACAGAATATCTTACCTCTTATCAAAAATATCCGCGAAATTCGAAGGAACACAAGTAAAACCTTTCACGACGAGGTGTTACTCTGTCCCTGCTCGGAGCAAACTGGCGGTGCGTGCGAGGAGGAGTACACGTATGATTTTTAAGTGCTGGATAGTTCTACATGCGTTTAGTTTTTGCAATATGTTGATGCACGAAATTATCAGCCGCGCGGTATTATCCAACTCTACCCTAAGTGGCCGCATCGGATCACCTCCCAAGAAAGCTGAATAAGTACGCGAGCACTTAGATTATAATAGTATTGAATGGTCTAAGTTATAATAGGACAGGAAGCTAGCAAAAATGCGGGCTTATCCATAAATATACTGCCTAATTAAGGGGTAAAGTAATTATTTTAACCCTTTGAGTAGAGTAAGAAATGTAATACGTTCAAGATAGCAACTACAATGTGTTGTAAATGTTATAATAAAATCTTCATCACCTATTTCCATGCTTAGGGCCGATTCGAATAAACTTAGTATAAGTCTTATCCTGCGAATAGGAATAGGAGATAAACTGTTTCTTAAAAACTTATCGGAGTAATCCCTGAAGTATAACGTATTTAACAAAAGAAGAGTCATTCCAATCGATTAAGCCATTTCCGAGAAATCGGCAAATATACATAAAAAACATACGCACTGACTTTTTAGAACTTTGTTTTTAGATCTCGGTTTAAAATCTCACTCGGGGACGTTTATATTAATTAAATCAAAAACTATCTCAAACTTCGTTGCTAATCTCATACGTACGCAGGATATTACTGCAGTTGGACGTACCAACATAAATTATAGGTTGCTAAAATATTAGACACGGCTTTGCTACCGGGTTCGGGTTCGGGTTCTAAAAAAGCTTCCTATTTTCAGTACGGTTCTCATTTTTGTTCCGGTTAAGGTCAGTAAGATAAATTTTTTAGGTACCAAGTTGAAGGGAAACGCCTTGGTGTTTATATATACGTCCTTAAATTTATTATAATATATCATAATAAATTCAAAATAAATTTATTAATATACGCATATGTATTTTTATATACGAAAGTATATAAAAACAATTTTGAGTTTGCAGGCAAAATGCACTTTTTGCCCAAAAGGTTTTGATTTCTGTTCTAGTTGTACTATTATAAATGGTATATAGCGGTTCCTTACCGGTATTATTGAAACCTTTTCAATACTTAGCTCTTACCAATAAGTTCTGTACTTTGCCTCAACTATACATCTTCACAATTAACTGCGAATGGATTTTGATTAACGTGACATTTTTCTACAGGGACAACGTCCATCATCGGTCTCTCCGACGTGACAGAGAACAAACTGATCTGGCGGCAAGTGGTGGCGGAGCTGGTGGGGACATTCCTGCTAACGTCCATCGGTGTGGCATCCTGCATCGCCATCACAGAATCCAAAGCACCACAGGTGACAAGCATCGCGCTCTGCTTCGGACTGTTGGTCGGCTCTATAGTGCAGGTTAGTCAATGCTAGCTATCTTCACCTTTTAGAACTTTCTAGAAGTTGGTGCTGAGTGCAAGTTTGAAAAAAGAATTTTAGAACGCTTTTTATGCGATTTCATCAAGTTCAAGTTACGTCATCGGAACGTTCGAGTTGATTGGTTAGTTTAAGTTTTTGTCTTCGAGGGAAATCTAATATTAATAACATGTGTCAAAATGGCAATTAAGATAAACATTAATAAAAGAATATACATTTAAAAAAAAGTTTGAGGCTCTGAAGGTTATTTGTGTGTTTCTGTATCTGACATTGCTATTATATTGTTTACTTTGCTATTTTTATAGGATATGTAATTAACGTCTTAAAATTAATTTAAAATGTTGAAATTACCAGTTTAGTATTATGTGTTTAATTTGTTTTACATATAAAGTCTTCAAGTTAATTTAATAGCAAAGACAACAACATGGTCCGTATTTCGAGCCATTTGGATTTCTGCGCATTACGCGAGCCAAGTGATATCGATTTCCTCGAGCAAGCCAGCATCAATAAAATTGTTAGTTGTAACATTACTTGTCGATTAATTAAGACTTCGGTAAAGAAAAACGTCATATGGAAACTTGCATTGCTGATATATTTTGAAATCCTCCTCTAACGTGCATTGGGGCCTCGCGGTGCTCTTTTCTCTGCTCCAAATCTCTCTTAGTCAGTAGTCAGTACCCAGACGTAATATGACAGGGTTGTTACTTTACATGTAATACTAACGCTTTAATCTTTACATATACTTAAAATCAAATAAAAAATTAATTCTTAATACTTTATTAAAATTAATAACCTAAAATTAATACTTTTATTTGACACTTAAGATTTAATAACGTTTAGAATTAATACTTTTAAAATTGTTTGGCCGTATGAGAACCCTCAAGGTCGCTCAGCGAGCTATGGAGAGGGCTATGCTCGGAGTTTCTCTGCGTGATAGACTCAGAAATGAGGATATCCGCAGTAAAACCAGAGTGACCGACATAGTCCAACGGATTAGTATGCTGAAGTTGCAATGGCCGGCCATATAGCTCGAAGAACCGATAACCGATGGGGAAGAAAGTTTCTCGAGTGGCAGCCTCGTACCGGTAGGCGTAGTGTAGGGCGACCCCCCACTAGATGGAGTAACGACCTGGTAGGACATGCAGGAAGTCGATGGATGCAGGTGGCTCAGGACCGTGCTTTGTGGCATTACTTGGGGGAGGCCTATGTTCAGCAGTGGACTTGTGAAGGGCTGTAATGATGATGATGAATGATGATACATATTATTAATCATAGCACTGAGGTATTATCTCAATCATAAACTTCCGCAACGTCTCATTTTATACGACCAAAAGGCATAACACAAAAATCTTTAAAATATGAGTTTAAAGATTATGTTACAAAAGGGGGGTGTAAGAGAGAACAGCTCAGAAGTATGCATTGTTGTATTTTATGGGCGAGGTCAATATTCAGAAATATATTTGAAAAGGTTTTTATGATGATGATGAAGAGAAAATATGCAAAATTTATTCCCTAAATGCCAACATTACCAACACATAGAGCACACACAAAACATCATTTCGAGGTTCAGCAGCATTTAATAAAGAGCGCAGAAGCAGAACTGATTCTGTGCCCTTTACTAAATTTATAGAAAAAAAGATGATATACAAGCACACAATCAACGTGACGGTGAGTAAATACCACCTTAATATATCCTCGACTTAGAATGAAAATAAAATGCGTGGTCACCCTTGAAAACTAAGATAGAATACCACAGTACCAGCAAAGGGGTCTCCAGTTCTCTAAACTCACCATACTAAGCACAGCAGCAGTTAGCTGCTATTTTACGTTGGTATTCTGTAAGAGCAAGGTCCTTTCTCCGTTCGAGCCGACCCATTCGTGCTGCAATTATAGCGCATGCTATATTATAGCAAAAGCGTGTCTTTACCACGAAATAGACTATTGAAGTAGACAAGAGGCTCTTTGTATATTTACAATTACACGACGATAGAATTAAAAGTACTTTGTCTAGTAACAAGATAATCAAACGGAAGCAAAGATCAGAGAAAATTTTATTATTTATGAAAAACAGTTAGCACAACAATAATTGTAGTTAGATTTCAGGTAATCATAGTTTTATTTATTCATGAATTCATTTATTTTTCACATAAACAATTTGCATTGTATTATGAAAGCGTAAAATATTAATAAACTTAAGTACATAAAATTAAAAAAAAGTAATTTTCTAATCAAGTTATAAATTACTCATGAAACAAATAAAAACTTACATATGAAATTCGTACCGAAATACATACATAAATTATTTTTATCCTCCGAAATTAAATCACAAAGTCTGTATAATCAATAGGTGATTAGTTACAAAACTGATTTTTGTAATACGTACCAGGAACACATAAGTACTTAATATTATCTAATTTAAAAATAGTTCCCCAGGCGTTATAGAAGCGTACTTATCTTTATCTACCTTAGAAGATAATCAATAGAATAATAACAATAACAATCCCACTGAGTGGCTTACAATAGCGCTCAATAGGCCAGTTGTGTCAAAGTCCGGCTATTCCCACGCGGCTGGCGGTCGCGGACCTGACCACTCATGTGTAAAATCTATTTACATACGTACGTACGTACGTATGTACGTATACGTACTCGTACATTTGGTTCAGTAGTATTAAGTGGTCAATATGCAAAACGGAGTTTAAACAAACCTTGACATACGAATGCTAATGAATCATTTTGTGTAATAAACACGATTAGGACATTTTATATTATTGTAATATAATATTTCAATATTAACTGCATTTAGTTGTTAATCGATATATGAATATATAAGCAATGGATTGCTTTAATTAAACACGTGTAAATATATAAATCTGTGATGTAAACAATACTGAATCACGTTTTACTTTGCGCTAAGATTATTTATGTCTACTTTAGTTAATCCATTACAGTTATTAATCATTGTGCTATTATTATTATTACCCTATGATGAAAATAATTTTTAATTTGCGAAAGAACAATGCATCATATCTTTTACTTTTTATTTTCGTGCGCTTGTAAATTTTATACTTTCCTATTCTTAAAAATTATAAAATACGATATATACGATATGAATTTTATAACATTAAAAGTGCTTAAGGAACAAATCGATAGCTGTCATTGTAAATTAAAATAGCCAATTTTCGCCTCATCTAACACACTAATATTCTCTGTTGATGCTTTTAAAGTATTAACAAGCCATCGAAGAGTGTAATTGAGTATCGAGAGGTCACGTATATGGTAACAGCGTGTCACGTCTAGCCCTGGACATTGCGCAAATTGATCGAATATATGATATATCAGCAACGTAATTATAATATACGCTCGTATAATTAATTTGTATATCACAGATCTAAAAATAGGATTAACGTTTCAATTTAGATTTATAATATGCTCAATGTGCGTTTCATCGTTCTAGTATGTTGTAACTTAATTATACACATCGTATCGTTTAGATATATGTATAGTATCATTATACGACATAGTTACACGCAATGATTGCGATAACTTACAATATTAGTACTTTTCGATGTGTAGTCTAGTTTCTGTGAGGTTAGTGCTTTTAGCTATTTGGCTTTTATATCTTCATCGGACTCAGGGTTCTATTTTAGTATATCACTAGCTATATTCCGACGTGTAGTGGCGACGGAAGTACACCCACTACCCCATTTAATTTTGTGGGTGCCGTGAGAAGTGATCGAGGAAAACTGAAACGGGATATAGGCAGCAGCGTTTTCCTGATGACAACTAAAAATAATAAAAAACTGCGGTTGCCAACTCGCTTGCCAAGCGGAGCAACTATGGCAAAGTTCTATGTAAAATAATAAGTAGGAGGCCTATATGTATTCAGCTGTATACTTTAGAATTAGTAAGAAATTAATACATACATACTTTAATTAATAGTTACATATTTTATCTATCAATCAATAGATATATAACCATTTTAGCTGGCAGAACCGTGCTGCAACTATATTAAGGTTGTAGCAGGAATAAGATGGCTTACCGGGAAAGAAGACGGAATACCAACGTAAAATAACGGCTTAATCCTGCTGTGTTTCGTATGGTGAGTGTAGAAAACTGGAGACCCTTTTTACTGGGATCGAGTCTATCTTAGTCCTCAGGGGCGGCAACGCATTTACATTTTGATTCCTAATTGAGGATAGATGTAAATGTCTATGGGCCACAGCATCCACTTATAAACGGAACGGACGCCCTCGTTTCCAGTACAAACCGACGATGGAATGCCTCATTCCATCTTTGTCCTAAGGGTAAAGGTCTTTACAACACATATGCATTTTAATACTTAATTGAGCATAGATATAGGTGTCTATAGATCGCAGTATCCACGTAAGTCACATTAATAAAAATATAAAGTAATTTTGTATAATAAATCATGTGATAAAAAAATTAAACCGATGCTTTATTTTGCATTGATATAAGGTTAACAAAACATTATTATTAATTATCATTTTACTAATTAAGTAATTGATATTAATTGCAAAGAGATGATGTTGTAATTGTTTTAAAACTAGTTAAGTTTCAAGTCAAACGGCGTACGTTATGCATAAAGTTATATCTAGATTATTGATCTCTAACGCATGAATGGTCATGTCGATTTTGAATGTGTTTCACGTGTTTAACTCTTAACATTAACTAGTCCCCAATAATCATCTCGTACGTGTCCGTCAATGGATCTGACGTCTAATTGCAATATACAAATGCATTAACTTCATGCACAACCTTAATTATCTTTTAAAAGAAAATGATTTGGTGCTAGCACTCGAAGATGCGAATTGCGTTTGCTTACATCATCAGTAGTGCGCTAGGCTATTTTCAAGTTAATTTTTTTTAGAGATACCTCCGCGCTAAGCTTTTCTCCTGTTATGAGAAGGCGGTTAACACACATAAATCGCTAGTGGACAAACATCCACACCCGTCAAATTGTTTGTAATTCCATACAAATACTTGTTACATACCTTAAAAACTTCGCCACCCCCCCCCCCCCATTTATATTTCTAGTTTGATCAATTTTATCATTTAAATATAACAAGCCGGGCCAAAAAAATTATTATTGAGTTTTCCATCAAGAAATTCTCAGTAGTTGCCCGGAGTCAGGAAATTGGCGGTGTCTCACACCCGTGCCTCGGAAAGCACGTAAAGTCGTTGGTCCTGCGCCTGATCTCTCTCCGGTCATGTCGGTTTACCGTCCCATCGTATTATGAGAGTGAGGGAATAGAGAGTGCACCTGTGCTTGCTTGCTTTACACTTGGGCACTATAATACTGTCCGGCACCGATGGCTAGCCTCCGTTGAGGCAGGCCGCCGTGGCCGAAATTCGGTCTGAATTATATAAAAATTATATTATATAAAAACCTATATTTTCCTTTCTTTCTATTTTAAATTCTATATATACAGTAATAGTGACAAAATCTACCAAAATTATAAGGGAGGTGCAGGAGTTTTAAATCAGACGATCTCTACCCGATTATACAGTGAAATTCCTGTCACGTTTTGAGATATTTACTACCTTACAAAACCGATGTTAGCACCATTAATTTTATCATGTCTTTAAAAATAATAGAACATATCAATGTTCTGTTTTTATTTTTTATTTTTTATTTTTTTGAGATTTATATTCAACGTTTTATATTATTTCATAGAATCATTAGGTAGGGATACGCAGGAGTAAAGTACCTAATTTAAAAAGTCCATAATATGTATGCAAATTATTCATCATATTTCTTAATAAGACGTCTGTGCTTCAAATTCATTTTAATTGCTTTTATATCATAAATTCTCATCTCACACACCGTTTGCTGGCACACTGAGAACACATCCTGGGTGTACCTTGAGCTTTTAATAAGTTAATGCAATAAATCTAAACTATAAAATAATAATATAACGAAATTTCGTTGTCTGTCCGAAAATATTGAAATATGTAGCTCCCTATTAGCTGAAGGGGCTATATTATATTTGCAAGCTATTCAGACATAAATTACTATTTTTGTCCGTCTGTCTGTTTGTCTATCTGTTCGGGCTAATATTCGAATGAACCATTTGTAATGAAACATCACAAATAGATAGTTAGATAGATAGTAGATTAAAATAGATAGTTGCTCTCTATCTAATTAATAGAATCAGGCGTTACTTTGCGGAAATCCATTATATTAAAGATGTTAAGAGTTATTTCGCAACCATCCACTCAATAAAATAAAATGATGTGTCTTACTCTTCAAATTAGGTAACATCATTTTATTTTATTTTATTGAGCGGATGGTTGCGAAATAACTCTTAACAGTCTTAACATCTTCAATACTCTCTATCTGTGAGAAATGACCTAGGCTCACTGACCTCTATATATACAAGTACGCTGGACTGGCTATACCATACAAAATGACTGTGCCAATTTGAAGCGCCGCTAAAGGATGTCTTGAAAAATAAAATTGACATAATATGCCAAAGTCTGCTGTCTTATTTATATTGTCATATTTAAAAAGTCTGTATTTTGAACTTATATACTAAAAAAAATGAAAGTATTTTATATTGTTTGATTGTGTATAATATTAGTTACATATTAAGAATTATTTTTAATAATAATGAGAGTGAGCGTAATCTGTAAAACTCGTTACCAAAAGGGAAGCCATATAACATTACACAAGTAAGTGAATTTGCAGCTAATATTTAACAAATTAAAACTATTTGATAATGTAAGTACTTAAAATTTTGTTACTAATCTTAATATCATATATACCAACATGTTTGGCTGTATATTACTGAGTTTTGATAAACAATAACATTCAATAGGGTTGTCGAGTTCCTTGTCTATAATACTTATCGATGTTCTTTCCTACCCATATCTGTTAACAAGCAAAGTCGCCAACAACAGATAATTATCAAATGTTTATTAATTAACTGGTTTCCAACAGAACCTAGACTAAAATTACGGCTTAAAAGCATAAATATTGTGAATTGGCGTCCGAAACAAAATGATCATATTTGTTCCAAACGTTTCACAGACGACTGTTTTATTAGATATGAGAACTGCACCACTTTGAAAAAGTGCAGTATACCGAATATATTTTCTGGTAGTATCAGTACCAGTAAGTATAAAAGTATTAGATTATTATTTGGAATGTTTTTTTATTTCTTCTTTCCTCATTTTGCACTAAAATCAAGGGCCATAGCCAAGTGTCGAAAGGTCGCCTGTTGATGTCGAGCCACGTTGGATGTGTGTTAGTGGGCTGCGGCTAGAGGAGATTCCTCTCCCTGTACCGGTATAGTTGAAGTGGAGTAGTAAGGGAAGAGGAGTGTTGGTATGGCGATTGGCGATGCGCTATTCGACTATCTTTCGCGACTTTAGTGAGGCTGCACCACTTGATGTTTCCAAGTGCTCGTTTTTCCCTGGCTCCATTCACATATCGGGTTCGTGGAGTCCGTAGTGCAGGTGGAGTTAGAGGCAGCGAAGGACAGTGTGGCTTGTATTTCTGGTGCGCCTTATCTGAGAAAGAAAACGGGGAGGAGAATTCAGCAACTAAGGAGGGGCTGCCATTGAGCGACTGGCGCGAGAGGGGCCGCGGATGTGCATGAAAGCCTTTCCGTGGCCCTGCGAATTTGCGGCGGAGGGAGAACACCATGGGGTTTTAGTAAGTGCGATCTAGAGATTTAATTCTCTCTTAATTGCAGGCATGTAATAGTATGAGTACATATTTGTGCTATTTGCTGTAGAGACTAATGGTCCGTAGGGTGCACGTGCGGTGTAGTTTCTAAAAAACTGTATCTGCGACTGATCATCACTGCTGGTAATAAGAAGTTGTTTAGTTTGTTGCTTCCTCGCTTGAAGGCTAAGTATAGCCATTCAGAGAGGACACGTGGCCAGCATTCTTGGGACGATACCACGGAAAGTAGGACTGTATGATGATTTCAGTTATTTTTTTAATATTGTAATTTTAATTTCGAAAATGACTTAAATAACTGATAACTATGTAATTCAAAGTTTATTTTTTTATATTATCTTGCTAGCTCGTACCCGCCGCATTGCTGCCGCAGAAGAAATAATTGTGGAAATATCGTTAAAAATGTGGAACATTCCTAAATGTGGTGTGGAATGTGGTATCATTCCTAAATATTGTATAATTAGGAATGATAATACAATCATTGAAATATAATGATATATAACTTTCTATAACTTTCAAATAAATAGTAAGTATAATACGCACGCCTTTTTAGTTGAATGTTCTAAGGGCTACGATGGCTATCCGAGTACAGAACCAGAGTACAAAACTAATCCAACTGTAGAGATGTGTAAGACAGGGTGACGTAATATCCCCGAAATACTTTACCTCTGCGTTGGAAGACGTCTTCAAGCTACTGGACTGGATAAGATACGGTTATGGAGTGTAGAAGTAAGTAGTACCAACTCTCATAGTAGAACAGTTGAAAAAGTGGCCATCTGTAAGGAGTAAATAACAGCTCAATAACTTTCCACAACAGCGCTGGATTAGCTACTGGGATAAAATGAACTTAGCAATTGTCGACGGTTTAGGTGTGGTGCTAAACTGCTCAGTAGCTCTAAAATCTAAAATAATATTATTTAGTAAATATAACCTCGAAAAATTCGTCTATCCCACTAATATTTTTCGGTGCGTTCTTTAAAATTTACCTCGTAGTTATAGTGGCGTCACCCTTATTTAATGGTTTTTATGGACACTTTTTAATACACAGTTTGTACTCCTTACTTCTACACTCCATAGATACGGTATTAACGTCAATGGCATGTACGTCACTCACCTTCGATTTGTCGACAATATAGTCCTTATGGAAGAATCGCTGAAGGACCTACACACTATGTTCAATAACCTCAATAGTGTCTCTCAACGGATAGGTCTTAAAGTGAACATGGACAAAACAAAAGTCATGCGTAATGTCCATGTCACACCTATGCCGGTGGTTTTTGGGAGCACTTAGCTGAAGTTGTTGACGAGTATTTTTACTTGGGACAAATAGTCCGACGGGGAGGTAAGTTCAACTTCGACCGACAGGTCAATCGACGGATTCAACTCCGCTGGGCAGCGTTCGTGAAATTACAACACATCTTCTCGTCAGGAATACCTCAAAACTATATTGTACAACCAGTCCGTGTTGCCAGTGATGATCTATGGATCTGAGTCGAGGTCTTTCACTGCTGGCCGTTGCGGAAGCTCGAAGTCGCTCAGCGAGCTATGAGGAGGGCTATGCTCAGGGGTTCAAACCTAGGAATGAGGATATCTGCAGCAGAACCAGAGTGACCGACATCGACCAATGGATTGGTACGCTGAAGTGGAAATTGACCGGCCATATAGCTCGAAGAACCGAATACCGAAGGGGAGAAAAGGTTCTCGAGTGGCAGCCCCGTACCGGCACGTGAAGTGTAGGACCTTCCCCCACTAGATGGAGTTAAAACCTGGTAAGACATGCAGGAAGTTGATGGATTCAGGTAGCTCAGGACCGTGCTTTGTGGCGTTCCTTGGGGGAAGCCTATTTTCAGCAGTGGACTTGTGAACGGTTTTAATGATGATGAATGATAATGGCGTTATATTAATATGATACATAAATAGAATGGACGTTACGGGTAGAGTCCATCTATCCATAGAGTTCCTTCTGTTTATTTAGGTATAGGTAGGGTATAGAATTTTATCGATATAATTTGATACACTGTCTTATCCCTATTATTAGTTCCGTGGACGTGCACTTTTGCTGTCAGCGCCAAAATGGCGGAAATCAAATCGCTTCATCATGTCACGTCTATAGCCTGTCCAGCGTACTTGTATATATAGAGGTCAGTGCCTAGGCTATATTTTATCCAAAAACTTGGAGTATTAATTAAAAAAAAAATAAAAACCAAAAAATTGTGCCTTTTATATCTTACATAAAAATAACTCATTTATAAATGAAACCCAGGCAAATCCGCGCCGAGTTGCTAATATTAAATAAAACTCACGCGTAAAATATTTATGGCAAAATCTATAAACACTTCAGTGTTCACAATTGGATATTGCTCAAGAAATAATAAGATAAAATTTAACATTCATAATAAAATAATTGTAAGTTGACAAATTAGGACCTGTCAAGTTGTAGCACTGCGGCCATTTTGATAACAGATGGATATCATTAGTTGGCACACACGCTACAATACACGCAGATGTGCTGATAATTTAGTTATGTAACTCATTGTTAAGTTATAAATAAGTTATATGTGAAAGATCTTTGTATCAGTATATTTTTAGATTCTATTATATGACAATGTCTTATATTCAAGTAGTAAACATTAAAACGACCACATTTTTATGGATTTCACCGCGATTAAAACTTATTTTAAAACCTCGACGTTTCGAGTTATTTATAACATCCACAACACAATCTCGTGGGGTCAGTACCCTCGTGAAGCACGATACAATCCATAAAACTATTATATTATAAAAACATAACAGTTAAAATGTATATATGTAAAACATTAACATATTTTATTGTATTGATATCAATAATTTTTTTTATTGTATCGATGAAATAAGTCTTACCGTTACCCCTACAGCCTATTAAAGTTCACTGCTGAGCAAAGGTCTCTTCCATAGATTTCTTCATAGGGGTAATAAATATGCCCTAGTTGCTACGCTTGACAAGTGGAATGGCAAATAGTATTGCTAATATCGATAGTTCTAATAAATATCGATATTTAAGCTTCAGTATTATAAGTCGATCGATATATCGTTGCAACCCTAATTATAATTAAGGCGTTTAATTTTTTCATTACACAGTTGGACGAAAGAAGATTAAAGAGATATTTATTGTAATTTTAGTCTTAGATTAGACAAGAACCATATATATCTATCAGATCAAAAAAAAAATGAAATATTTGCAACACATTTAGGAGTTACCCAAAGGAATAGTGTAACTTTACTTTACTTTTTTTAGATTTAGACGCTGCTGCCCGTCTCCTGATTTGATTCCCTCCGTCGCCTCTTACGATATCCACGGTATGATATACGGTAGTGGATATTCTTACACCGCCACTACACAGTTAATCTTACAGTTCAATTTAAGTAAGATATACATCCTTCAGTCCTAAATTGGGTCTCATTCCGAACAGACTCTATCATATATATCCACGGTATGATATACGGTAGTGGATATTCTTACACCGCCACTACACAGTTAATCTTACAGTTCAATTTAAGTAAGATATACATCCTTCAGTCCTAAATTGGGTCTCATTCCGAACAGACTCTATCATATATATCCACGGTATGATATACGGTGGTGGATATTCTTACACCGCCACTACACAGTTAATCTTACAGTTCAATTTAAGTAAGATATACATCCTTCAGTCCTAAATTGGGTCTCATTCCGAACAGACTCTATCATATATATCCACGGTATGATATACGGTAGTGGATATTCTTACACCGCCACTACACAGTTAATCTTACAGTTCAATTTAAGTAAGATATACATCCTTCAGTCCTAAATTGGGTCTCATTCCGAACAGACTCTATCATATATATCCACGGTATGATATACGGTAGTGGATATTCTTACACCGCCACTACACAGTTAATCTTACAGTTCAATTTAAGTAAGATATACATCCTTCAGTCCTAAATTGGGTCTCATTCCGAACAGACTCTATCATATATATCCACGGTATGATATACGGTAGTGGATATTCTTACACCGCCACTACACAGTTAATCTTACAGTTCAATTTAAGTAAGATATATATCCTTCAGTCCTAAATTGGGTCTCATTCCGAACAGACTCTATCATATATATCCACGGTATGATATACGGTAATGGATATTCTTACACCGCCACTACGCAGTTAATCTTACAGTTCAATTTAAGAAAGATATACATCCTTCAATCCTAAATTGGGTCTCATTCCGAACAGACTCTATCATATATATCCACGGTATGATATACGGTAGTGGATATTCTTACACCGCCACTACACAGTTAATCTTACAGTTCAATTTAAGTAAGATATACATCCTTCAGTCCTAAATTGGGTCTCATTCCGAACAGACTCTATCATATATATCCACGGTATGATATACGGCAGTGGATATTCTTACACCGCCACTACACAGTTAATCTTACAGTTCAATTTAAGTAAGATATACATCCTTCAGTCCTAAATTGGGTCTCATTCCGAACAGACTCTATCATATATATCCACGGTATGATATACGGTAGTAGATATTCTTACACCGCCACTACGCAGTTAATCTTACAGTTCAATTTAAGTAAGATATACATCCTTCAGTCCTAAATTGGGTCTCATTCGAACAGACTCTATCATGTCATATATCCACGGTATGATATACGGTGGTGGATATTCTTACACCGCCACTACACAGTTAATCTTACAGTTCAATTTAAGTAAGATATACATCCTTCAGTCCTAAATTGGGTCTCATTCCGAACAGACTCTATCATATATATCCACGGTATGATATACGGCAGTGGATATTCTTACACCGCCACTACACAGTTAATCTTACAGTTCAATTTAAGTAAGATATACATCCTTCAGTCCTAAATTGGGTCTCATTCCGAACAGACTCTATCATATATATCCACGGTATGATATACGGTAATGGATATTCTTACACCGCCACTACACAGTTAATCTTACAGTTCAATTTAAGTAAGATATACATCCTTCAGTCCTAAATTGGGTCTCATTCCGAACAGACTCTATCATATATATCCACGGTATGATATACGGTAATGGATATTCTTACACCGCCACTACACAGTTAATCTTACAGTTCAATTTAAGTAAGATATATATCCTTCAGTCCTAAATTGGGTCTCATTCCGAACAGACTCTATCATATATATCCACGGTATGATATATGGTAATGGATATTCTTACACCGCCACTACACAGTTAATCTTACAGTTCAATTTAAGTAAGATATACATCCTTCAGTCCTAAATTGGGTCTCATTCCGAACAGACTCTATCATATATATCCACGGTATGATATACGGTAATGGATATTCTTACACCGCCACTACACAGTTAAGCTTACAGTTCAATTTAAGTAAGATATATATCCTTCAATCCTAAATTGGGTCTCATTCCGAACAGACTCTATCATATATATCCACGGTATGATATACGGTAATGGATATTCTTACACCGCCACTACACAGTTAATCTTACAGTTCAATTTAAGTAAGATATACATCCTTCAGTCCTAAATTGGGTCTCATTCCGAACAGACTCTATCATATATATCCACGGTATGATATACGGTAGTGGATATTCTTACACCGCCACTACACAGTTAATCTTACAGTTCAATTTAAGTAAGATATACATCCTTCAGTCCTAAATTGGGTCTCATTCCGAACAGACTCTATCATATATATCCACGGTATGATATACGGTAGTGGATATTCTTACACCGCCACTACACAGTTAATCTTACAGTTCAATTTAAGTAAGATATACATCCTTCAGTCCTAAATTGGGTCTCATTCCGAACAGACTCTATCATATATATCCACGGTATGATATACGGTAGTGGATATTCTTACACCGCCACTACACAGTTAATCTTACAGTTCAATTTAAGTAAGATATACATCCTTCAGTCCTAAATTGGGTCTCATTCCGAACAGACTCTATCATATATATCCACGGTATGATATACGGTAATGGATATTCTTACACCGCCACTACACAGTTAATCTTACAGTTCATTTTAAGTAAGATATACATCCTTCAGTCCTAAATTGGGTCTCATTCCGAACAGACTCTATCATATATATCCACGGTATGATATACGGTAGTGGATATTCTTACACCGCCACTACACAGTTAATCTTACAGTTCAATTTAAGTAAGATATATATCCTTCAGTCCTAAATTGGGTCTCATTCCGAACAGACTCTATCATATATATCCACGGTATGATATACGGTAGTGGATATTCTTACACCGCCACTACACAGTTAATCTTACAGTTCAATTTAAGTAAGATGTACATCCTTCAGTCCTAAATTGGGTCTCATTCCGAACAGACTCTATCATATATACAATAAGTAAACTTGATCTAATTTAATTGTGTCCTCGAAACAATTCTAATTGCGTCAGTACACGACTTTTGCGCAATATGATCAGCTGTCAATCATGGATTAACACCACAATAGAACAATGCTCTGTAGTCTGTATGCCATTCAACACTCGTTCGTCGTGCGTTCAAGTACTGTGTTAAAAGCCCAATGTCACATCATCTATTTCACTCTCTTTTTTCTGATATTGGTTATAGCCATATATTATATAAAAATCGGTAAAACGTAATCACAAAAATGTTTTATTTAATTTTTTCTTGTTAAAACTATAACCTTACCGTTACGCCACGTGCATGCTTATTACATGTGGACAATTATCTTTGTGAATAATTGATAGGAAAATTGATCTGAAGTCTGAGCATGCCAAAAATTCCCAAAAACTGGCAATAAAGAGTTTCAATTTCTCATGATAGGTAATGACGTTTATAAACAGGGTTATTTTGCAATAACTGGCCAAATTTGGAGCGAAGATCCAGAATAAGTAATATCAATAGGCAAATGGCGAAGAAGACTGAATTAAAAAAATCTCAAAGATTCTATCCTTTTTATCTTTTAAATTAAAAATGCGTGAATTCACATGCGTAATGGTCATAAAAATAAGTCACATTCAATTAGGGATAATTTCAAATCGAAGTAGAAATCGTATTTACTCATATTTTTAAAAACTACAGTAAGAGTATATCATTATTTATATTTATTTGAACTTAAGTTTGAAATTTGGCTATTCTTTGAAAAATAACCCTGTATAAGTCTTGCAAAATTGAAAATATGCCATCGTCAATTACATCAAATTGGCAAAGTACACTCTTTAAGCAGTCTTTGAATTTAATACTAAATGGAAACTCTTAACTAAACAAACATTTGTGGATTTACAAAACAATATTTGTTTATATTTCTCGCAACATTGTTCAAACCCACACACTACATTTAGGTATACTCGTACTTAAAATGGTTTCGCGTTATTAATGTATTCATATTGCAACAATTATTAGAATTTTATTTTCAGAATTTTTCATTTATTATTCATTTCTTCATTTATTATTAGAATTTTATTACAATCAAGAATGTAGAAGAATAAGAATCTGCCTTATTATATTCAGTAAGTTAAGGAAGTACTTAGTCTAGTACTTAATAGTCATATCTTTATAGACTTTTACTAATAGCAACTAACTAAACAACCCAAGGTATATAGTAAAGTTACAGCCTATATACGTCCCACTGCTGGGCACAGGCCTCCCCTCATTTCTGAGAGGGTTTTAGGGCAAGGAAGTGTCCGCCGCGCTGCCCTAATGCGTGTTGGCGAACTTCACATGTCTTCGAAATAATTTTTTTTTCTTATTCCTCAGACATGCAGGTTTCCTCACGATGTTTTCCTTCACCGCCGAGCACGTTGTAAATCAGCACTTAAAATTGCAATTAACAATTTCATTGGTGCCGGCGGGGATCGAACCCGGGTTACTCGCGTTCTGATATATTTACAGCGAGCGTTAACCATCTGAGCTACCGCGGCTCTATACCCAAAGTATATACCAAAATATAATAAATAAATATATATACTTCCAAAATATTTACATATTTGTGAGCATCGTTATTTGCCAGCTGTGTCAACAAAAGTTTCTGTTTTATGATGTTAAAGACCTTCCATGTTCCATTAGCCTAAGCTTTAAAAAAATAATAATATAATTTTCGTAGTAGATTTCTTTAGGTGGTAAATTAGAATCATTCTGCCATATTGTGTGTAACCTTGTTATGGATTTATTTGCCAAATATGATAGAACAAATACATTATTTAGGCTATTATCTTCCCTACCGAGAGCTCGTCTCATGTTATTGATTTTTATCAAATATAATATATATAAAAAAACGTCACAAATGTCACGTATATTTATCTGAATTTCGAGCATAGAATAAATTAAATTCGTTGATATAAGAAAGGCACCGAATAAGCTTACATTCAAAAAACTGGTTAGGCAACAATATGTTGTAGACGAAAAAATCCACTGACGTTTTTATTTTTTATTTTTATTACGTATGTTAGCATGATGTACGCATGTAAGCGTATATGTATATGTATTTGTATAATATGCTTTAGTTATCGTAACATATGTTTTATACTATCAATTTCATTTCTACCGGATTGATTGATGAAAAATGCTATAATGACTGAACTGCATGCATAAGGCATTAATAAGCCCCTATAGCCCTGTTTTA
Source organism: Parnassius apollo (assembly GCA_907164705.1). NCBI lineage: Eukaryota > Metazoa > Arthropoda > Insecta > Lepidoptera > Papilionidae > Parnassius > Parnassius apollo. Next base: position 970,679 of record CAJQZP010001367.1, read on the forward strand.
GTTTTAACTAGTTTAGCTAGAATTAGCTGTCTTACAATAAAGTTCAAATAAAATAAAACGTAAAAAATAAAATAAATTTAAATTTGTGTTGTTTGTAAAGTTACTAAAAGTAATAAAAAACGGCTCATGATTTTAGGTATACAGCTGTTACATGACTACAGCAAATAATGTAATTATAATCGAAAAGTATCGTATTATACGGTATTAATCGATGTTGTGTCTGATAGTGATCGTGTCACCTCTGAACCAAAAACAATCACTTTGTGTCTGAACGACCAAGTCCTGACTTAAAACGAAGAACGTGTTTACAATATATTTTGGTCGAAAAGATAATTCAATAGCAATGCTAGAATTCGATAGGTGGTGCTGTATCCAATTTATTAACAATTTCGAAATACGTGGGATAATTGCCAAAAAAAAAAAGAATCACTAAACCTGGACCCAACGGGTGGCGTTGAAGTAAGTTCTTATCCGCATTTAATCTGTAAAAAAAAATATAAACAGAAACCGGAAATGTGAACAACATCAGTCGAGTTAGGTTGTTCATTATAAAGTATTCAAGAACTACATTATACTTAGACTTTGCGATGGTGTTTTAAATGTGTTCATTTTAGTTAATTTAGAGTAGGTTTCCTCGAATACGCTGTCATCGTATCCTAAAACTCGCTTCTATTTTTTGTTAAGGACGTATTACATAAGTATACTACTAACTAGTAATACTATATATTGTAGTTTTTGTTAAGGACGTATTACATTAGTATACACAAAACAACAATACTTAGTGATATTTCACGTTAAGCACAGGATACTTTAAACGTGTTAGCCATATAAAAAAGTTTAATTGTAAATTTGTTTTTGGCACATTTCTTTTTAACTAACTTCAAAAAAGTAGGACTTCAGGAGCAATCTATGGGACCACTCCTGACGTCCTTCTTTCTTTTAGAAGGGTGAAAAAATAAGGGATGAAGATTTTATTTAGATATTTTTTATTCCACATTAAGACGTTACCCCTAGCGAACGACCTTGAGCGTTCGTTCCTATACAATCCACGCGTTTTCACTACAATATATCGCGTAAGAAATACGCCCAAATTTTGGAATTATCTCAATTAAAAGAGAAAAGAAAACTGAAGAAATTAAATAAAACGTGAATAATATAGATTTTTTAATTATCTATCCATTAGTGTAATCCTCAAATGATTAGAGCGTTGCCTTTAGCAACAGATGCATGTAATCAATAATTTTAGTCATTTTTTAAAAGTTGATTTTGGATGTATTTATAACACATAAAAACAAATTAGAACGTGGAATGTGGTGAAAAGATATCGAACATTAATTATGTGCTTTTAGATTTGGTTTATTTCTCGTAACTAATGAGATAATAGTCTCTCAAAACGCACTATCGCAAGGTTTTGGTCGGGGTATCGCCTTAAAGGGTCAAAATTAAACTTTAAATAAATAAATATTTAAAGCCAACTTCAAAGAACTAAATAGTTTTAAAAATCGAAGTTTCAATACTTCTATATACTATGTCTTAGCATACAGAAAATTAAAGTCTAAGAAAAGGTCACTTTACAGGCCAGGATCGCTTATTATCATCATTACTCAGTATCACAGCTAAGTACACCGGCAAGCGTAGAACCTTACTTCCTCATCAGTTCTTCGGGCTATATGACCGACATTTTATAACCTTATCACCCAGTCAGGCTCCGTAGCGCAGTAGATGTATGTTTAGAAGCAAAGCCGCCGCAGTGTATCCTGCACGGAACAAGTGTATGGCCAAGATATGAATATGTTTGTTTGTGTGCAATTTATGTTTTTAGAACATTTTCACGATAAAAGCGAAAATTTTAATGTGGTTTGTAATGTTTTATAAAACAAAAATTAAATGTATTTTTGCGCTAAGAAAGTTTCAATTGCCACTACTACATAACTTCATCGCTACTCACTACACAAGGTGAGATTGTAGTGAAGTAGATGCACTGAACACTGACTTATTAGTACCTAAAAGATGTTTCTTATCGTTCACATTGTATACTAACGTTTCCTATAAGAAGTTCAATGACAGCGACAAGCTCTATTAGTAACGCGTAAATTTTTTGCAATAGATAATAAGTTTATAAAGCACGCGGTGTTCTCACAAAGTATTTTATAACGGTAGCTAGGTAAAGTGACTTTGTGAGATTGTCGATCACGTACCTAACGATTTTTACTGTTGAAAAGGCATTTCCACTTAGTCTTCAAGGGTGAAAATGTATCTGCATTTTGATTCTTAATCGAGTCGTCTATAAGACATACTACCTAACTTACTGCACGCTCGTTTGTCACCTTAAATTCTATAAAAAACAAAAATAAATACTAACTCCATCGCAGGGACATCACCACAGGATATTTAATAGTACTAAATAGCCATACTATAAATAGTTTGTAATTTAGAAATGTAATATCGATGGCATAAATCACAGAAATCGTAATAACATTATTACTATTTCTGTGGTATAAATACTGCCAATCACCCTCATCGAAACAAGCTTCGAACTTTTACGTAGGTATCTAATAGAGTTCTAATAACGCAGCAACTCTCCATTCAGTAGACCAGGCTTCAGTCCTCATTTGATGCTGCATACATAGCTTCACGCCTGTAATCCTCGAGGGACACTCCATCCAAAAAGTGGCAACGAGCTATTCAATTACGTACGTAACGTACATTACGTTCTAGTACTTAGTCTGTGCCATAAAACGCGCTACGCGCTCCACATTATCGCACAGATTTTGTTCGTATTCGTAGCATATCACTTCAATAGGTGTAAATGGAAAATCTTGAAGGAGTTGGAGGTGGCTTGCCTTCCTTTGATACAATTTTTATTATCATTGGTAGTTTAATTATTATGTATCACTGAATTTAACAGAACAATAATAAATAACAAATATTTATAACAATATATTATATAATAACAAATATTAATAATAAATAACAAATATTTATAACAATTTGTTAACAATAAAATTGCTAACAAATTAACTTAGAAAGTAAGTAACTTCCTAACTTAGATGCAAATTTGTTGCATTTATAATAAACAATTCATGACAAATTCAGGCAATTTAGCCGCGATCAGTTCAGTGCTAAAGTGCTTTAAATTATAAACATTCAGCGTTCATGAAAAACGACGTAATATTATTGTCACGATTATCGTGGATTATGGCTTTATATAAAAAAAAATGTAATGCACTGTGATGGAGTGGTGAAGATAAAATCTGTTCTTAACTGATTTATAATCTGTTTTCTGGCGTAAGGAAAGGTGTTCTTTCGATAAGTTCCGGGTTAACCAAGCTTTGCTCTGAAACTATTATGATTGATATGAAGACTGATATGAAACCTTGGTAGCTAATGAAAACAGACCATTAAATAATCGCCTTTCATTAACCAACGTTGGAAATGTTTGAGGACAACATTTTTGTATAGGTAGTAGGTATAATTATATAATTTAACGACCTACATTTACACATAGAAAATCATATCCTATATAGATAGTTAAAAATCCATCTAAACACATCGAACTCAAACATCGCTGACTGTTTATGGTGCTCCTCCTTAAAAATCCTCACTAATGTTCATTACTAGTGTGGAACTTTGAATCTGAAATTATTCAAATATGCGACAAAATTCTAGAAATTAATAATCTCATCACCGTCAGAATTCTCAGACGCTCTCTATAAACACTATTTCTTTCCCTGCCGATTACTACTGCCTATCTGGCTATTCGGCCAGGAAGCCCGCAGAATATTCAGTTCTCGGCGTGAGAACGAATAAACTATTAATTTCAAAGTTTATGTTTTATGTTTTGTGACCTTTTTGCCTTAACTGACTTTGAAAAAATGGTAATAAAATGCTTTAAAATATAAGATCGAACATTCTTATGATGTAATAGCTGTCAATTCAATCTTATTAGAGTCTATAAGCCAGGGATACCCTCGTATCGGTCTTGGTTCGATGAATAGTGCAAGCCCGCGGATTAGACAATCAAATTTCAATTCTAGGGTCAAGGTATTAAATCGTATTTCTTTATATGAAACAATCTGAATGAAATATATGTTATAAGTACAATTCGGCAATAATTAAACACTTATCGCAGCGATATGTATACTGTATGTTAATTAAATAAATACCGTGCAATCAATAAATGACCTTAACGACCTGATTCTCACTTATAATGATGTATGAAACTTTTGGACGCCTCAAATTAAAAAGGTGTTTAAGAAATAGCCATTTAACCGGTTGGATAAAAATTAAAAGGTTAACAGTTCAATTGAACCCATACCTATTTATGTTAAGATAAACCGTACCTTTAAAGTATCCGTTGATTAGACATTAAATAAACAGATCTGCATAATTTAAATAAAACTAGTTTTTACGGATCCGTATATATATATTATGTTCCCGACGTTTAAATTTTTGGTTAGATTGCATAGATCTAATGTCATAATTAACCACGGCTACCTCGTTAAAAATTATTAATTTTTGTTCTGATCTACGCAATGCGTATGCGTTCGATTAAATCCGCAAAAAATGGTTTTATTTACATGAGTAGTGTTCGCGTAAATATAAAATCTTTACCAATACAGTAAAAGTCTTATAAAACTACTATAATGTGCTGTGTTCCACCTTATCTGTCTAGGAATCTGTAAGCGTTGGTCCACTCTCTTGCCTATTTCTGCGATAAACAGCGTTATGTGCGCTACTGTGTTCTATGTATATATTCTTTGGTTCTAGTCTACAGGGTACGGAGGGCCGGTATAATTTTAGGCTGTAAGGTGTGTGTGGCGGCGCTATCGTCGCGCCACAAGCGAAACACATCTGAGCCTAAATTGCCAAATCAAAAACAGTATATATAAAATAGCTCGGAACTATCACATGGAGCGTTAGCCGTTCCCCGGGCGGAACACCTTGCTCAGCGAGAGCATATCATGATTGCATATCACCTTTTCCTTCCACCGCCAAATATGCATCCAAGTTCTTAGATATGACAACCCATACCTATAGCCTATAAGACATTCGTTGGCCAACACGCATTGAGGCAGCGCGGCGGCCAATGCCTTGCCCTAAAACCTTCTGAGGTCTGTGCCCAGGAGTGGGACGTATATAGGCTGTAACTTTAACTTTAAACGAATATTTCGCTATATGCGTCTTTACTACTGAGTACTCAGTTAGAACGCTTCGTTACCAGTAAAAAGGTTCTCTGATTCTCTACACTTACCACTCCAGCCATCAATAAGCTGCTATTTTACTGTATTCTGTGAGAACGTGGCCATACCCCAGTCATGAGCCAACCTATTTGTGCTTCAACCGTAATTATATAGTTGCATCGTGGATGTACAAAGCAATGCAATTAGTGATTAACGTGGTGGTTGTAGAACTCGGGTTGTTCGAGTGCTATGTCATTAACGCGACGCTCGTCCCCTTTGCAATTACGGCTAGCTGTGCCACCTAATTCTTTGATGTCGGTCACTAGCATATGCACATATGTAAGTGACCGCCATATGTAATAATACATAAGTGTTGAAATTAATTGCAGTATAACGCATAGTCTCTAACACAATGGCCCCATCAATGGTTAACCATTGATGGGGCCATTGTGTTGTTGCTTTTAAAAAGTAAAATTCTATGGAAGTCTTAAACTAAAATATGTTAAAAATAGTTTAGTAAAGGGTTAAACAAAATTGTTGAAGTGCATATAGGTTGACAAGCGAGCGAAAAGAAGCAACGGAAAAATTGCAATTTATCTCGTACGGGTGTTATCATCATCTCTCTTGAAAAGTTTCCGTATACATACGTAAAAATATTTGCACATATGTATGTGAGCCGGTATAACAATTATATTAAAAACATTGTCTTAATTTTTCAATTATTACCTAGTTTATAATTTTAAAATAAAAATCCTGAAACTATTTGACATTTGTAAGTCATCCAATCAATCAACCCATAGGTGTCGTAAAAAATTAATTACTCGTAGGGAAATGACAGTAGAAAAATTTTGGCAAATCCCATCCTAGCTGATAAGGCGGAGAAAAAATATTACCAATACTTTTTACTTACTTTACATGGGTTGGTAAAAAAGAAATAATCGAATAAATCGATAAAAGATATAATAAATTGATGGAAATGAATTGATTTAATAGTTGAGAGCGCAGTCGAGTAACCAGACGGTAAATATTCGCCTGCGCACGAAACCTCTGCAATACCAGTGCAGTTGTTGAAAGATTGTGACTGCTGGTACGAAAATTCTTATCCTTTATATTTTGTATCTATCAAGTCACTACTTAATAGTTGAAGGTGACTGCTTCGTGACTGTTGTATTCGATAATTCAATAAAATACCACGAAGCTTGTATTTATTCTAAAATACAATAAGATTTGCTAGACCTGAATATGCTTAAACCACTATCTATATGTTAGATTAACACTTCCAATGAATTGTACATATTTTAGACAGGCGCCTATTAATCTTAATGAACAAATATAACGTACCTATATACAAATCTAAATTAAATTGTATCATACTTGAAAAGTGATTAAATAAGTATAACTTTTAACAAAAAGTAAAAACCGATTGTTAAAAAAGAAGTTATTTGCAACCCTTAGGGGTGGACTTTTTTATCCAAATTTATAATAATATAATATACGTGGTAGAATCATGCTGCAGTTATATTAGTAGTATAGTTGTAGCACAAACGGTTCGGCTCGACCGGGGAATTACCACGCTCTCATAGAATACCAGCGTAAAATAGTAGCGTAATGCTGCTGTGTTCGTATACTTAGTGTAGAGAACCGGAGACCCTTTTTACTGGAAACGAGGCATCCATCTTAGTCTTATCTTAGTTTGAATCGTTATCGACGATAGATGTAGATGTTTATGGGCCACAGCATCCACTTACCATCAGGTGGACTGTGTGCTCGTTTGTCACCCTGTCCTAAAAAATATGGGATCACCCTTAAAGTATAACCTGATTAAGAAAAGAAGAATCGTTATAAATCGATTCTTTATCTGCGAAGATATCATATGAAATTCCTTAAACGATTATCCAATATGAAACTTTCTCCCCTATTATATAACGGGACCTTCCTTGAGATAAAGCCTATTAAAAAAGAAGAGTTATTAAAAAATCGGGTCACAATGTGCAAATATATCGCGTATACATACAAAAAATAAAGAACATACACTCGAATTGAGAAGAGAAGAAGGAGGAGGTCCTTATTTAAGTCGGTTAAAAAACACAATAACATTACGGTTACAATAATCAATACCAAATGTAAAAATGTTTAACCGTAAATTTTAATTTGGTAGTAGTTTTTCTACAGCCTTGATCTCGTGACCATGTAACAATGGTGTACATACGGGCACAAGAACTATTAGTTCAGATAAATGTGTTAGTGAATTTGATAGACATGTTGTATTTTTTTAGAAATCGTAGGCTCAATAACAAAATTATGCACAGAGGTTAACTCTCTTTAGTTGCAATCAGAGTCAGGGTCGCCGGAACCAGCTGATTTATCAATAATATAATATATATCATATTGATCTACTGTAAGCTGGATCGATAAGGATTCAAAAAGTAATGCATACTAACTCAAATATTTATTAGGTTGGGTACTAATAATGAGTAACTTTAAGTAATATTAAGTCATAATATGGAAATTTCTAGCATAACACCATATATCAAATTTCTTTGAAAGTATAGGTTATATTTTTTCTCCGCTTTATCAGATAGAGTAATTCACTGCTGTAGTGTAGGATTATGGTCTAGTTTTAGTTTTAGTTTCTTGACGTATTATTAGCAACTACCATATTCACTTTTTCCAAAATTAATTAATTTTGTGTCGTCCTAGCTCGGCTTGGAGTTCGAACCAAACGGGCAAACATTTTTTTTAGTTCATAGTTAATTTAATCACCCTCTTTTAGTTTTGTAATATTTAGTCAGTGTTAAAATGAAATGTTTCAACTTGTTCCGTTCAAAACATTAGCAGACGGTATGGAGCCGGTCAACCCACTGAGAAATGTTCATGGCCAACCGCTCTTTATACTTGTAATATATTTGACAATTTTAAGTTACATTTAACAAGTAATTAACGTTGTTTTAATCTGTAAAACTAACCATTAATTATTATGAATAATTACTTTTAATAATATAACTAATGTTATGTATTTAACTATCTATACTGCTCACAAAACTGGCAGGTGTAGGATTTACTCCCCATTTACTAACATTTTTTGCTAGTTATATGCGGAACAGAAAGCAGTATGTAGAATATGCGGGGTGTAGGTCAGAAAACTATTTAACTAGGTCCGGAGTAAGTCAGGGCAGCAATCTCGGTCCATTGCAATTCATATTGATGATAAATGACCTTCCAACGGTTTTCAAAGATGCTCATTGTACTCTATTTGCAGATGACCTGAAACTGTATCTTGCTGTGAGGAACAGAGAGGATTGCCAAAAGTTACAACAAGATATAGATAGGGTGGTAGCCTGGAGCCAACATAATAACTTACAATTTAACATCACGAAGTGCATAACTATGACCTTCAGCCGTGTACTATCTCCAGTTACGTACCAATACCAGGTTAACGGGGCACCAATAGCGAAAGTGTCAAAAGTCAAAGATCTAGGGGTTAATTTCTCCTCTAAACTAGAATTTGGAGAGCATATAACCAAAATCTGTAAGAAAGCCTACAGAAATTTGGGATTCGTACTACGGATAGCTAGGGACTTCACTAATATAAAGACAGTTATTGCATTATATAATTCTTTAGTGAGGAGCCAATTAGAATTCAACGCGGTCATCTGGTCTCCACATGAGACTAAGTATAGTATCATGTTGGAGAGAGTGCAGAATATATTTATTAGATATTTATATCAAAAAATGTATGGAGTATACCCATTTTACCCAAATAAGTATGCTCCCAATGAGCTAAAGGTTAGGAGGAATTTAGCGCTTGTTTCATATATCTTTAAGGTGATGAGGGGAAAGATTCACAATCCAGACATATTGCAACAAGTGCGCATATGTGTTCCGGACAGGTACGTGTGGCGGCGGCGGCGGCCCCAGCTGATAGCTGTGCCGTGCGGCCACACTAAGGTGGTGACTGAAGCGCCCTTTACGCGAGCCCTTCGTATCCTCAACCGTATAGCAGAAGACATAGATATATTTTGTTGTACTCTGGGTGGGTTCATAGTAAGAGCTCTGTTTGAAATTAGTTATGGTCCTTATGTGATATAGTTACGTGTTTGAAATAGCAATAAGTACATGTCTGTAATCGAAAATTATTAGCTTGTAACTATGTAGTTGGAGTTGGTAAAATAGTTGTCTACATTATCGCATTAGGTGATAAACCTGTAAAGATAATTGTATAGTGGAAAATAAATAAATAAATAAATAAATCTTTGATTAAATAAACGTTAACTGTGTCTTGTACTGATATCTTATATGAACATTTTTTATTTATTTATTTCATAAGTCATTTCTTATATTCCAATCATTTAATGCATAATACACCCAAGACTGGAATATAATTTTTTTAAAACCCCGGCTTCACACGGGTGATTTCTGGATCTCGAAAACAACACCTCTTACCGGGTTCATTGTGAACCTAAACCATCCAGGAACCCACTCAAACAGACACAAAAAATTTCATCATAATCGGTCCAGCCAGCTTCAAGTTTTAGTGAGACTTATGGACAGCAATTGACTTTTATTGACTTTTACTGGTCGATCTTTTTACCGTCTGGAAAAAATAGGGTGTAACAGGTAAATGAAATAAAAGCCTATGACATTGATATTTTACATTTTTTTAATCTTTTACGTTTACATATTATGAAATTGATCTATCAATAAATACTAAAAATTTGAAATAAACTTTCAGTACTAAAAAAAAATAATAAATACAAATATGTTGAACTAAATAAATTAACTAATTAAAAACTCTCTAAATTAAAATAATACACACCCAATTAGTAATATTTATTGGTAGATCAATTTCATAATATGTTAATTTAAAAAAAAATTGTAAAATGTCAGTGTCATAGGCTTCTATTCCATTCACCAGTTACACCTTATTTTTTTCTAGACGGTAAAAAAGATCATTCAGTACATAGAGATATGTTTTTATAGTTGTATTTATTCAGAGATCTTACAAGTATGTATGAATCCTAACACACCATTCATACTTTTTATTTTCATTTATTAATTACAGCTAATCAAAGTCCACTGCTGAAAATCGGCCTCCCCGTAGATTTCATCATAAGCAGATATTTGCCATAGAGCCGCGCTTGGCTGGCGGGCTGGAAGCAGTTCACTATTTTCTTGTTTTTATGCCTATTTCCTGACTTTTTTTTCTCTGTCATCTGTCACGACGCCAATAGTTCTTTTTCTAACTCTTTTTTTCTTCTAACTAATATAACCTGTTTGACACGTCAAGAATAACGAAGAGTGAATGTAAGACACAGAGTGAAAGGGGCTCTTCACTCCATTACGGGATGTCAGAATGTGTCAATAAAGGCACGTGTGGCAATTTACAATACTGTGTTAGTTCCTAACTTAAAGTGTAGTGATGAAAGTTGGGTGTAAGAGAAAAATCGTGAGAGTAAAATTAATGCTGTAGAAATGCGCTCATTAAGAAATATGTTAGGGATCACTGTGAATTATAGGGGAAATACAGGAGCGTCAGGGTCGTCCGAAATGGAAATCCGTAATACCTCCCTACGGCTTTGGGTACCAGTCGTGAAAGTTTATGTTATGTAACCTCTGGGTTAAGTAATTTATCTACATAATATTTATGATAGAATAATGTATGAAGCGATAAAATTTACATTTTTTTTAAACATAGAAATGAGAAATAATAAAATATTAATTGGATTATATCCCGTTTACTTTTTTAATCTGGAGACTAAAATAACATTTCATGCGTCGCTTTAGTTTAGTGCAGTAGTCATAATTAATAATATTTTCCTCTGGTTTGTTTTTTTATTTTACAAGATATCGGAAACTTCACTCGATTGCCGTATTATGACACTGTTGACTCAGTGTTGCCATTTATATTATTCAATATTAATAATAATTAATTCAACTACATACGTTATACCTACACTCAAGACATAGAAAAAACAATAAAATGTATTTATAACATTATTAGTCTTCATCAGCTCTTCAGCTGAACATAGGACTCAGAATGCCACAAAGCAATTTTTAAACTTAACTGGAATTTTGTGAATGCGATTATCATTTATGATTTATGTGTGTCAGTTATGTCTTCGGAATTACGATACGAAGTATGGATAACAGTAAAGTTAATTTAATAATTACGTTATATAAGTTTTAAATTAATTATTTATATCTACATTCAAATCAACAGCGAACATGAAAGCACACATTCAAAGAATATATTATCAGAAATAAGTCATTAAGTATCTTTAGACATTTATATGCGATAGTTGAGATCAAAATAGTGATAATAAAAGCATTTTTTTTTTAATTTTTGGGTACGTTAATAAATTAAACATTTTATTACTTTACGTCCAGAATTTTGACTGCCAACAGTAAATTGTTTTAATTTACATTGGCACAATTAAGAAAAAATGCCCTTTTGCGCTGACCGAATCGCTTTGATAAACCGACCGTGACATTTTTCATGCATTTCGCAAAGTCCCTTCGAAAACTGGCAAAGATTAAAAACGCCCGTGAAACATTTATCCTGTAGCGTTCCGATTTCAACACCCTTAATTATTGCCCGAAGTTTTACAAAGCTGTCATTTTTAATATTTCTAGCATATAACACTTAAAAACGAACCGTTTGTGAATTCTAAGATACGGTTATAATATAATGATGTTTCAAAGTAAAAAGTACGTGTCATTTGACATCAATAATAATGTGCATGATGCGTTTATATGATTTTTACATAAAAAAAAATTCTCAAGACTTATACCTAACGTATTATTTTTTTCTCCTATTGTAAAAGTATCAAGTGTAAAAGAACCCTAGTATTGCTTGGGTTCTTTTTTCAAATTTTCGATTTATGTTCTATTATTCTAATCTTATTGCTGCAGCGACATTATTTTTATGATATTTTATATATTAAAAATCTATACTGAGTTAATAGTTACAGTTAATGTATGAAATATTTTGAGTTATCTTGTTCTGTTAGTTTATTTACGAAGTGAAATAATTTTTACATGTCGTTAAAACTTCGACAAATACGCATAGTTATTACAAGTGATCATGATGTCATACGAGAACCAAAAAATAGTAGGAAAATTGTTGTATTGAAACGAACTTACATTACATAAGCACTCACGCCTGTCACCCAGAGGGGTAGGCAGAGACTACAGACTTCCATTTGGCACGATTCTGACACACCTCTCTCGCCTCTTTCACATCCATATACTTACGCATACATGCTCGTCGGTTAAGGGTATTCTTAATTTGGCCCCTTTTCAATAGATCGCCAATTTGGTCGACAAACTTTCGCCTGGGGCGTCCCTTCGAACGAATGACAAAGAAAGACGAAAAAAAGAAAAACGAACTTCAAATATAATATATAATTATTCTATTGTAAACATATAACATTGCAACTGAAATAAACTAAAATATCAACTTTATTACTTATAGAATAACAATTTATATTCATCATCATCAATTCTTCATTCATCAATTCTTGATGGTTTTCCCTAATCAGTCGATATTTAGGGCCTTGCCTGTCAGTCAGCGGGGACCACGATGAAATATGGAGAAAAGAAAAAAATGTATAAGAAACAATTAAATTGGAACAAAAAGTAACAATAATTTAAAGTTTAGAGTGTAGGCTTGTAGTAAAAAAAATTAGAAGCGACTAAGATAAGAAGGCTGATCAGTAAAACCATATTTATATACGTAGTACTATTTGTTAAGGGTAAATTAATATAAAATTATTTAATTATTATTTAAAAAAATATTATAAAATTAGATTTGTAACAATAGATTAAAAGACATCAATCCAAATTAATAAAGATTTGATTTTGATTATGTATTAATTGTTTATTAATGGAGATAATTAAGTATTTAAAATAATAATACAATATATTGATAGTATTTAAATTGAGAGTTTCTGAACTGCTTAAATAAATATTAGAAGACCAATATTACAGAATTACGCAGCAAACTTAATCTCTAAAATTTCGGTACATGTCGAGTGCATGTTGTATTTAACACTTTTAACTGTTCTAAGTCGGTGTTTAACACCATCTGGATGGTAAGTGTTGACGCAACCAAAGATGGTTAAGCGTACTGACTTAGCCAAAAGCTTACACTCTTCTCTTTAAGACTCCCTCATTGTAATCAGATGGAAAGTCATATGCTGACAAATCATTCATTTTTTTTGCTTTACGCATGATACACGATGTACGAAGTTGACAACGAAGGAGTAGAGTGGAGTGGATATTGGCTGAGCGTCTAATTGTCCGATGGTGAAAAGAAGAGAGAGGAGTTATGTTATGCAATTCCTGTGCACTCTCTCCGTAATATATCATGTAGAAAATTAAAAGAATAGTTACCTTAGCTTGCGCCTGTGTTTGGACATAGCAATAATAATAAAACTTGTGAGATTGATTTTAACCAAATTCGTGTAATTACAACGGTTACTTCCACGCTCGCTAATAATAGCATATAATAACACCTTGCTTAACTGTTATAACGTATGTTGTATATAGCATATTAGAAAAAAATTGTTGAATACTCTAAGGAAAAAAGTTACGCCTGCAAAAGCAACCAAACGATGTTAATAATGTAATTTGAAACAGTTACGCATTTAACGTACACACGTACCTTTTTGCTTCATTAATTGTTTTAAATGCGTTGTGCTTTTTGCTTAATAAGACAAATAGTTCATGAGCACATGCAGCTCACCTGATTAAAGATTTTATTACGGCCCATAGACATTTACGTTTATTTTCGAAGAATATTACTGTCACGTCGATCTTGAGAATAAAGGCTGAATACTTCTTCTCAGTATTTTCGGTTTTGGCTGTCTCCAAGTAATAAAGGCAACTACATTTTTTTAAATTATATAAAGGTGACAAACGAACACACAATCTTCCTGATTAAAGGAAAAGGAAATCTATAAACTAAGATGAAATACCTCATTTCTAGTAAAAGGGGCCTCCGATTCTCTACACGTACCATACGAAACACAGCAGCATTTACACTGGTACTCTGTAGGAGCGTGGTTATATACCGGTCGACATTATACAGCTACGAGTATGTAAAATTTGCTCTCACTGAAACATCGTCGACATACTGCATCTAAATTACCTTAATAAGCCTAGTATTACCGGAATAAGGAGTAAATACAAAGAAGCCACTTTACCCATTAAGCGTGGCAATAATGCAACTTTCCATTTAATAGAAGGAGCCCATGTCGAGCAGTAGATTAATATAGTTGATAACGAAGAACAGAGAGCGTTGTCATTCCTCGGTTGACGGCGGCTTGAGTGAAACCCCATTTCTAGACACGTCTTGTGGAATGGGGTGACCCAGGCAAGAGTCCAGGTCTCTGCTATTGAAGATAAATAATTTATATGTGGGTCATTAATAGGCAGTGGTAGAATATGCGAGATATTTGATACTTTGATCGCCGATCTTTTTGCCATGTGTGGCGATTTTCCTTACAATGGCAGGGACTTATATTTCTAGACTTACATACAGCTCCATTATGGAATTAGTGTGGGTCTACTAATACGTATAGTTTAGTTGGTCTTTGATTACCTTCTATATGAGATACAATAGATGTTCTGGGTTACCCAGTCTCGCAGAAACGTGATGAAATTGAAAAATAAAACGACTGAAATAGTTACAGCTTACTGATAGTTTGATAAAAAATGAACATGCAAAATTATTTACGGATCTTCAAATTAAATAATATATATATAAAAAAGGGATTAATTTGCTCGTCAGTAAAAAACACCGATTATATTGAAATAATAAAGTATTAAAAAGTAATAGTAATAAAAAATTATATTTTCATTTATATTATTGAAATATTAATATAATTTTACAACATATTATCTATATTTCATATTATTTAGTCTTGCTAGTGATGACTCACGGAACTGAAACGTGGTCTTTCACATTTCTTTTTTCACATTTTCGACTTTAATGAAAAAAGTAAGCCATTTACGTAATGATTTTTTAAATTAATCAGATAGATTAGAACATTTCCTAACCAAAAACATAGAAATCTTAAATGCACGATGCACACTGAGAAACATTTCATTCATTTATATTTGTTAAATTCAAATATCATTCCTTAATTCATTATTCTAATGAGATGCAACTGCAATGAATTTTAGAATTTCTAACGTAATAAAATACAAAAGACGTTTGTAAGTGGGACGTTATTCATTGCACGTCGACAAGAAATTTAATGAAGACTCCGTTTAATTTAAACATTTATTTCTCCGAACGCCGACAGTAAACGGTATAATAAACAGAATCATCGTGTAGTCGCTTATTGAGCGATTTGTCAACTCAAGTACACTGTGACTCAAGGGTAAAACTATTGAATGTATGCACCCTCCTTTACCGACCGTAAAAGTTTGAGTACCGGTTTGATTGCCATCTAGTGCCGCACTGATTGTGATCATACTGGCGGTTGTTTGTGGCAGCCTTTTTTCAGTCACACACACTACCATTACTGTCCATCACAAGTACACTCCCGAACATAGGCCTCTTCCTCCATCTACTCATATCGAGAATCTTTCTTCCACATACATTGCCAATTATTCGAGCTATATGATAGCCCCATTGCCACATCAGCTTATTAACCCGCTGGGCTATGTCATTTACTTTTGTCAACAGAGAAGGACCACGTTTCAGTTCCGTGAGTCATCACTAGCAAGACGCACTGGTTTACATCAGACTTTTTTCAGCAATCGATAACAAGTTGTAAAATTATATTAATATTTCAATAATATAAATCAAAATATAATTATTTTATTACTATTACTTTTTAATACTTTATTATTTAATCGGTGTTTTTACTGGCGAGCAAATTAATCCCCTTTTATATATGTATTATTTAATTTGATTTGAAGATCCGTAAATAATTTTGCATGTTCATTTTTTATCAAACTATCAGTAAGCTGTAACTATTTCAGTCGTTTCATTTTTCAATTTCGTCACGTTTCTGCGAGACTGGGTAACCCAGAACATCTATTGTATCTTATATAGAAGGTAATCAAAGACCAACTAAACTATACGTATTAGTAGACCCACACTAATTCAATAATGGAGCTGTATGTAAGTCTAGAAATATAAGCCTCTGCCATTATAAGGAAAATCGCCACACATGGAAAAAAGATCGGCGATCAAAGTATCAAATATCTCGCATATTCTACCACTGCCTATTAATGACCCACATATAAATTATTTATCTTCAATAGCAGAGACCTGGACTCTTGCCTGGGTCACCCCATTCCACAAGACGTGTCTAGAAATGGGGTTTCACTCAAGCCGCCGTCAACCGAGGAATGACAACGCTCTCTGTTCTTCGTTATCAACTATATTAATCTACTGCTCGACATGGGCTCCTTCAATTAAATGGAAAGTTGCATTATTGCCACGCTTAATGGGTAAAGTGGCTTCTTTGAATTTACTCCTTATTCCGGTAATACTAGGCTTATTAAGGTAATTTAGATGCAGTATGTCGACGATGTTTCAGTGAGAGCAAATTTTACATACTCGTAGCTGTATAATGTCGACCGGTATATAACCACGCTCCTACAGAGTACCAGTGTAAATGCTGCTGTGTTTCGTATGGTACGTGTAGAGAATCGGAGGCCCCTTTTACTAGAAATGAGGTATTTCATCTTAGTTTATAGATTTCTTTTTCCTTTAATCACGAAGATTGTGTGTTCGTTTGTCACCTTTATTTGATTTAAAAAAATGTAGTTGCCTTTATTACTTGGAGACAGCCAAAACCGAAGATACTGCGAAGAAGTATTCAGCCTTTATTCTCAAGATCGACGTGACAGTAATATTCTTCGAAAATAAGCGTAAATGTCTATGGGCCGTAATGAAATCTTTAATCAGGTGGGCTGCATGTGCTCATGAACTATTTGTCTTATTAAGCAAAAAGCACAATGCATTTAAAACAATTAAATGCAAAAGTATGTATTAGTTAAATGCTAACTTTCAATTACATTATTAACATCGTTTGGTTGCTTTTGCAGGCGTAACTTTTTTCCTTAGAGCATTCAACAATTTTTTTCTCAATTTAACATTAAGCAAGGTGTTATTATATCTATTATTAGCAGCACAGTAACCCGTAATTACACCAATCTGGTTAAAATCAATCTCACAAGTTTTATTATTATTGCTATGACCAAACACAGGCGCAAGCTAAGGTAGCTATTCTTTTGATTTTCTACATGATATATTACGGAGAGAGTGCACAGGAATTGCATAACATACTTCCTCTCTCTTCTTTTCACAGTCGGACAATTAGACGCTCAGCCAGTATCCACTCCACTCTACTCCTTCGTTGTCAACTTCGTACATCGTGTATCATGCGTACAGCAAAAAAAGGAATGATTTGTCAGCATATGACTTTCCATCTGATTACAATGAGGGAGTCTTAAAGAGAAGAGAGTAAGCTTTTGGCTAAGTCTGTACGCTTAACCATCTTTGGTTGCGTCAACACTTACCATCCAGATGGTGCTAAGCCCCGACTTAGAACAGTTAAAAGTGTTAAATACAACATGCACTCGACATGTACCGAAATTTTAGAGATTAAGTTTGCTGCGTAATGCAGTAATATTGGCCTTCTAATATTTATTTAAGCAGTTCAGAAACTCTCAATTTAAATAGGTATCAATATTTTGTATTATTATTTTAATTACTTAATTATCTCCATTAATAAACAATTAATACATAATCAAAATCAAATCTTTATTAATTTGAATTGATATCTTTTAATCTATTGTTACAAATCTAATTTTATAATAATTTTTTTAAATAATAATGAAATAATTTTATATTAATTTACCCTTAACAAATAGTACTACGTATATAAATATGGTTTTACTGATCAGCCTCTTCTTATCTTAGTCGCTTCTAATTTTTTACTACAAGTCTACACTCTAAACTTTAAATTATTGTTACTTTTTGTTCCAATTTAATTGTTTCTTATACATTTTATTTTTCAATAGGATTCCAAACCGGAGGCCACGTAAGTGAACCTGTAAAAAGGTACATTAATCACGGCGTTTAACGCATGATTGGCTCTCTATAACTAATTATCAACTTGTATTATGCTTCATTGTTGGACCGTACTACGGCGAGACGCCTGAAGAAAACAGCTCTGACTTTCAATTTACTTTTAAGTAGGTATCAAATGATTATTTATTAGAACATCTGGCGACACGACCCAATGTGTCAGACAGTTGACAAAAACGTTTTATCATTGTCAGTTATAATAATAGACAAAAGTTTTTGCGTGATAGAGCCATGCTGCAGCTATATTAACAGTATAGTTGTAGCACCAATGGATCGGCTCGAGCGGTGAAGGACCACGCTCTTATTGTCACATGTTTATGATGTTAAGAATATTTAAGGACTTATAAAATTTGCCAATTTCCAATAGAGCAGCCTCCCCCTCGATAACCTTTGAAATTAAAGTCTGTGCCTACTCATAGCCTACTCATATGACGTACATAAGCTGTAAATTTACTTTACCTTTTTCTTAGACGGACCCCGGCGCCAGACACGTGATTTGTACATATTAAGTTATCAAAACATTTAAATATTTTTTGCGGGCGCAAATAAGAACGCAAGTACACAGACTTGTTTTTAAATATTTGCACTTACATTTATCGCAATGATGGCTGACAAAATAAAAAGCTATTTTATGGACGTTATTTCTCAGTTTTATTAGAATTTAATAATAATAATTTTTTTTTCAATTGTATCGTTTGAAATAATAATTCAAATCTACGAGTAGCCATGAAGGCCACTACGACAGGAGCCAGCTATATATGTTTTATATAGGTATTTCGTTTTTATTTGAGGTAGAAATATATATATATATATATATATATATATAATATATATATATATATATATATATATATATATATATATATATATATATATATATATATGTAATTAGATTTGTAACAAGAGATTAAAAAAAATCATTAATCCAAATTGATAAAGATTTGATTTTGATTATGTATTAATTGTTTATTAATAGAGATAATTAAGAATTTAAATTAGTAATAGAACATATTGGTACCTATTTAAATTGAGTTTTTAAACCGCTTAAATAAATATAAAAAAGACGATCGAAAGCAAATACAACTCTTAGAAGAAAAAGTGGAAACATTAGAGAGGCAACTCCGATCATCAAGTGTCGAAATCAGAAATATACCCCAAAAAATAAATGAAAGAAAGCAAGATTTAATTAAGACCATAGTAAAATTGGGTGAAACCATAAATGCTTCCATTCAACCGTCAGATATAAAAGACGTGTTTCGTGTCCATTCTAAAATACAAAAAAAAAATAATTGCTGAATTTACGACAGTGTTAAAAAAAGGAATTTTTTTACAATCAAATAAAACGTTCAACAAAAAAGGCAATGCCGCAAAATTGAACTCCCTCCAGCTTAATATCGATGGGCCAAAACTACCAATATATATTTCAGAAAACCTCACCCCCAAAGCCAAGCGTCTATTCTTCCTAGCCAGATAGCTCTCAGTACTTCATCGATATAAGTATTGCTGGACATCTATCGGGAAAGTTTTCCTTCCCAAAGAAGATGGATCTCCAATAATTCGTATCACCTCAGAAGTTGACCTTGTAATACTTAAAAAGGAAAAGTGACTAGTTAGCCTGTTTTATTTAATTTTTCATGCTTCATTTTTCAAGTAGTATATAATTTAAACATAGGTTATACCAACTCGTTAAGACATAAATTTAAATGTAACTACTGTAACCACTCACACTCACATTTAGCACACGTCAGTCATACAACACTCCATTCTTACTCATTCTTAACAATTATACAATTACACAACACTCTTACAACATTCCATCACTTTTCATTCATACTACACACCAAGCTACACTACACAATAAATCCAACCCGACGCACACGTAAAGGGGTAAAATTAGTCAAATATTCATTGAATATTAGTTATATAAGCTTTTGTTACCAGTTTGATCCTATGTTATTATTGAACAAGTATTATTATTTTTACACATTTCACAATGAAGGCTTTGTTTCTTTAAATAGCATGTACGTTTCAAGGAGTATCTCCTTAAATAAATACCGGCCAAGGCACGCCGAATGAAGATGTCTCTAATAGCATTGATTCGTATCGTCCGGCTAGTTCGTGCATCTGCAGTTCTTCCTCAAGAAGTAAAAAATTGCCTACCTCATAACAACCACTTAATAGTTTTATCTCAAAATATCCGAAGTGTTTTTCGTAACATAAATCAAATAGAAGTATCATTAGCAAGTCTTAACTTTAACGTCGATATAATAGTACTTACGGAGTGTTGGTTGAAAGGTAACTCGGATCCACCGGCTCTTAAGCACTATAAATGTTATCATACCTTAAAAATAGTACTCAAAACGAAGGAGTTGTAATATACGTCAAAGACTAAATTACTGGTGATATAGTAGAACCAGCATTTCTTAATGCAAACTGTCTAATTGTTAAGTTGCCAAATCAAACTTGTATAATAGCTATCTATCGCCCACCCTCTTATCGGAATTAGATAACTTTCTTAACTCCCTTAATAATACTATAGAAACTCTAACAGAGTGGCGCAGCGTAAAAAAAAAAATATAAAAAAAAAAAAAAAATAATAATAAAAACACACCCGTAGAATAGAAAAATTAAGGGTTAAGGAGTATAAAATATATATCCAGGGGAAATGACTGGAGATATAAATATAAATAACTTAGAAGCGAATATGCACTCTAACGATTATCAAAACCTTCTAGCTTTTCATGGATTTCTCCCGGGGCACATGATCCCTATCCAAGAACAGAGCTGTTTAGATCACATAATATTAAAATCAGAACTAAAAACATCAACAGCTGTTATTCGTACAACCATAACAGATCATTATACTACTATTTTTAGCGTTAATAAAATAAATCAAATATCAAAATCTTTATTAAATCAGAAAATTATAGATTTTAATAGTATTGCGGCCGATTTAGAAAATACAGATTTTAGCCCTGTTTTGGAATCTGAGGATACAAACAAAGGTAAAATAGAAGATTCCTAGAGATATTCAACCTATGCCGTACGAAATGGATAGTTCTATTTCTAACTCATTTGTTTTAACTGATACCGATTTTCTTGAAGTATATAATACTATTACCTACTAAGGTGCTAAAAATGTCTAGTCACGTTCTAGTACCTCCAATAACACATATATGTAATAGAAGCTTCATAGAAGGCGTATTTCCTGACTGTTTCAAGACAGCAATCGTTAAACCAACTTATAAAACCGGAGACAGGGCCAGTATCAGTAATTATGGACCCATTTCTATTTTGCCCTCATTGTCGAAAGTTCTAGAGCGATTAATGAACAAACGACTTACTGATTACTTAAATAAATATAATATTATTTCCAATAATCAATATGGCTTTACTCGCGGAAAGTCAACCGAAAATGCTGTTAATGACTTAACATCGCATATAGTTACGCAATTGGAACAAAAAAACAAATGTCTGGCAGTGTTTTTGGACTTGGCTAAAGCGTTTGATACTGTTTCTGTCCTG